>CM053580.1:420070149-420097325 GCA_028627135.1 Pseudochirops cupreus | reverse complement strand
GAAAGGATAAGCTGAAATGTGACATATCAAAAATTAAAACAAATTGACTATCTAAAAGAGTTAGCATCTTCCTCCATAATAAAAATGAATTTTAATACAATGAGTAAATTCTATACCTTTTGCCAAAAGAGGCAAGAAGAAGGAACAACTACGGAAGGCTTATATTCTGTGGATATTAACAAAAGGCTTATGTATTTTTTGTATTCTACTTTATAATACAGCAAGAAAGTGATGACTGAAATCCTAAATGAAAACAATCTCTTTAGAAAGGTAATGAACAGTGTAGATGACTATAAAAAGTAACAGGGGTGGGTGGAGCATAAGTAGAGAAAATCCTATTTTACTTTGGATTTGGGGACACCAGATATATGATACTCCCAAAAAGTCAGGATCAGGACTACCTATTCTTCCCCTATTGGTAACTAGATAGGAGAGACTGGGAATTCAGTTCCAGTCCTTCCCCAAGGACTAGATTTGCAGATCACTTCACTCCAACACACTTGTGAAGTGCTTCAACTTAATGAAATAGCTACTCTGTCTCAGGTCACTGAGGAGGATTAGAAGCTAAGTTAGGTAAAACTTCAGAGATCATCTAGTCTAAATTGTATCTGATGGAGAATGCTTTCAACAATATAGTCAAGTAGTCTTTAGCCTTTTCATCAAGAGCTCCAGTGAGGAGGAACCCACTCACCATAAGGTGACCCATTATTTTGGAAGAGCTACAATTATTAAGAATTTCATTCCCTAATGTTAGATGTGACAAAAATTGTCTCTTTATAATGGAGGGGATGAGAGTAGCTATCATTTTTTCTAGGAGTTCAGATGAGAAAGGGATAGAAAACATGGCATGAAAACTTTAATTGTTAGGAAGGTCTAGAGAGGGTATTCATTATTTATTTCAGTAGAAGTATAGACCTGAACATATTTGTTGACAGAAGGAAAGGATTCAACAGATAAGGAGATAATAGATGTAATGAAATTAGAGAGATAGAGATAGAGTAAGAGAGACAAAAAAAGATCAGCAAAGACAGAGGATGATTGCAGTGCCAAAGCTCTGGGAAGATGTGGAAGGGAATAGGATTAAGGGTTCATTTAAAAGACTGAACTTTGAATCACAAAAGTCATCTCTTCCTTAGAGACTAGAGCCAAAGAAAAGAAATCGGGAAGAAGAGTGATATGGAGTTATGATGAATCTTATAATAGAAAAGAAGAGAAAAAAATTGTGATGAAAGACCTCTACAATTTCAATACAGCATGAGGAGATATTTTGTACTATGAGGGAAAGGAAAGATAGCACAGAAGAATTGAAGTGAAAAGAGACATTTTTGAAGAGATTCTGTTGAGAGTGTGACAAGATCAAACTAAAGAAGGTAAGAGTTGTGCAGTAATGAGTTGCAAACTGGCAATTATGTGTGTGTGTATGTGTTCTTTCAGCATTCTAACAAAAATAAACAACAACAAAATGAGAAAAACACTTTTCTCTCTGGTATTTAGCTTTCAGAACTGCAACTCCCTCTGAGCTTTACCGTACCTGATCCTATACTTACTGGTCAAGATTATATCATGGTTGTTATATCTATCATCTCTTATTTGCCCTTATTTCCATCTTCACATTTCTTTTTCAAGTGATCACTTTTGTTAATGAGTTCAGAAAAATTCCATTTTCCATCCTCATTCAAGTATTTTTCCCTTTTGAATCTTCAAAAATTCATTCTTGAGTATCTCTTATCCCTCCTTGATTGACGTTCCCTAAAGTTTTACCTTCCTAAATCTTAGTTTTCAGGTCACATTATGCCTTGATTTCTTCTCTTTCACAAATTCTGTGGTGTTGCAGTAATTACCCCCCACAACTACCACCACCACCATCACCACCAAGGTCTTCTATATTTCCAAAACAAAAAGGTTTTCCAAGTTAGTAAGAATCAGATCCAAAGTAATCCCAGACCCTCATGGTTCCTCTACAATTTGAAGTGTGAAATAACTAAAGACGCCCAGAAGTTTTGTTTTGTTTTGTTTTGTCTGCTTTGGTTTCAGCAGAGAAAGAGTAGATGTTTGGATAATTGAAATCACTTATCACCACTATAACATGCCTCTGGGCCAGGCTTGTTATGTATTTTCTCAACTCCCTAACTATTTCATCTTCTTGGCTAGTCTGGAAAATACTCCAGCAGCAATATCATTTCTATTTCTTTCTCTTTTGATCTTCACTCAAATATTTTCTATCACATTTCTCCATCTTGTTCCTGGATTTATTCAAATAAGTGAACCCTCTTAATGTTTAATGCTTGCTCTGATAATTTTCAAATTTTAGTAATTACCCAACTGGACTTAATAAGGTTTTATTAAAATGAATTAAATATGTAAATATATATATATATACACATATATATACATATATATGTATTTTGTATGTGTATGTGCGTGTATATGTATATATTAGTATAAAACATCATCCTCCCCCAAACAAAAAGCAAACTTTACAATAAGTACATACAAAGTACAGAGGGAAGTGTCTTCATGCTTAGCATGATATGGCAATGGGCATAACTCACAACCCCTGGAAGTCCTTTTACCCAGTATTAGGAAATCTCATGAAGGTCCTAATTGATATAGTATAGCTTTCTGCTGGACTCCTTTCAAAGGCTTTCAACAGCTTTTCCTCAGACTGTTCATTTTGTCCTAGGTTTCTAATGCAGATGATTCACCACCTATTGCTGTTCCAAGGACACTTCTTTTGGACCTTTGAAGTTCACAGGGTCTTCCTCTGATCAAGAGATAATGGACAGAGAAGAAACATATTTTTTCCCCAAAATAATTACTCCTCTGCTTTGTAGGAACTGTTTGTTGTTGCTACTGTTGCTGTTGTTGTTTGGTTTGGTTTGGTTTGGTTTGGTTTGGCTCAGTTTGGTTTTGGTTTTGATTTTTTCCTGGCTTGTCATTGGAATTCTGAATAGGAATTCATTTGCTATTTTACATACGCCTCACAGGGCATTTATATCTCTTTCCAATCAAACCTAAAACACTTTTTTTTCTGAAGCATAATTTCATTTTTTCCAATGGTTAGAAACTTACTACTGATCCCCTAATTAATTAATTTGATTCTTCACATTCGGTTCAATGAATTTTGATTGACCAATTGTTCAATTCAGTCTATATGATCTCACCTGATAATGGTGTCACTTTCCTCAATTTAGATGGGATGAATGATTGACTCAATAGAATGAACCCTTACAATTGGATTTTGTTTTCTGTAAATTTTCTGGATGTCTCCACTGTTCTTTCTCCTCCTTTATGTCTGTCTACACTAAACAATACCTAACAGAGATATATGTAGACAGTCATCTCCCTCCCACATCCTTTTTATTTTAAAATCCCCTTGATTAGGTTAGAAATATACATTACCATTTCATTTTTACCTGTTAGGCAGCTGCATGGCATAGTGAATAGATTGCCTGGAGTAATAAGGACCTGAGCTTAACATTAGCCTCAGATACTTACTAGTTGAGTAAATTACTTATTCCTGTTTGCCTCAGTTTCTTCATCTGTAAAATGAATTTAAGAAGAAAATACCAAACCAATCCAGTATCTTTGACAAGAAGGGGTTGTGAGGATTTGGACACGACTAAAATAACTGAACAACACTAAAATTTTAACTTTCTCTCTTAGGTGAACTATTTCTCAAGTCAGCAAATGTTTCTATTTCTATAATCCAGAAATATCTTCCTCTCTTTCAAATGTTTCCCAGAGGAAAATACTATCTGCCCCATTATGGTCTTCAGTTTATTGACCAATGCTTGATGATTCTTGATGTTAGCAATATTCTCTGTTAACAATACTTAAGAAGTATTCATATATATCTTCAGAAGTATATAATTTTCCATTATTTTGAGAAGTCTTGGGTGCTTATCCCTTCTGTCCTTGATACATGTCCAGAAATATAACAGATTTCTCTATCGACACAAAAATAACAGCAGCAGCACCACCACCACCACCAACAATAAAAACAAGAACAGTTTGGTACCCTTGAGCAAAGAGTCTTTAACTCCTATTAATCTTCTTCTTGTTCTGTCCCTCACTTGATGAACATTATCTAATAGCTTCTATGTTTCCAATATATCATTCTTTGGAAGACAAAGAGCTTGTTTTTCCTTAGAACATTAAAGTCTCTTCTCTTTAGGGAAATCCTCAGATAGCTCTTGAGTATGTGTTTTCTTTGACCTTGAAGAAAATTCTACCTAGACTTTATTCCTGACTTGAGATGAAAAAGAAACATGCTATTCCTTCTACCATGAGTCTAAGAATTTAAAATAAAAATTGAAATTTTTACATCAAAGGTTCCTAATTCTCTCTCTCTCTCTCTCTCTCTCTCTGTCTCTGTCTCTGTCTCTCTGTCTCTGTCTCTGTTTCTCTCTGTCTCTCTGTCTCTGTCTCTGTTTCTCTCTGTCTCTCTGTCTCTGTGTCTCTGTCTCTGTCTCTCTCTCTCTCTTTCTCTCTCTTTCTCCATCTCTGGTGGACCCCTCTGGCACTCTGGCAAGCTTATGACTCCTTCTCAGAATAGTATTTTAGTGTATAAAATAAAATACATAGGATTGCAAAAGAACTCCATTAATACATTGAAATGCAGTTAAAAAAACTTTTTTTTTAAAGACCATGGACCTAAGTTAAGAATGCTTGCCCTATGTTGTCTCCTTTCACTCTTTCTTACTTTAGTCTATAAGTTACCCCTTATAAACAAAGTACTTGTGTCCTTAACTTTTTACCATTTCCTCCAAGACCTTGACCCTTCAATCATTCCTTCTCTCTAACTCATATTTAAGATGATCTTATCTTAAGACTCCATCTTACTAGATGACAGGAATATATAGTTCTTTAATATCCTTTAAAAAGGGAGGAAAATTCTGACCTTATCTCCTCATAGAATAACTCAATAGGTCCTCTTACATTTAAAAAATAAATATCTGTACTCATTATATCCATATAGATAAATCCACTCATTTATCAACCTCTGGCAAGCTAACTTCTAATCCCAGTTGCAGAATGAAAACACCTTTAGGAGAGTTATCCTTTATATCTGGTAAATCTAATATATTTTCTTCCTTTCTTATAATCCTCAATCTATTGCATCTTTTTATATTGTGGTTGAGCCTTTCATTCTGGATCCCATCTTCCCCCGTGCCTTTCATGACAGTACTCTCAGTTTTTTTTTTCATTTAGTATGATTTTACTTCTTCTCAGTGCACCTTGATAGATAATTATCAATCTTTTATCCAGTAAACAATAAAGTCCTCAAGACTTTTTCTGAGCCAACTTTCTCTATATACTTTCCCTTCCTTGATTTTCTAATTGGCTTCCATGGGCTCAATCTTCAACTCTAAGAAGATCTGTATATCTAGCTGTAACACCAAGCAACCTAGCACAATCAAGATGGCCTGATAGCACAGGTTCTTTGATATGCTTTGCTAAAGGAAAGACAACTTTTAAAGGGGTAAATGATCTTCAGTTACTGATAAGGAGAAAATACAAGCAGAGAAATTAGCACAGAGAACTAACAGACAGGGCTCCTACTGTCTGAACAAATTAATATGACCACCTATATACAGCACCAGATTGGGAGAGCAAAAACCTCTGAGTACTCAAAGGGCTCTTAACAAATAGCTACTCAGAGTCCTGTCCAGGGAATCAAAAGGTCATAAGTGAAATCCCGAAGTAAAATACCAACTCCCAATATATTTAGTTTTCAACTGATAGGTTCAGAGCCAGAAGGTACCACAAACTTCATGACTCAGTCCCTAATTAGCTTAATACCAAAAGCTGTGGAAGCTTTCCTACAAGCAGGCCTCTCTCTAAGCAACCTCCTCCTTAGACAAGTTCCTCCACCAATGGGCTCTATGTGACTCAGTATGTATCACAGTCATGATTGAAATACCTATGTATCTTTAATCCTGGGAACCTGGCTCCTGTTCTAAGAGAAAAGGAGGACTCATGTAGTCACATAGGCCTATCAATGGATGGGGAAGATTTTATATTCCATTAACCCTACACTAGTCATAATTTCTCTCTTCAAATCAATCATTGCATACCCAATCCTTGCATGAAATCCTTACATATAAATCCTACTCACTGTAACACTGGCATAGTTACAGTCAAGATATCAAAAAACACATCTCATTGTTACCACTCCTATAAACTTCCTTGTTTCTGTTGAGATAAGCATCACCATTTAGATCATTCTTGTTTACAATCCCAGAATCATTCTTGAATTTTCCTTATCCCTAACACTCTTTACCCAATCAGACAATAAATCTCATCAATTCTAATTTCATAGCATCCCTTCATCGACATTCTTCTCTCCATTCATACTTGTATTACTTTAGTTCAATTTCCCATTGTCTTTGGTCTATATTATTGAAATAGATTTTATTTGTCTCACCTCTTACTGAAAGTCAGTATAGTATAGACAATAGCTATCCTCAAAGCCAGAAATTCCAAGGTTCAAATCTGATTTTTGACATACTCTAGCTGTGTGACCCTAGCCAAGTCATTTAACTTCTCAGTGTTCTAGGCAACTACATAAAATTGTTAGTCACAAGAAAGTCATTGACTTGCATTCTCAGAAGGAGTATGGTCCCTCACAGGTTCCTCTTATAGTTAGTCAATAAATATACCTCATGTATAATATTTACTAGTCAAATAACATTTCCAGTCCATATCCCTGCCTTTTTCAACTTTCTTTCCTCTATATTTAATTGATTTTCCTTAAATATGTATGACAATGTTCCTCTTCAAGAATTTTCAGTGTCTATCTAATACTTCTAGGCTAAAATTCAACTTCTCTAGTCTCACACTTAAAACTCTTCACATTCATAGTCTCACATGATTTCCCACTTTTATTTTGTAACACTAATTCTTTATCCCTCTCTACATACTAGTCAAAATAGTTTACTATGTAGTACTTAAAACCAGTATTGAATTTTCTCTGTCTGTGCTTTTATACAGGGTGCACACCATGCCTAAAATGCACATCCTTCTCATCTTTATCTCTTAAAACCATGATATTTCTTTGAGGTTTAGTTAAGGTGCTGCCTGCTATGTGAAATCTTTACTTTTATGCCCAAGGGATGTGAGCTCTCCTAAATAATGTTAGTTCACCTTATCAAGCCAGACCCTGACTTAATTTTGCTTCATCCTAGCATCTTCCTGCCATGCTATGGTCAGGGAAATCAGTCACCTTCCAATACCCTACAGTGCTTACTTTTCCTGATACATAAACTCTTATAAATCTCTTATTGTTAGAACAGTATGATAGCACCCCCCCAAAAAAATCATTCCTGGAAAATGTTTTACAACTGACTGAATTATAACTCCATGTAACAACCCTGTGATTTCTCAGATTAAACCCCTCTTTCTCTCATATAAGTTGCTTTTCCTTATTGGAATGTAAAGAAAGTAACTATTTGGCTCAGTGAATAGGTTCCTGGAATCAGGAAGAACTGAGTTCAAATCTTGCCTCACGAATGTATTAGCTGTGTGACCCTGGGCAAGTCACTTAACCTCTGTTTACTTTAATCCACTGGAGAAGGAAATGGGAAACCACTCCATTATCTTTGACAAGAAAACCTCATGAATAACATGGTTCACAGGGCCATGAAGAATTAGACACAACTGAACAACAACAATCAGATGTAAATTCCTTGAAGAGAGACTTACTTGCTATTGTATTTATATTCCTAATATTTATCACAGAGGCAGAGCCTAATTAATACTTCTTCTTTCATTCATGTATCATTCTTAATTCACTCATTCTGTTTGAATGCTCTCTCCCACTTCAAATAATAGTGTCCTTATCTATCTGTACACAAGATATATCCTTCTATTAATAGAATATAAGTTAATTGAAGACAGGAACTGTTCATTTTTGTCTTTATATCTATCAAATTTGTATTCCCATCTTTGCCTACCACAGTGCCTTTATCATAGTCAATACTTAATATTATGTCTAAATGCTGAATAAATTAAATTGAATAGGAAAAGTTAGGTGGGTAAATTTAGATTACAAATGAAAAAAGAAATCCTTAAACATAATGAACAAAATTATGGTAGAAAAGAAACTTTGTATCAAAGAAGCTTTTGATAATGTATTTCTTTATCACTGAAAAAAACCAAGTGTTCTTTTGTTTTTATTGCAAATTACTATAAGGACTCTGGCTTACACATAGACAGGTTGTGATATATTTGAATGTAGCAGAAGCAGACAATAGGGCTAAAGCAATTGTAAGACATCCAGGTGACAACACTTCATTTGGTAACAGATAGTAGCGATATATACTTCCTTTCCAATGACAGGAACAGCTGATGAGAGCAACCTGACCTTGAATTGACAAAAATCAAAAGAGAAAATAGATTTCTTCTAGAAATGTCTGAATGATAGCATGTCCCTTCAATAGGAGCACTTAAAGATTGAATGTGTGTAATGCTTTTTTTGTTTTTATTTTAGTTATTTCAAATACATTAATATTGGACATCATAAAATCTCATAATAAATTGCACTGTTCAAGTTTCAAGTTTACTAGCTTCTTTGCTAAACATTTTTTATGCCTGAACTAGATAATAGGCAAATGTTCTGTGTCTCTTTGATTTAAAAAACAAAACAAAACAAAACAAAACTTTTTTTTGGTAGTACCATCATTTAATTCTTTGTGAGTGATTCTTGATATGGTACATGTCCATAGGAACAGTAGGAATAACCAAAATGATTATCTCCATTCTCATAGGCAAAAGATGAAATAACCACAACTTGTTCATAGTATATAGGAGCCTTTTTATTTTCTGCTAGGTTGTCATTCTTCCTTCATAATGGAAGAATAAAATTCATTGACTTGTTCAAAACTCTTCAGAGGGGGGATATAGATTTACAAATATTAAAATGGGAGACACATTAGCTCTGAGAAGAGGTAAAGGAAATGAACAAACAATATGCAATCCATTTCTACTTTTTCTCTCTGCCAAATATGTTAAATATTTCATACAGAAAAACGTGTATGACAGAGATTATATATTCAGTCACACAGGTAAAAAAAAAATATTGATCCTAGGTGCAACCCAGGTAATTTGATCTCCATCATTAATTGTTCTGTATAAAGTTCCCAAAAGTTGAGAGCCAGGTTATTGACTTTCTATAGTCATCGTGATTCTTTTTGTGGATTTTGATGAACTCATCTACTTCTTTGTTTAATTTAACTGCCTGAGTAGGTTTTTCATTGGGATGAGAAGGGCAGATGACATTTATTTTTTTAAATTATTAATTGATTTGTTTATTTACTTTTAGTTTACAAGATTCAGTTCCACAATCCCTTGAGTTTCAAATTTTCTCCCCTTCCTCTCCTCCTCTCACCTCCATAGAGGCATGAAATCAAGTATAGGATCTGCAAATACTTCCCCATTGGACATTACTCTTATTGTATACAAGTGTTTTAACCAATGGAGTGAACAATGGGAAAGAAGAAACAAAAGCAAACATGTAAAAGAATGAAAGCATGTAGATTGATTCAGTCTACATTTAAATTCTGTTCTTTCTAGATCTTTCTCTGAATGTAGACATCTCCTTCCATCCTGACTCTTGTAGAGTGGTCTTATAACTGTGCATTGCCGAGAAGAGTCCATTTTGTCAAAGTTGGTTGTCACACATAAGATGTGTCTGTGATTGTGTGCAAATTTTCCTGGTTCTGCTCTTCTTGCTTAGCATCAGTTTGTATAAGCCTCTCCAGGTAAATATGAAATCCATCTCCTTTCCATTTCTTATGGCACAATAGTATTCCATTACATTCATATACCACAACTTGTTTAATCATTCCCAATTGATGGGCATCCCCTTAATTTCCAGTTTTTTGCCACCACAAGTAGAGCTGCAATAAATATTTTTGTGCAAATGGGTCTCCTTTCCACTTCTATGATCTCTTTGAGATACAACCTCAGGAGTGGTTTTACTGGGTCAAAGGGTATGCAATCATTTATAGCCCTTTGGGGTTATAGTTTGGGAATAGTTCCAGATTGCTCTCCAGAATGGTTGTGTCAATTCACAACTCCACCAATAATGCATTGGTGTTCCAATTTTTCCACATCCTCTCCAGCATTTGTCATTTTCCTATTTTGTCATCTTGGCCAATCTGACTGGTGAGATGTGTTACCTCAAAGTTGTTTTGATTTGCATTTCTCAAATCAATAGTGATTTAGAGCATTTTTTCATATGCTTATGAAATCTTTAATTTCTACCTCTGAAAATGCCTGTTCATATCTTTTGACCATTTATCAATTGGGGAATGACTTGTATTCTTATGGATTTCACTTAATTTCCTGCATATTTTAGAAATGAGGCCTTTATCAGAGACACTGTTTGTAAAAATTCTTTCGCTATATCCCATTTCCTTCTTAATCTTGGGAAGGTGGCCTAGTCATACCAGATTTTAATCTGTATTATAAAATAGCAGTCATCAAAACTACTTGGTACTGGCTGAGAAATAGAGTAGTGGATCAATGGAATAGACTGGGGACAAAAGACTGAGTAGTCAACGATTATAGTAATACACTGTTTGATAAACCCAAAGACCCCAGTTTTGGGGATAAGAACTCATTATTTGACAAAATCTGCTCGGAAAATTGGAATATAGTATGGCAGAAACTGGGCATAGACCATCATCTAATGCCGTACACCAAAATCAATTCTAAATGGGTGTACAATCTAGGTATAAAGGCTGATATTGTCAGTAATCTGGGGAAGCAAGGAATAGTTTACCTGTCAGATTTATGGTATAGGTAAGACTTTATGACCAAAGAAGAGTTGGAGAGCATTATAAAATACGAAATGGATAATCTTGATAACATTAAATTGAAAAGTTTCTGTACAAACAACCCTGATGTAACCAAGATAGTGAAATTTTTAGAGAAATGGTTTAAATAACTACAGTACCACTGATTTAGGATATTGAATAAAGAGCTCTAATTTTATAGTAATAGTTTTTGACATTCCAAAGTCATAGAATTATATTAGCCCTTTTATAAGATTGAGTGGGAAGTTTCATGTTGAATTTTCTATTGAATAAGAGATTGGTTTCAAGTAAGTATTTAATGTAACTAGAGTTTGTCTAGGTGTGCCCAGATTTTCTAACATTGAGAGGCTCGAGGAGCAGATTGCCTAACATGGAGTATTCTTTACCCCCACCACATGGGTGAATGTGGCCCCCTAGATTGGTTTCCTACATCTTTAATACTGACAATACAGAGAAAATTGCTCTTTTTCCACTGGGTGCTTTTTCCTGCTATGTCTAGAGAGTCAAGATGACAATTCCTTCTATGCATGGGTGCTGTGAACTGAGCCTGAACTGGTGAAAGGGGAAAGACTTCTTTGTCCACTACTCTTTAACCACTGCTCCAAGAATTGCCTTTGGCATTTCTATTTATTGCGTTTTCTGTCTTCTCCATTTCAAGTGAGAAGCTGGAATTTTGAGCTAAGGTGACCTTGGAAGCAGGACTGAAGGTATTGCAACAACCTAACCTGGCAAAGAAACCTAGAGAAGCCAGGGTACCTGGGATTCCAGCCAGAAGTTGGTTTTAAACTTCAAACAGGGACTGGGTTATTTAGAAACTAAGCTAAACAATAAACCTAATAATCCCCTTCCCTCAACTGGAAACTGAGGCAGTACAAAGGATTTGGTGGATTGTGTTTCCCTTATGTTGAAGGAATATGTTTACATATTTTTTTTATAACTTTTTTATACTAATGTTGGGTCATGGATAGCTGCTGTCCCAAGGAGTATGTCTGAAAATAATTGGATGAAATAAGCAATTGAAATATATGCAGAAGGTCCATTAGGAGTAGAAATCTGGGGAAGAATATAAGAATGCTTTAAGTCCTAGTGGTAAGGTCACATTCAAACATAAGTATCCTGTGGCCAGAGCAAAAACAAAAGGAAATTTGATTTCACAGGCCAAGATCAGTATTAGATTATTCAAATAAGAAATAGGAGACTTTAAAATATTAAAAGTAAACAAATAGAAGCCAAACATTACAGACTCAAACTAAATTGAGAGACAGTTAAAACATGGTTTCAAAGATCTCATCAAATTATGATCAACTAAGGAAAGAGGTATCCTCCCCTCTGTGTTCTTTTCTTAAGCTAGATATGTGAAGATTCATAAATACATTCAAAGTTGATAAAAAGATAGCTCTTAGCTCATAGCATCCTCAGATGGATCAATCAGTTGTTTATGATATGAAGGTTTGACAAGCTATGGCCAACACAAAGAACTAGCATTTGAAATGGGTAGATCCATAGTGTGTGTATGTGTGTGTGTGTGTGTGTGTGTGTGTGTGTGTGTGCATGCACATAAGCATATATGTGCATGAGCACAATCTCCTTAATATCAGTCTTCTATTTCTCCACAACATATGAAAAATGCATATTTGAAATTTATAGCCAGTCAACAATATGTAATAAATTATTAGTAGCAATATATAATCAAACCCACATATTTTGCATTATTAAAAGGAAGAATCAACTAAGATTATGTCTTACTCTGTTTTCTCATCATAGTATGAAGGTGACCTTGGAATCTTAAAGTTTATGCCATCAAAGGATAAGTTCTAGAAGTTAGTATAAATTGAAGAAGTTTTGAGTCACAAAGTAAGGTTTTTCTTGTAATAAGCCTATCTTAGTACCAAGAGCAAAACCTTTGATCATGTGTTCAACAGGTTAGCCATGAATCCAATGTCTTATACAACCTGCTAAAGTTTCTTTTAAGATATAGGGGAGGTGTGAACAGCATCACAGAAAACAATGGTCTTGTTGATAATATCCCAGGTCTTCTGAAAAATGTAAATATAAAGAAAATATGTTTTTGTGGTCATGCCAGTACTACACAAACTGGAACGTGCAATGCATAGTGCACATTCAATAAATGTTTCTTCATTGATTGAACTAATAAAAATGTCTTCTAATTTAGTCTTGGTTTATTTACATTTGAATATATACAATTAATAACACGTTTCCTGTGAAATAACATTATCTTCTACTGTTTACATTCTGTTTTTCAATATGTTGTTTCTATTTGTACATATTCCCTTTTGTTGAAAATTAGTGGGCTATCAACAAAATGAGATAATTGTGAATGCAATGTATTTATACAATTTAGTTAATCTGCAGCAGACTAAATTATCACCAATATTCTACGGAGTGGAACTAGGTGGCACAATAGAAGGAATACCTGGCCTAGAGTCAGGAAGACTCATCTTGCAGAGTTCAAATCTATCCTCAGAGACTATCTGACCCTGGGCAAGTCACTGAATAATGTTTGTCTCAGTTTCCTTATCTGTAAAATGAACTGGAGAAGGGAATGGCAAGCCACTCTAGTATCTTTGCCAATAAAACCCCAAATAGGGTTATAAAGATCGGAAATAGCCGAAAAAAATGCTGAACAAACAATAATATGCTATGTAACACAGTGAAAGGTAGTTCTCTAGAATACAAGTCATTGTACCACATGTATAACCACTTGAAAAGATACACGATTTTATTAATGTGTTTTCCTTCTTATGACACAGATAGCAACCCAGTCACATCTATCCATCCTATGCCACTTTTGTTCCTGTCTTCCCATAAAATCTAGCACAAGAGGTAAATCCATTGCATTAGGGAACTTTTTTTAATAGCTCTCTTGATATGGTATGGGTACCAAATCAGCACTGGAGTGCCCCATTAAGGTACCCCACAGATTAACTGACTCTTTTTTTTCTAGTCACACATTTCTCCTATGCCAATGCCTCATCATGTTGTGCAGATGACTCTAAGCTGTTGAAAATTGGGCCAGTTGAATGCAGGCTCTGGTAGATTCTATCATCTTAGAAAGGCCATTATATTGAAAATAATACTATTACTGTGAAAATCTGAAGCTACAAAAGATGAATCAAACTCATCACCAATGTGCTGACCAGTAGGTAATGAATTCTTGACCATAAAAACTCATTGAATAAAAACAAACTGTCCACTATATATGAGTATGTTGCATAGATTAAATGAATGAAATTCCATATAAGTCAATAAATATTAAGCATCTGCTTTGTGCTAGGTACTGCACTAAGCACTGGAGATACAAATTAGAAAAAAAAAAGAGTACTTTACCTCAAGGAACTTAGAGTTTAATGGGGAAGATAATACACAAAAGCAAACTAAAAGCAGAGATGGAGTGAAGAACCAGTAGGAGGGTACTGCTGCATTAAATAGACTTGAAACTAAGTAGAACTAGTAGAAAAGAGAATTCCATTGAAAGTTTCAAGCCTTCTACAAAGTAAGACATTGGGGGGAGTCTACTGCTTTACTCTCTAGGTCTCTCACCAAAAAGGAGAGGTAACTGAGGGGATTGAGAGGGTATTGAGTATCAAAAGCTGAGGCAACCTGCATGATTAAGAGATTTCAGGTCATCAGCATGATACTTCTTGGTGTTGAAACCAGGAGTCTGCAGATGGAAAATAAAGAATGAAAGATGAAAGAGAATGAAAGATTCTTTTCGAGAAATGAGTGCTTTTTATACAGTATTTGCAAAGTACTTCAGCCTTATATCATAGCTATACTTTTCAAGTGTGTGCATACACACACACACACACACACACACACACACACAAACACATACACATTTCTAGACTTGAATGCCATGCAAGAATATCAGGTGGTGAATTTCATTGCCAAGGTTATTTCTATGGTGAGAAGTTGAATCTTCTGTGCTAGAATTTCTCTCAATTTTGTGTTAACAGAACAAATAATTCTCAGAAGGATAAGGGCCTCCCAAAAAATAATTGACCACCTTGTGTAAGCTATAAAATAATATAGATTTCAAATACATACATGTACACACACACACACACGCGCACACACACACACACGCACACACACACACACGCACACACACATATATAGAATGGGAATGAAAATTGAAAACTGAAACAAAAGGATTGCCCATTTGGGGGTACTGGAACTTACAATTCTAATAGGAGTAATCTAGGTGGGGAGAGTCTAAAATCTCAACAGAGGTTACAGGTAGTAGAAGTTTTGAGTTTTGCCCAGTGACAGAGACCTATGACAGAAAATCACCCACAGTTTAAGGAAAATTGCTTTGCTAGGAAAAAAAAAACCCTCAGATAATTAATTAGATTAATCTTGTTGGGGTTATTGAAGACTCCTGGAGCACATGATCATATTGAAATTCTAAGTACAATGAAGATCAGATGTAGAGGCAAGAGGAGAGGGGACAATATTCCTGAGATTCTTAATTCTCTTAGAAATCTGCCTGCATACAAACACATTCATGATAGAAGTGCATGGAATCTCTATTCCTACTTACACAAAAAATAGCAAAATGTACATTTTTTTGGTAATTGGTAAAATAGCCTGCTCTTTAAAACCATGGGAAAAAATTCCAAGAACAGAAAAAGTACTTGGTGTAAAGGCAGACTCAGTTTTAAAACAAGTGAAAACAATTCTTTTCCCCAAAGAAAGAATGCCTTTCATGTACAGGTTCTACTAACATAATGTATCAATCATTATTTCAATGTGTCATTTCATCCATAGTGGGGAGGAGAATTGGGGATAGAAGACATTCTACTTAGAAATGTCTAGATAATGTGATGTTCCCTAACTCTCTTCCTTTTCTTCTACTGATTCAAAACAGACAACTTCCTAAATTGTACCTTACGATTCCTATACCAGAATAAAGGACTGGTCATAATTTTATAGTGCACATAAATCTGAATGTGGATATTTTTAGTAAATAATTTACAGGAAAAATAATCTTAGTGGAGAAAGAAATGTGTCATATGGAGGAAGATATATGGTGTGTAAATAAAAAGACAAGCAGACCAAGGGGGACTAATGCTTATAAATGCAGTTCTCCATTGATTAAAACATGGTATAGTGGTCAAAACAGAAAAATGCTATTGC
Source organism: Pseudochirops cupreus (assembly GCA_028627135.1). Classification (NCBI taxonomy): domain Eukaryota; kingdom Metazoa; phylum Chordata; class Mammalia; order Diprotodontia; family Pseudocheiridae; genus Pseudochirops; species Pseudochirops cupreus. The sequence continues at coordinate 420,081,342 of CM053580.1, read as the reverse complement.
AAATGTTTAATTTTTGACAAAGAAAAGGTTATTATTTACCCAAATTAAGAACTAATGATGTATCAACAAAGCAATAGTTGTGATTCATTTTGTTGAAAAATTGAATTAAACAAAAATGGTTTATCAAGTGTGCCCTCCAAAAGACTGAAGAATAGGAAAGGAATTATTTGCCCTAAGCTAAAACACAAATTTTGCAAATATATTTTAGAAAAGATGAGAAGAAATGGCTTTCTTAAACTGTTTTCATATTTCTTCATATCATATTATACCATATCTTATAACTCATCTGGTGTAAGACTGTGTCTCAGAACAGCTCTCAGAAAAGAATACCCTGGAGCAGAGGACTGAGCTAAGTATTCAGAAGGTGAACTGTCAAGTTGTCTCAGATCACTTCCTGTGGCTCTAACATACATGTGTTGTGCAGTTATATGACGAGTGTTCATTCACAGTGACATCACTGTGTACTTATTGGCTACGTTCATTAAATTTTCCCCAGACTAGAGAAATTATAAGATGAAAATGACCAAACAAGTAGAAGGATTTGGAAAAATCAGACTGACACAGTTTCAAGTTGTTCTCCCATTTCATCAACAATTACCAGAAACAACTTTTTTTCTTTTTTTTAATATTTTTTAAAATTTATTTTTAGTTTTCAACATTCATTTCCACAAGATTTTGACCTACAAATTTTCTCCCTACCTTTCCCCTACCCCGGACTGCAAGATAGCGAACCTATTGAATACCCTTTCCTCCAATCTGTTCTCTCTTATATCTTCTCCCATACCCCCTCTAACTTTCTAGTAGTGCAAGATGGATTTCTATCCCCAGTACCTATATATTTCATTTCTCATTGCATGTAAAAAACATTTTTTTTAACATTTGTTTTTAAAATTTTGAGTTCCAGATTATTTTTCCTTCTTCCTTCCTCACCCACCCCTAATGGGGAAATAAACAATTCAATATAGGTTGTAAAAGGGTAGCTTTGTAAAACATTCCCATAGCAGTTATATTATGAAAGATTAATTATATTTCCCTCCATCCAAATCCACTCTCCATTTGTTCTATTTTCTACTTTCACCCTGTCTCTTTTCAAAAGTATGTCCTTCTAACTACCCTCTCCCCTTTTCTGCCCTCCCTTCCATCATTCCCCCTCTTATCCCTTTCTCCCCTACTTTCCTGTAGGGTAAGATACTCAATTGAGTGTGTGCGTTATTCCCTCCTTAAGCCAAATTCAATGAGAATAAGGTTGACCCTTTGCCTTTCAGCTTCCTGCTCTCCCCCTCCATTGTAACAGTTTTCTCTTTCCTCTTTCGTGTGAGAAAATTTCCCTTTTACATTGATCATTTTCTCCTTCTCTCACTATATTCATCTTTCACCTCTAAATTTTATTTTTTAGATATCATCCCTTCCTATTGAACTCATCCTGTGCTCTTTGTCTATATATACATGTACACATATATGCAGACACTCACATATGTATTATACATATATATATCCTCCTATACATGCAAATATGTGTGGGTATGTATACTATACATTTCCTTCAACTAACCTCATACTGAGAGAAGTCTCATGAGGTACAATTATTATTTTTCCATGTAGGAATGTAAATAGTTCAATTTTAATAAGTTCCGTATGATTTCTTTTTCCTCTTTACCTTCTCATTATTCTCTTGTTTCTTGTATTTGAAAGTCAAATTTTCTGCTCAGCTCTGGTTTTTTCATCATAAATGCTTGAAAGTCCACTATTTCATTGAATAATCATATTTTCCCCTGAAGCATTATGCTCAGTTTTCCTGGGAAGGTGATTCTTGGTTTTAATCCTAGATCCTTTGACCTCCTGCAAATCATATTCCAAGCTCTTTGATCCTTTAGTGTAGAAGCTTCTAGATCTTCTGTTATCCAGATTGTGTTTCCACAATACTCAAATTGTTTCTTTCTGACTGCTTGTAATACTTTCTCCTTTACCTGGGAATTCCGGAATTTGCCTAGGATATACCTAGGATTTCTCTTTTAGGGATGTTTTCAAGAGGTGATCAGTGAATTCTTTCAATTTATATTTTACCCTTTGGTTCTACAATATCAGAGCAATTTTTCCAGAAGAATTTCTTGAAGTCAGTGGCAGAGTTAAAATAGCGGTGTAGAAGCAGCAAAACTCCGCAGCTTTCCCCTTAACCACCTGAAATACCTATAAAATATGATTCTAAACAAATTTTAAAGCTCTATAATTCACAAAATGACAGTGTATCAAAGCTCCCACTGAAGGCAGCCTGGCAGGAAGACAGGAAGGGCTTCATTGCAGTGTGCTGGGAGCCTAGACCAGCATCACATGAACCTGTGGCTGGACCTCTAAGGTCACCAGAAAAAGCTGTGGCTGGAGTGGGAATCACCAGCAGCTGTGGCATTTTCCAGAATTACAAACCCGTAAGAACGGAGTACTAAGTGAAAGGTCAGTGGAATTTGGATAAATTTGGGGGAGAATTTCCAGCCAACTGCCCCAGGGATAGAAGCTGCTGAAGCATTGGCCCTGCAGCTGCCTCTACATGGCTGCTTCAGAAGCTCCCAGCAAGCAGATTGCAGGGGAGGCAAGTGATCACTTAGAGGCTAAGTGCTATTGCCTTGAGCTGCCTGGATCGGATCGCGGTCTTGGGTGGTGGTCCTGAGGTGCATTTTCAGAGAGCCAAGGCTGCTGGGGCCTGCAGAATTGGTGGCCTCCTAATAGCTCTAGCAGCTACAAAACCCCCAGCAATTTGGCACAGAGCTCTCCCCTCTAAAAGCAGAGTTCTACTGAACCTAAAAGTCAAGAAATTGACTGGCAACATCAGTAGGCAAATGAAGCAAAGCAAACCCAGCAATGCAACTTTAGATTCCTTTTTTGGTGGACAAAAAGAATTAAGGCATGGAATGGGAGGAAGACAATGCAGCAGAACTCTTTCACCAAAAGCTTCCAAGAAAAATGTACACTGCTTACAAGCCATACAGCAGCTTAAGAAGGATTCTGAAACCCAAATAAGAGAAGTGAAGGAAAAATTGGGAAGAGAAATAAGAATGATGCAAGAAAATCATGAAAAGAAACTCAACAACCTGATTGAAGAAAATAATACCTTAAAAAATAGATTAACTCAAATGACAAAACAGGCTCAAACTCTAATGAGGAGAAGAATGCCTTAAAAAGTAGAATTTGTCAGATGGAAAAAGAATCCCAAAAGCTTTCTGAAGAGAATAATTCCTTCAGAATTAGAGTGGAGCAAATGGAAGCAAATGACTTTATGAGAAAACAAGGCACTATTAAACATATCAAAACAAATGGAAAAATAGAAGGTAATGTGAAATATCACCTTGAAGAAAGCACTAACCTGGAAAACAGATCTAAGGAGAGACAATTTAAAAATTATTGGACTACTTGAAAGCCATGATCAAAAAAAAAGAACCTAGAAAGCATCCTTCAAAAAATTCTCAAGGAAAATTGCCCTGATATTTTAGAACCAGAGGACAAAATAGAACTTGAAAGAATTCACCAATCACCTCTTGAAAAAGGTCCCAAAAATAAATCTCCTAGGAATGTTATAGCCAGGTTCTGGAGTCCCCAGATCAAGGAGAAAGTATTACAAGCTGCCAAGAAGAAACAATTTGAATATTGTGGAAACACAATCAGAATAACCCAGTATCTAGCAGCCTCTATATTAAGGGATCAAAGGGCCTGGAATATGATATTCTAGAGAACAAGGGAGCTAGGATTAAAACCAAGAATCACCTACCAAGCAAAATTGAGGATAATATTACAGGGGAATATTGTCATTCAATGAGGTGGAAGACTTCAAGTATTCTTGATGAAAAAATGAGAACTGAATAGAAAATTTGACATTCAAATACAAGAAGCATGAGAAGGTGAACATGGAAAAAAATTCATAAGGAGTTTATCAACATTGAACTATTTACATGCCATCATGGAAAAACGATAACTGTAACTTATGAAACTTTTCACAGTGTGAGGATAGTTGAAGGGAATATAAATCTGTATACATACACATATGTCTATATAGGAGGGTATATATGTATATGCATATATATGTAAGTGTGTGTATATATGTGTACATAGACAGAAGGTGCGGGATCAATTGAATAGAATGTAATAATCTTTTAAAAGGTGAAATTGAGAGGTGGGAGAGGAACAGTATGAGAGGAAACACGGAGAGACAGAATGGGGTTAATCCTGTCATATAGAAGAGACAATGGATAATTGTTACAATGGAGAGGAAGAACAGTCAGACAAAAGGGAATGGGTCAACCTTACTCAAATCGAAGTTGGCTTAGGGAAGGAATAACATACATTCTAAATTGGATATCTTAGCCTACAGAAGAGTAGGAGGAATGGGATGAGAGGTGAGAGAGTGGAGGTGAGGGTTGTTAGAAGCATACACGTTTGTAAAGGGACAGGGACAAAGTAGAGAATAGAACAAGTGGGGGGTGGAATACGAAGGAGAGAAATGTACAGGTACTGGTGTAGGGAGTTCCATCTTGCCCTACCAGAAAGTCAGAGGGGTGATGTAAGAGGATATAAGAGATAGCTAATTGGGGGAGGGGGTGTACAGTGGGATGCTGTTTTTAGCGGGGTGGGTAGGGGAACGATGGGGTGAAAGTGTGTAAATCAAAATGTCATGGAAATGAACAATGAAAATGAAAAATAAACAAAAGTCCAATACAAGAAAAAATATAATTTCTTGAAGGATGATTTTTAGGCTTTTTTTTTGTCATGGCTTTTAGGTAATCCAATATTTTTTTTTAATTATCTCTCCTGGATCTATTTTCCAGTCAGTGGTTTTTCCAATGAGATATTTCACATTTCCTTCTTCTATTTTTTGGATCTGTTTTGCAGTATCTTGATTTTTCATAAAGTCATTAGCTTCCATTTGCTCTAATCTAATTTTGAAGGAATTATTCTCTTCAGTGAGTTTTTGAAATTCCTTTTCCATCACAAGATCACTTCAACTTTTTAAGGCATTCTTTTCCTGATTGGCTTTCTGGGTCTCTTTTGCCATTTGAGTTAATCTATTTTTTAACATGTTATTTTCTTCAGTCAGGCTGTTGACTGGCTTTTCATGATTTTCTGGCATCATTCTCATTTCTCTTCCCAATTTTTTGTCCACTTCCCTTACTTGATTTTCAAATTCTTCTTGAGCCCTTCCATGGCCTGTAAATAACTCATATTTTTCTTGGAATCTTTTGATGCAGTAGTTTTGCCTTTGTTGCTATTTTCTGACTCCATGTTTTGATCTTTTTTGTCCCCCAAAAAACATTCCATTGTCTTATTGTGCTTCCTCTGCTTTTTCATCTTGCCAGCCAATTACTTGACTTTTTAGCTCTTAGTCATGTCAATTATGCCTCCAGAATGGAAAGAGCTATGTTCCAAATCTCTGGAGTTTTTTAAAATGTTACCAGACCTATGAGAAGGGCACAGACCGCCCCAGCCTCTGGCACACTGGTCACACACTCCAGGACCACCACCCTAGACCACTATCCACATCCAAGGAGGTCAAAGCAACAGCACTAACTAACCCTCTGAATGGTCATTTGGTCCCCTTACAATCTCCAGACCAGGAGCTCTGGAGGCTGCTGTCACCATGCGCCTCAGTCACCTGTTGCATTGGGTGGGGAGGGGCCTGACCTTGCTCTTCTGAAACCCAGTTCCAACAGAATTCACCACTGACCTTTTCCTTTCTCTGTGGCATTTATGGGTTGAGAAGTCAGAAACCCGCACTCTCCTGAAGTCTACTCTGGATGGTCTGTGCCACTGTTTGGGGCCACCACAAGGCCAGAACTACATCAATCACATGAGATTGTGCACAGCTCCCAGCTTGGTGTGATAGACCCTTCCTGTAGGCCTCTTAGGCTGCCTTCAGTGGGAGATCTGTTTATTTCTGTCTCTTTGTTGGTTTTGAAGCTGTAAAATTTGTTTAGAGTCATATTTTACAGGTGTTGGAGGTAGTTGGAGTAGAGATCAGAAAAGTTCCTTTTTTACTATGTCATTTTGGCTCCACCCCCAACAAACTTTTATAATGTGATTATCTTTTGAATATGGAGTTCAAAAATGGAAAACATAGGGAGAGAAACTTGGGAATATTTTCAAAGTTATAAACTTAAACATTTAATTTATTCAGATTTTTTTTCCATTTTCTGCTGCAGAAAATTAACACAAAAATCATTCGAGTGATTTATAGCTGTAAATACCATCTTCTCAATGTTTACATGCTTTATATTCATAGAAATAACTTATTTTCTACATGACCTGCACACTAATCCCACAGTGAATACCTTGGGGAAATATATTAATGTATGTATGTTAATAGACATATTTAATCAATTACTGAGAATATTTTATCACCGTATGTTTTCTCAGAAACCAAACACATTAGAAATTGCTGATGAAAGTAGAGTATGGGGCTGTTGGAGTGGTTGATTTTTTTTAAAGGTATTGTTTTCTATAGTAAGAAATCAAATATAAGTCAAAAAGCACTTTTCCAATATGATTCATTTTGAATTTCTTTGCAGCAATATAAAATAATATATGGCCAATGTTGTATATGGCAACAAGAAGTCATATAACTTAGAAGACTATTCTACTGAAGAAAACAAACTTTCAAAGGTGTTTGTGCACCCTGCACTATTTTTTAAAGAGGGTCTTGGAAGAAGACTTCCAGGAACCAAGATGGAGAGTAGTCAGCAAATTGCTGTAAACCTCCCATATTCACTGCCTAACAACCGTGAAATAGTGCCCCCCAAACAAGTGCTGGAAGAGTAGAAAAAGCAAAAGAGGGGGTGAAATAATCTTTCATCCCAAGAAACTTTGATGATTGGCAAGAAATGTCTGTCTCACATAAATAAAAGGGTAGCACAGTTCAGGACAGGAAACATTCCAGCCAGTCAACAGCCAGCATCACCTTCACAAACCAGCCAGAGAACCCAAGCCCCAGTGCAGTGAAGTAGGCAAACACCAACACCAGGATACCTCAGGTGCTTCAGTGTAGCCAGACAAACTGGCAAACTCCACTTTTATGAACTGCCTCTACTTCAGTGTAGCCCTGGGCAAACAGAGAACTTCCAGTGTCTAGACCTCCTCAGGCTTCAGTGTAGCACCTGGGAAATGCAGAAATACCCCACCAGCCTCAGCATACTCCAGATACTATAACTAGGATTCCTGCTAAGCAGCAGGAAAGCTGACAAACCCCTACAGTCTGAGGCAGTACCACCCAGCACCTACAACTCCACTCCCTCAGTTCAACACCCAACATGAGGGTTCCACATGGACCTCAGGGCAAAATTAGTACCATAAAGGTAAACAACCAGGGTCTGAAGTCTCTGGTTCAAGAAGACTGAGACAGTGCCCCTTCAAACCTAGGGAGTAGAGCAGAAACTTAAAAGAAAGGAACAAGGACAAAAAAAAAGATGAGCAAAAACAAAACAAACCAAAACAAAAGAATAGGAACATAGAAACTTACTACAGTGATAGGGAAGATTAAGGCACAAACTCAGAAGACAACAGCAATCTCAAAATACCTATGGGCAAAAACCCAAAGAACAATGCAAAGAGGTTTGATGTCTAGAAAGAACTCATGGAAGAACTCTAAAAGAAGCTTAAAAACATATAAGAGAAGTAGAAGAAAAATTGGGGTCAAAATGAGAGTGACGCAAGAGAAATAAGAAAAAAGTGTCAACAGGTGGGAAAAAGAAAACAACAGCTTAAAAATTGAATTGACCAAATGGAAAAGGAGATACAAAAACCCACTGGAGAAAATCACTATTTAAAAATACAATGGGCATGGGGAGGAGAGAGCCAAGATGGCAGAGTAAGAGAAGGGACTTGCTTGGGGTCTCTCTCACACCCATCTAAACACCTGAAAAACTTACTGTAAACAAATTCTAGAGCTATAGAACCCAGAAAATGAGAGAGTAAAGCAAATCTCCAGCCCAAGACAACCTAGAAGAAGCATAGGAATTGAATATCCCCACCAGGCTGGGAGCAGAGTCCAGTCCAGCATGGCCTGCACCTTCACAGCCAGAGCAGATCTCAGGGGACTGAATCATTGAAGTTGTGGTGTTTTCCAGTATTCTCAAACTACAAAAATAAAAAAGAAAGAAATCATAGAAGGTCAGTCTACTCCAGAAGGCAAAGGAGTTATGACTATGACCAAAAATCACATACCTGGTGAAATTAAGCATAATACTTCAAGAGAAAAGTGGGCTATTCAATGAAACAGAAGGATTTCAAACTTTCAGTAGGAGAAGACCACAAATGAACAAAAAATTTGATCTTCAATACCAATACCTGAAATAAGTCTAAAAAGGAGAAAAAGGGAAAAGAGAACATAAAGGATTCAATGGAGCTGAACTGTTTACATTCCTGCATGAGAAGATGATACTTGTAATTCTTAAAAAAAATTACCACTAATAGTACAATTAGAAGGAATTACACATAGAGGGTATGGATATAAAATGAATTTGAGGGAATAAAAAAAAATAAAGAATTAGAAAGAAGGGTCCACTGGGTGTAGAAGGAAGGGAAAGTTAGAGTACGTTAAATTATTTCACACGAAGAGACATGAAAAACACTGCAGTGGAGGGAAAGATGGGAGTGTGGGCAACAAACATAGCTTGAATTAATCAGTATTGGCTCTAAGAGGAAATTATATATACAATTAATACAGAAATATATTTTGCCCAACAGGAAAACAAGGGAGGAGGAGATTAAGTAAAGGGTGGGAGGAACTGATAGAAAAGAGGACAGACCCAGAGAGGTGGTAGTCAGGAGCAAAACACTGTCAAGGAGGGAAAAGATAAAAGGAGAGAGATGCCAAATGGGAAAAATGGAAATATACAGTTATAAATCATAATTGCCAATGTGAATAGGGGCGAACTCTCTCATAAAATGGAAGCAGATAGCAGAATGGGTCAAAAATCAGAATCCTGCAATATGTTGTCTATAAAACAATACAAATCAAAAAAATAAAAAGCACACTTGAAGTGAAGAAATAGTTAGGTGATGGGAAACAGCCAAGATGGAGGAAAAGGCAGGGAGTGTGTGTAAAAATTGATGAAGAAACAATCTATTTAGTAAGTATTTCTAATAAAGGCCTTATTCCCAAATATATGGAGAACTGGGTCAAATTTATAAGAAGGCAAGTCATATCCCAACTGATAAATGGTCAAAGGATATGAGTAAATGGTTTTCAGATATGCACATGAAGAAATGCAACCAAACTGTGCATACCCTTTGACCCAGCAATGCCACTACTAGGTTTGTATCACAAAAACAGAACAGAAATGAGAAAATAACCTACATGTGCAAATATATTTATAGGAAACCATTTTGTAGTGGCAACATATTGGAAATTGAGAGGATGCCCATCAATTGGGGATGGCTGAATGAGCTATGGCATATGAATATAATGGAATACCATTATACAATAAGAAATGACAAATGGGCATATTTCAGAAAAACTTGGGAAAACCGGTACAAACTGAAGAAGCATAAATTGAACAGAATCAGGAAAACTTTGCACACAGTATCAACAATATTGTGAGATGATTAACTATGAATGGCTCAGCTTTTCTCAGTAACACAATGATCCAAGAAAAGTACAAAGACTTCATGAAGGAAAATGCTATCAATATCTAGATAAAAAAATCAATATTTATCAAAATATGCTTTTTCATTTACTTCATTCCTTTTTGCATTTTTTTACCTTTTGATCTCTTTCTTCTTTCAAAATGTGATTAAAATGGAACCATGTTTTATATAGAAGCATATGCATAACCTATATCAAATTACCTACTGTTTTAGGAAAAGGAGAAGGGAATGAGGGAAGGAAGAAAAAAAAAGACAACTTGCAAGTCAAAATCTTATAAAAATGAATGCTCAAAATTTTCTTGAAATATAATGGGGGGGGGGAATGAAATACTATAAAAAAAGTTCTCTCCTAAAAGAAGAACACTGCGCAGGAAATTAATCCCATTTTACTATCTGGACACCATATTTGTTTATTCCAGATAATCTGATATAGCCAAAGGTATGTTATACAATTTATTTCCATATTTTTCTTTAAAATGTCCCTGCTTTGCATATATAGCTCTCTGTGTTGTTACAAAGTTTTTATGCGCTGAAATTACATGCAGAGCAAATTTAATGGCTAAGGAGGAATGGTACATTGTCAACAGTGTACCAGTTTCCCCATTTCAATTTTACATAAAAAAAATGTGAATATATCACTGAGCCAGACATGTCAATCAGTCTAAAATACAACTGCATTAAGAACACTGATAAAAAATATCCCTGTAGTGATGTTTTTGTTGTGCTGAAACTTCATAACCTCCAAAAATGTACTGACTAATATGCTCCCTACAGAGTTTTGAAATTTTATACCATTGACCACTATAAGTATGTTTAAATAAAACTGATACTATGGAACATAAAATAATTGAACAGAACAGAAAACATATTTCTCATGAGACAAATGTGTTCTAGTAATTCAGATAAAACCGTTCAAATCATTTCCTACAAACATTTGCTTTCTCAAATTTAATGCTTATGGACAGTAGATTTCTGCCTGAACCAATCTTATTAATGATTGTCAGTTGCTTTTTCTCCTCCAGAAAATAATTTAAATATGCTCAAACCTTATATCTGACAAAGAAATAATTTAATTGTATATATACAAGCAGGAGTTTCCTATGTTTATTTGTTTTTTCTTTACTTCTTGACAACAAGTAGTAATAATTCTCTAATTTGCTATGTGGGTCAAATATAAACAAGTTAATTCATCGTTGATGAATTTTAATAGCATATTTTTGAGGAGCTCAACCACAAGGCAACCCATTAAATGGAGATGCAAACAAAAAAATGAATTTGAGTCCTACAAGACTTCCTTTTGTTTCTACTGTGATAGTAGAAATGAAGTGTGATATAAAGGCAAAGAAGGTGCTAAGGGTCATAGAGCTTTTAGACCAACCTAGGTATCAACTTATTTATCAAGAGTCTAAATATGAGATTTCTTATGTTGGTCAAGTAGACTACCAGAGGAACTGAATCATATGAATCTAGACATTCTCCCTTTTTAAAAAATTTTATATTAGTTTGCATCATTCATTTCCACAAGATTTTGAGTTACATATTTTCTCCCCTTCTTTCCCCTACCCACCA
>CM053580.1:420049916-420069649 GCA_028627135.1 Pseudochirops cupreus | reverse complement strand
GCCGCCATCTTGGCTCCGCCCCCCTTTTTCCTCTCTTTTTTAATTTACATTTTCTTTTTTTTTTCTTTCTTAGTAAACTAGAATTTGCCAAAGTCTTAATAAATTCTGGACACTGGTAAGAGCTGGTGATACAAAGAGAAAAAAAAAAGTAGTCTCTGCTCTCTATTTATTCAGTCTAATGGTTGAGGCACCATCCAGGCAATTATATATGGGTGGGGAGGGGTAGCAGGTGGGCAGGCAATTGATAGATACTCTCACTCTATTCTGCATCTACTTTTCTGTCTGGCTCTACTCCAGGGAAGATGATGTCTCTCCCAGGTTAGGCTCAACACTTCTAATCATATTACCATACTGGTAACTAAAACCTTATCTGCTCCATCTCTCTCAGCTTCTCCCTACTTATCTGAGGACTGGGGGGTGGAGTATCAAACTCTAAGCAATGTCTTCCTTTATTGAGAGAACAAATTGGATTTTTTTTTTTGGCCCACTCCATTCTGCATCTGCTCCTTTTTGGGGTTTCAACTTAACAGAACAAGATGTCCGTGACAGTAACTCCTGCTCATTTCCATCACTTTTCTGCCTTCTTTTGTGTGTTGCCCCCAACCCCCCAGTCAACTGAATTGTAAGCTCCTTGTAAGCTCCTAATAGCAAGGATCGTCTTTCTTTTCTATAGACTGTCTTCCAAGCACTTAATGCGATACCCAAGAAAAGGCAGGAACATAATAAATAATGTTTAGTGGATTGGAGAAACATAAGTAGATATAAACATACACATATAAATGCATATGTGTATAGATGTATACACAAGCATGCATGTTTACATATCACACATGCCCACATGTGTGTTTGTGGTTATGTTCATTCATCTGTGTATACATGTATGTGTGTATATTACAAATGCTTATGTATCAATAATTGGGATGGAAGACTTGTCATTTCACTGGTCTAAGAGTTCTAAGTATGTATATTCCCTCTACTAATGAAGATCAAGCATTGTGCTATAAAGCTAGGGTTGGAAAGAGAATAAGAATCTCTTGGGACTCTGAGAAGTGAAATGATTTGCCTGGGAAATACTGTCAGTAGGTATCAGAGATAAGACTTTAATCCAACTCTTCCTGATTCCAAGGTAACTCTATTTCTCTGTTAGACAATTCTGCTGTTTGTGTGTGTGTGTGTGTGTGTGCGTGCGTGTGTGTGTGTGTGTTTTGTTTGTTTGTTTGTTCCTCACAAAATTCCAATATCAATACTTTACCATGGTTTGGTAGTTGCTCTGGTTTCTTTAAGATTATACTAATAGGATCAAGTTCTGGAAGGATATATCTACCAAAGTGTAAAGACCCTATTTAAAAGTGTAGGAAAGGATGTAATCACTCTTGCCTGAAGTCTAGTATTGATTTCATAGAAGCTTATCACTAGCACCAGAGGTTTCGCCAAAATGGAATTTTTTTTAGCCACAAATCATGATTTCCATCTTCTGAGAAATTGGGGTTACATTTTTTTAAGTGATAGAGGGAATAGTGAAATGAATAAAATCACTGATTTTATTATTTTACATATATACGTATATGTGTACATATGCATATATTCACATATATGCAGCATACACATTATAATCAAATAACTAAAAAAGACAAAGCAATGTAAAAAAAAAATACCACCAATGAGATATGTAAGTACAAATGAAAGCCAGACATTGTTTTGGGCTGGGCCTGATTCAGGCCAATCTCTTGGAGCCTTAGGTTCATTTCTAAAAGAAATTGAAACACCTTTTGGCCATTCAACAGTTAACAAATGGAGAAAGAGATTAAACAATGATAGGCTTTGAGGAGGCCTCAAATTGATTCATTTGAGCAAAATTCCCTTGCCTGAGGTAACACATTCTGATTTATCTGCCCAGCATCTGAAATGCACCCTCACCCTCACTACCCTCAAATCCTCTTGCCTGCTTTGTACTCTGGTAATAAGGAAGTGACATCAGTAGTCTTAGTGCTTTGTCTCCTGGGCCAACCAAGTCTTAAGGAAGGTTTCAATGCCTTTTGAGGAAAAGCCAGCCCAACCTTCCTAAAAGGAGTTTTGTTCCTCCCATCGGCAGGTTATATCTTCCTACATATGTATAGAGGCATGTTGCATAGAGCAAATGGAACTTGCCTTCGCGAAAGAGAAAGTTGTATTTACATCCCATATCTGGCATATTCTGACTATGTGCTTATAAGCAAGACCTTTAATGTTCTGTTGCCCTAGGATACTTTAAGAGTATAAAATTCAGAAAAGGGGCTTTTCTTCATTAGTAGAGGTTCATTACCGGGAATGAGCTCCCTTGACTAAGAAAATCAATATTTATACTAAACCTGATATTTCTTCAGTGTAAACATCCTCAAACACACACATTGGGTTTCCATAAAGGTTTACCACTAGCGCTATTGAGACCCACTCAATTGTATCCATATTTTTAATCAATATGGTTACTCCCTACAATCATGTATATTATGATCCACAAGTAATTGCTCATACTTTGGGAATCTAAGACATGCCCTCCAATAAACCTGCCACAGAGGCCTCACATAATGTCTGGTGGGTCTTCTCTAAACGTTCTGGAAATTGTATAGATAGCCTTCATCAAAACTGGTGTGCCTAACTCTTGCTATTTGATGAAGCAGTCTTTTTTTTCTACTCCTACATTTCTCTGATAGCATTGTTTACACCAAATCCCCAATGTAATTTCTTGTTCATTTTGGCATGTATTCCAGTCTGATCATATCCATTACTATCCTCTCCATTGTCCCCTTGGTTATTAATATTTAATTATATAATCTAACTAAATCCTTCAAAGACTGAATTCTATGATAAATACCTTCCTACAGCATCAGTGGAAGAAGATTGTAATTAATGAGATGGACCTTTATTTTAAGTAGAAACTTGGAATCATTAAAGGAGCTATAGTTTCCCAAGAGTAATCAAAACTCACTTTTTTTCTGTTCAATTGTTCACCAAGGTCATTGTGCATTTATAGTGTCCATTCACAGAGCGTGTATAGATTCCTTGTCTCTCCATCTGCATATAAAATCACATATTTAGTCATTAAACTATTTGTGGATGTGTACACAGGACTTCATAATATATACATGTTTTCTATTTTCTATGACCAATTCTAACACTGGAGGAGAGTAACTAGAATGTAGACAATCTATTTTTTTCTCTCTATTAATATGAAAATGACCTATTAAATAATAACAATAATGATAATTATATGTGGCTATGTAGGAACCAATGTGTATAAGAATTAGATTTGGAAACCTGTTTCTTCACTTGTGTCTTTAAGTTGCTGCTTGTGCAAAGGCTATGAAATTTTGGAGTCCCTTATTTATACAGTGACCATAACATGAAGTAACAAATTAAAAAAAAAATCCATTCTTACCAAATTTCATATATACTTAATATTCTGGATTGAGAGATCTGGTTAAATACAATGTAACATACAACATCTTCTCTGAGGAAAATGTACAAATACTTCTTGAAATACTCATTACAGTGATCTTGAAGTGGCAGAGCATGGGGGCTTTAACCAAGTTGATCAATTAAATTAAATATATCAAGACCTGATTCTGATGGACAGAGATTTTAATGGAAGTCATTAGCTAAGAATTTTCTAATACAATTGGCAGAATCATTGTATGAACCTTAAATAAAGTAGGACTTTGAGGAGAATAAAGAACACTGAAGGTTCTCTAGGGAACCTCAGTTCCCTGACATTGTGATAGCCTATCTTTACAAGTGATTTATTAAAGGTCACAAGACAGTGCTCCTAATATCTGTGAGATTACAGAGAAAAAGTGCAAGAGTTTCTTTTCAGAGATCTCCTTCACACATGAATGTCTGTCAGAACATGTTGCTTTTGAACATGTAATCCCAGGTACATGAAGTTTCAGAGAGGTTCAATGATTTTTTTCTACCTTCAGGCTTATGTTAATCCAGTCAGTAAAGCCAGTAATTTATTGAACACACAAGAATGGCAATCATTTGGGCTGCCTGTGTTTGCTTTGCTCTTGTAAGCTACATTTAATGGAGAGTAGTCTCTTGGGGCAACAATAAATTTATCTGTGAGGAATGAGGGTGCCATGCTAATCTAAGTTCCTCTGCATCGATTATTAATACTAAAGAATACTAAAGAAGGGTAGGTCTAATTACTGGGCTTTATTGTTTTTCTTTGTTTAGTTTGGTTTAGGTTTTTTTCCTTATTCAATATCAAATCTCCACAGGAGGCAAAACAATGATAATACAGAGTTATCAAACAGATATGCTGATCTCATTAGGTGAAAACATGGGAAGTAGCCACTATGTAGCAGACAGCATAACTGTTCTCAAATGTCTATTCATATTCAGTCTAGTAAGCAAAAGGTACTACTATTTGACTTTAGAAAGAAGAATGGAATAAATGTGAATGATTTCAGTCATTAAAGGGGCAATATCAGAGACATCTGCCAACGTTGCTGTCAGAAATTGACTTAAATTGTAAACATGTGTCTATAAAATACAAATCGATGCAACAACAACAAATGGGTAATGGTGCCACAGAGCTTACAGCAGAATAGATGTTATTTCATTTGTTAAGCCAATTGGGGGGAGGGGGGAGGAAGGTTATGACTCACTATCTAAAAAGATCTAGTTCAGTGTAGTCTACTCTGTGGAATTATCAAAGGGTCAACATTTTTTCCTTCCTCATTTGATATTAAATAATGTCATCTTTCTACTTAACAGAGAAAAAAAAAGGCAAGTCAGCTTATATGATCTATTGAAGATATTTATTAGTTACATTTTGCTTGGACAGCTTCCAGTGAGACGCCTACTGGACAAAAACAATACATTAAGAAGATAGTAGCTTCTTCTCTTAAATAACCAAAAGCCAGTTCATCTCATTTCTGGCATCCCCTATACAGTGTTATATCCCTTTCTGATATATTTTCATTTCTCTGTCTCTTTCCATGTCTGTGTCTCTCTGCCTCTCCCTGTCTCTTTGGAAAATGGGGAAGAGATCCATAGGGATCAGTGTGTCTAAGTATTTCTGATTCCCCATCCCAGAATACTGTATTGTGTGTTACATACCAATTCCTCACCCCAACCACAAAGTTTGTCTTTAAAAGTCTTTTTGAGTTTACATTTTTCATTCCTTATATTGACTAGGAAAAGGATTAGCTATGACTCCGGGCACAGTCCTTGATGAGGTAGTTCAGCAGTATGCCTTTCCTAGGTTCTATATTCCCTACCTGAAATCTATTTAGAGCTTAATAGTTTCTATCAAAGACTGTTGCCAAACTCAGTGTTGTGTTGTATTTAGTGGAACTCCAAGTTTATTGAGTCCTTTCTGCACTTGAAAATGACTTATCATGGTTATGGTTCATACACAAATCTTTGTTTCGGATTGAAGGGCACATTTTGAGGAATGAAGATACTTGAAAGAAAATGTGTTGAATCCAGAATGAGAATTCCCAGATTGCTAATCATGCTGAGATTCATGTGAAGAAGTCCTTCAATTTATGCCTTTATCATTCAACTAGTTGTCAGTATGCACCATTCACATAAGACTCATGAACAACAAGCCTAATGCGGTGCTCATTTAAAGGACAAAATCAATGACAGAGTCATGGCCTCTTTCAGATCCTTCAGACATTATGCCAAATGTGATATTTAGGGGATACACTAAGTCCCCACAACCTGCTTCTTATAAAACTATAAATATGCAGAAAAATCAGACATATGTGCAATTAGTGTGAGGTGGAAAATTCAGAGAAATTCAGCAAGGTAACCTGTACTATTCTGGAATTTTATGTTCAGCTAAGGTGGTATCTATAATAATGAGACAAATTTGAGGGATTGATAATAATACAGTTACTAAGCATACTTTTATTTGAAAAATATTTATCATGTAGGATCATAGATAAAGAGCTAGAATGGACCTTAGCACTCATTAGGTATAAAACCCACTTTTAATAAGTGAGGAAACTTAGGCAGAGAAAGGTCAAGTGATTTGCCTAGAGGCACTTAATAAATAGAAATCTGAAGACATTTTGAACCCAGGGCTTTCTGACTTCAAGTCCAATGCAACATTTACTATTCCATTATTCCTTTTTGCATTTCAAAAGATTTTTAAAACTCTACTCCAATTAAAATGATTCATTCACAGACTCCAATTGCCTTTTGAGACCACTATAGATATGACTAGGGTGATAAAATGTTTTATAGATTTTAGGATTGTAATATTGTATCAGTTTTTTTTTAAGTTATGAAGCACTGCCAATAAACTAAACATTTAATAATGAATCAGGCAGTAATTTACCTAATGTGTGAAGCTTAATTTCCCATTCTCATTCATTACATGGATAATATGGGAAGTGCACAAAAATGAATACTTATATAATGTACAGACTTGATTACATGAAAAGAAATGGAATTAAATTCCTCACACTATTACTTATTATGGGTTAATTCCAACCTTCTTGGTAATGGATGGCAGTCTGGTGGTGCTACTTGAGCTGATTTTAAAAAGTAATAATAATGACACAGAACAGAAATGTATGACATATTTTGGTGAGATTTGATTGTCCTTTTCGTCACCCTTCACAAGTTCAGATCTGCAGTTTTTTGCAGTATTAAATAAGATAGAACCAGCTCTGTTTACCTCAGATAAAGTGTTTCAAATTATTATTTGAAGATTTTTCCCTACTATATTAGGGAGTCACTGCATTTATTTTCCTTAGACTCTGTAGTGATTCCTTATGATACTCTATATTCTCCTTCTAGCTAACCTTTGAAGGCAAGCTGTCATACAGTGATAGTCTTGTCTTTGCCTTAGAGCATTCCTGGAATATGCAGGAAACTGCTGACAATCCACATATTGCACATTTACTGCCATCTAGTGACAGAAAAACAAATATCTATGATGGTCTCAGTTTTAATTCTCAGTGAGATATTGATTGGATTTGGTGTTTTGTATGTATGGAAATTTCATGCTAATTGTATTTTTTGAAATTTTAGTGTAGCTTTGATCTCTAAAGACATTAGCACATACATTCTATATTGAAATTTTTTTCCTGTTCCAGTAGTATCTCTATAGTCCCTAATAATCCCATTTTCATTACGTGTTTATGCATTGCATTTGTTCGTACACACACACACACACACACACACATTTGTTCATATATACACAATTTTACCTAATTTTCATGGCAATATAAAAAAAACTGATTTTGCCTTTTTTTTTCCCATGAATATCTTACTTATATACTTAGAAGATTTACTTACTACACTAGTGCAGAAATCTCCACCCCCATCCTGCATTGATCATATTTGCTTTTAGTTCCTAATTTCCTTTAAATGTTCCAAAGAGGAATTACTATGTTGGAAGCCTTTTGTTGATTTTGTTTAAAGTCTCAAGAATTCCAATGGAGCAATTAGATCATTCATTCATTCATTCAACAAACATTTGTTAATCTTGTCCATCCTTTGCCTCTCACCATATAATTACCATATCTCATGTTCTTTATGAATTCTGTTATACTCTTTCATGTGCATATATCCATAAAATGTCAATTATATGATGTAGTCCACCTACATCCACCATATTTTTTCCTATTGTTATTTGGACTTTTATATAATTTTTATTCTTTTCAGAATATATTGAGTATTATATTGCTAGGAAAATATTTGTGTTTAAAGAGATATACTTTTGACAGATAAGAAACTGATGGTTATTCATCATTTGAAGCACATTCTCAAAAGGAATCAGGCTTCACGTCTTTCTAATTCTCAGTTATGCCCTTTGTTCATTTCATTGTCCATTTGTGGCATCTGTCCAAGCTATGTTATCATTCCAAGATAAGCATATGTGAATATATGTGTATGTATATATATATATATATATATATATATACATATATATGTATATGTATATACATACATACTTGAATATTATATATATTTAGCTAAACATATATGCATATATATTAATATCCATATAGACAAATGGTTTAATTCAGTGAGCTATAGTACAGCTACATATCTGGGCTATATATGGTTTTTTTTTCCAAGTTTCTTTTCCATCATGCTGTTAGAAAAATCTAATTCTATTTCATAATACAATGGATCTAACTGAGATAACTATATAATTCATAGGGATTGTAGATTTAGAACTCAAAGCAACTAGGGAGATCATCCCTTAAAATTTCTAAGTTGACCAAGGTCATACAGGTATTAAGAAATAAACTAGATTGCAATTTAGTTATATTGACCTCAAATCCAACCCTCTTTCCAATAGGCCCTGAAGCTTGAATCAATTAGTGTAATACCTAATGACTTCAGCAGTTTATTGATATGGATACTTCCTCCACTGATGCAAATCATTGACCAACTCTGCCTTCTTATATTTTGGGATTCTTCTCCTATGGCCTTCTATAAATCTGCCAAAGGGTAGCACACAATATCCTTCAAGGAGTGCCATGCTAAACAATCTAGGAAAGAGGTGAAAGTGAAAATTGACAACATCCATTAGTTGCATCAAAATGAGAGCCCTCAAAGAAATCTAAAAACAATATGTTCTTTATAAATCTTTGGCAAAATAGAGAATTTCCAGGTCAAAGAAAAAATATTTGAATCATCCAGAGAGAAATCATTTGTGAATCAAGGAGACACAGTCAGATCACATAAGATTTAACAGACATAACCTTAACGAGTAGAAAGCTTGGAACATAATAGAACAATGGTAAAAGAAATGGACTTAAGAATAACTTATCTAGCAAGGGGTGGATCTTTAATGAAATAGAGAACTTTAATGATTTCTAATGAAAAGACCAGAGTTGAGAGCTTACCTAAAAGATAGTAAATTGTGTTCTATCACCTCATTTTGATTTCATGTAAGTCTTTGATTTTTACTTGCATTTATTTTATGCAAAAAATTATTGCATTTTCATTTTTTCCAATGTAGCATTCTTTTTTTTTCCATTTCCTAGGACTGTTTAATTCATTCATATTTTTTTCATCTTTTTTCTTTTTATTTATTTTTTCCCTCCTCACCGATCCCCACTGGGAAGACAAGTTATTCAATATAGGTTGTACATGTGTAGTTACACAAAATGTTTCCATGGTAGTTACATTGGGAAAGACTGGCTATATTTCCCTCCATCCTATCCTGCCCCCCTACTTATTTTTTTCTTCTTTCACCCTTCCCCTTTTCAAAAGTGTTTGCTTCTAACTCTCCTGTCCCCCAATCTGCCCTTCCTTCTATCATCCCCCCTCTTATCCCCTTCCCTCCTAGTTTTCTGTAGGGTAAGCTACCCAATTGAGTGTATATGTTTTTCCCTCCCTTAAGCCAAATTCAGTGAGAATAAGGTTGACCCATTCCCCTTCACCTTCATGCTCTTCCCCCACATTGTAACAGTTTTTGCTTGCCTTTTTTTATATGAGATAATTTACCCCATTCTATCTCTCCTTTTCTCCTTCTTCCAATATATTCCTCTTTCACCTCTTAATTTTATATTTTATATTTCATCCCTTCCTATTCAACTAATCCAGTGCCCTCTGTCTATGTATACATATACACCCATTCACATATATTTATGCACACATACACCCTGCTATATAATACACATATATACATACACAGACACACAGACAGACATATTTATTCCCTTCAACTATCCTCATACTGAGAAAAGTCTCATGAGTTACAATTATTGTTTTTTCTATGTAAGAATGTAAATAGTTGAACTTTAATAAGTTCCTTATGATTTCTTTTTTTCCTGTTTACCTTCTCATGCTTCTCTTGCTTCTTGTATTTGAAAGTCAAATTTTCTGTTTAGCTCTGGTTTTTTCATCAAGAATACTTGAAAGTCTTCTATTTCATTGAATGACCATATTTTCCCCTGAAGCATTATACTCGGTTTTGCTGGGTAGGTCTTTCTTGGTTTTAATCCTAACTTCTTTGACCTCTAAAATATCATTTCCCAAGCCCTATGATCACTTAGTTTAGAAGCATCTAGTTCTTGTGTTATCCCCACTGTGTTTCCACAATACTCGAATTGCTTCTTTCTGACTGCTTGTAATATTGTCTCCTTTACCTTGGAATTCTGGAATTTGGCTATGATATTCCTAGGAGTTATCTTTTAGGGATTTTTTTTTTAAGAGATGACTGGTAACTTCTTTCAATTTCTATTTTGTCTTCTGGTTCTAGAATATGAGGATAATTTTCTTTGAGCATTTTTTGCAGGATAATTTCTTTTTTTTTTTTTACCATGCCTTTCAGGTAATCCAATAATTTAAAAATTATCTCTCCTGTATCTATTTTTCAAGTCAGTGGTTTTTCCAATGAGATATTGCACATTGCCTTCTATTTTTTCATTTGTTTGGATTTGTTTTATACTATCTTAATTTCTCATAAAGTCATTAGCTTCCATTTCTTTCAGTCTAATTTTGAAGGATTTGTTCTCTTCAGTGAGTTTTTGAAATTCATTTTCTGTCTGGCCAGTTCAACTTTTTAAGGCATTCTTCTCCTCATTGGCTTTTTGGTCCTCTTTTGTCATTTGAGTTAATCTATTTTTTAAGGAGTTATTTTCTTCGGTTGACTGGCTTTTCATGATTTTCTTGCAGCATTCTCACTTCTCTTCCCAATTTTTCCTCCACTTCTCTCACTTGATTTTCAAAATCCTTCTTGAGCTCCTCTATGGCCTTCAACCAATTCTTATTTCTCTTAGAAGCTTTTGATGCAGGAGTTTTGACTTTTTTTGTCTTCTTCTAGTTCCATGTTTTGATCCTCTTTGTCCCTAAAAGAGGATTCTATAGTGTCATTGTGCTTCCTCTCTTTGTTCATCTTGCCAGCCAATTACTTGACTTTTGACCTCCTTGCCATTAGAGTTCTAATTCCAGAGTGGAGAGCACTGTATCCCAAATTTCTGGAGTTTACACAACTCCTTCTAGGGTTGTTGTCAAAGCTATGAGGAGGGTGCCCTTTCTAGGGCCCCCATGAGCTCTGGCACACTGTGGTTCCTCCACCCAGGACCTCCACCCTAGACTGTGACCCAGATCCAAGCTGGTAAAAGCAAGAGTGATTATCCTCTGAATGGTTGCTTAGTCCCCCTATAGGGCAGGAACTCTGTAGGCAGCCACACGGCAATAGTTGTAGGCATTGTACCACTGTCACGTCTGCTGCCCTGAGGGCAGGGCCAGACTGTGCTCTTTTTTTCACCCTATTCCAACAGGGTTCCCCACTGATATTTTACTTTTCTTTTTTTTTTTTGACATCTGTGTTTAGAGAAGTCTGGAAACTGCCATAGCTGCCATTGATTGAATCTTTTGAAATCTGTTCTGCTCAGTCTGTGCCTTTGGTCAGGGCTGCACCAGGTCTGGGCCCACTGGCTCATACAGGACTGCATGCAGCTCCTATCCTTATTCAATATATCTTGTCAGCCTGTTTGGCTGCCTTCCATGGGAGATTTGTTCTCTCTGTAACTTTGTGGCTTCTGTAGCTCAAAAATTTATTTAGAGTAATTTTTTTTTTAACAGGTATTGAAGGTAGTTGGAGTAGGAGCCATCTTGGCTCCACCCTTAATTCATTCATATTTAGAGTTATGGGAATCAGCTTTATAATTACTTCCACTTCCCTCTATTTTTTTTTACAGATTGGACTTTTTTTCTCTTACTTCTCCTATAATATTTTGTTACTTCTGTCATTTTAGATAAACATATTTTAAAGAATCCTTGGTTCTCACTGAGAATCTTGCCTCAATCTTAAGCTTCCTTCTCCTATATATTCCTTTCCTTTGTCCTAGAGTTTTGCTTTAATTCATAATTTACTTTTAATTCTTCTTTTTATCTCATCTTACAATTCTTGTAAAATCCTATGTCTCTTCTCCTTCAATTAGTTTTACCTGTTGTTTTTTAAATGTTGTTTTCTATGACTTTTTCTAAAAAAAAAGATTTCTCAATGTATTTATTGTTACATCTCCCTTTCCCCATCTATTTTAGTCTTTTTTTGAGTTCTTTGTCTAAATAATTTCTCTATAATTGCCTAGTAGATATTATCCCTTACTCACTTTTTAAAAATTTTTCTTAATTTTTAGCTATACCAATTCCTGAAACTGATAGAATATTTTGTTCCATCTAAAGAATTTTTCTATGTCCCTGATGGCATAAGTCATTACTCTCATTTGCTCTCCCCATGATCATTCACAATGACATGACATTGCTTTTATGGGTCAATATTTTCCTATTTTTGTCGGTATCTCCTACCCCAGGAGCTTTGAGTCCTGTTCTCCTGAGGCAAGATTAATGGTTTCCCTGAAAACCAAATCTCTATAGATTATGTCCATTATAATGTACCTAACCCTTTCTATAAGCTTTCTTCTCCCATAGGAATATTGTTTACTGGTATCTCTTATCATTGAAACAATATTTCCTTCTTTCTTTCTTCATGTTTCAATTTCTTCCTTTTGTCTTCTCACTCATTTTCCCTCATGTATTATTCATGAGCATGCAGGAATAATTTGCCCTTGCTTCAATTAGAATATCTCATCTCTTCCCCTGACTTTATTTCTTCCATCTCCATTTTGTGTGCCCTCCTTAATGGTGACTTAGTCCCACAAAACCTCTTTGATTTACCTATAAATGGGATATTATGTAGTTTAGTCTATGATGTTTCAGATCTTCTTCCCCACCCCCACCCCCATCATCTCTACTATTTGACTTCCACTTTACACTTGTTTTCTTGTGGATATGGTACTGTGTTATTAATCCCATTGGTTTCTTTCTCTTTTTAGTTTTTCTCATTTTTTTTTCCTGTGGCAATTTATATTATTATCTGTGCCTAAATTCATATTTGCCTATATTTCTTATATTTCTGTTTTTGAGGGCATTTCCAAAGGAAATACTTTGTTCAGTTCTGAGTTTTGTTTTAGGAATGGTCTAAATGTATTTTTAATTGAATAACCATTTCTTAAATTAATGGTTAAGTTTGGGATTATGAGGCATGTTACCTTAAATTATATCTTGATATCCTTTGCTCTTTGGAATAAATTATTGCATGTACTCTGAGGTTTTTAGTTTATACAAAATGAGGTTTATGTTATTCAAATTTCCTCTGCTTTATGGGTGAAAGTCCTTTTGACTGATTACTTACATCATTGGTTTTTGGTCATTGAAATTATTGAATTTAATCACAATATTATTGGGGGGTTTAAGAATTTCTAGACAGGAATCATTGAATTTTCTTTTCAACTACCGCTTTGTTTTCTGTGTTTAGAATTTTTGGATAGTTTTAAAAATGTTTTTCCTGAAATTGCAGTGTTCTGGTTTTTGACTTATGTTCTTCTGGAAAACTTACAATAATTACAGTAATTAATTTATGTCTTTTGCATCCTCTCCTTGAGACAAAAATGTTTTGCCTATAAGGATCATATTTTTTTAAAAAAAATTTTTTGGCTTCTTTTCTTCCAGGTCACCCTTTATGTCTGTGCAATTAAATTTGTAGTATTTTGTTCTCTCTATGATATTTTTGGGAGTCATTTTATCATGCATTCAAGTTTTTTTTCCTGTTCTGTTAATTATATCTGGTCATATCATAATTCTGCATCAGAATTCTTATTTTGCTTTTAAACCATTCATGAACATCCTTGTGTGATTCCATGCTCTCTTAGGAATCCACAATGTCTTCTTTCTCATCATCTAGTGATTCATTTTCCTTTCTCTTAAAATAGATATTTATAAATATCTGGAATTGTTTAGGTGACTTAAAATTATCCTCTCTTCTGCTCATAATCTATTCCCTATAGGTTGATTTGCTATCACTTATCTTTAACTGGGTTTTAGTCCCCTGAAATCTTTAGTTTCAGTCTTTTTTTTTCTCCTTACTACTCCATTTCTCTATTTCTGCCTCTTTCTCTTTGGATACTAATTTCCACAGACAATGGGCTTTAAAGGTATTATATCCTCCATATTTTCTGGGCAATTCAAGTTACATTATTTTCAGTCTGCCCCAAAGTGACATTGGATGGGACAAAATGAGCTTCAACAGAATTCTTCAACCCTTTGTTTAGACATGATGAATACACAGATATGGTAATATCATGTCTTATTTCCCTCTGTTCCTCAGTTCTCTGGATGAGTAAAATAGTAGAACAGAGAATCATCATACTATAGGGCTGGCCAGAGCATTCTTCTGACTTTGATATTCTCTTTCTCAGGGAGTGTGGGCTATGAAATAAGGTTGAATTTTGTTTCAACCTTATGGTGTGACCAGTATGGCTCTGCCCATAAGTTTTATCTGGGTTGGGGGAAGAGGGTGCTGAGTGAACATATTAGAGAATTAGAGATAAGCCTCCTTTGCTATTATTTTCTTCAACTATTATCAATGTTTTCTTTTCTTTTTATTGTAATTGATGAAGGATAAGTTTATCATTTGCCCATAATTCGTATTCAAAGACTCCTCCAAAAAACTGATAAAATTCATCAGAAAGAGATACAAAGAGAAATATTATTTAAAATAACCCCACACAGTATAAACCGTTTTGAATCTATCTGCTAAGAGACACAGGAACCATATGAACACAACAACAAAGCACTCTACAAAAACATAGATATTTAAATCACTGTATAAATATTAAATATTCATGAGTAGATTAAACCAATATCATAAAAATGATAATTGTCTTTAAAATAATTCACTTATCTAGTGACATACCCAAATCTACAGAAAAGGTGACTTTAGAAAGAAAAATAGCAAAATTTATCTGACTGATTAAAGATCAAACATATAAAGTGACTCATTTTTTTTTAGATAGATCAGAAGGGGGTAGAGCCAAGATGGCAAAGTGAAAGTAGGGACTCACCTGAGCTTGCCCATAAATTCCTTCAGTTACCTCTAAAAAGTGTATCTGAACAAGTTTTAGAATGGCAGAATTCAATAGGAGACAGAGTATGGCATATTCTCAGCCAAAGTCACAAAATCAAAAATCCTCAGGCAGGATTTATTGAGCCAGGCAGGGGGTAATGCAGAGTGGAATACATGGAGCACATGGGCTGCACAAGCACAGACCTGGCTGTAGAGGAGCCAGAGCAAGCTTGGGAGAACTGATTCACTCACCACAGGGATGATTCCCAAACATCTCATCACAGGGCAAGGGCCTGTTGGAGCTGGGTAAGAGACAAGTGCAGGCCCTGTGACAGTGGGAGCAGCTACTCCTTTAACTATGAGATCAGAGACTAGATGTTTAAAAATCACTTACCTGAACTTCTGGGGGCCAAGATGGAAGAGTAAATTGTAGCTGTTCTCATTCCCCACTTTGACCCTAAAAAAATTCGGGGAATATTGCCCCAGTGTAAAGTCCTGATATAGTGGAACCACTAGGAGACTTGGGAGATCTACAAGTGGGATGTGACTTTGGCTGTGCTGAAGCTGAAGGGCACCAGTGCAGGACAGGAAGCATCTCAGTGAGAGATCCTGAATTCCACGGGGGTGGAGCCAGGAAGTATTAACACCACAACCTCAGTTATGCCTTCCCACAAACAAGGAAGTTGGCAGACACCAGCATGGCCCTGATCACCAGTGGTTGAGTATGTCTGAACTCTAGCCCAGGGGTAGGGAGAAGGAGACTTGAAGTGGTTAGACCACTCCTTCCCCACATCTCACACTGTGAGCTTCAGTGTAACCCTGGGAAATACCAAAGTCCTGGCCTTGGCCTCAGTCTAGACATTTACTGGCCAGCTCCAGCTCAGCAATAGGTGAGCTGCAGCACTATATAGCCTCTAAGTGATAGAACCAGAGGCCACAGCACACAAAACCAGTAACTATATTCCTAACTCCCAGCATAAGAAGCATGAGTCAGAGCCTTCTGTGCCCCAGAAGCAGAGATCCGCTTTGAAAGCCAGGAAATAACCAATCACAATGGACAAAGAAAAAATTGGAAAACAAAAGACTTTAGAATCCTATTATGATGAAAGAAAAGAGCAAGGTTCACATTCACAAGAGGTCAGCATTGATATTATACCCACATCTGAAGCCTCAAAAGGTAGTATGAATTGGTTTCAGGAATAAAAAGCATTTTTGGAAGAGCTCAAGAAGGATTTTAAAAGCCAAATTAAAGAGGCAGAAGAAAAACTGATCAATTATTTTAAAAATACAATCAGTAAAATGGAAAAAAAAATCACTAAAGAGGACAGCTCTTTGAAAAGTAAAATTAGTCAAATGAGAAAGGAGGTTCAAAACCTAACTGGAGAAATAAAATCCTTGAAAGTAAAAACTGGAAAAATGGAAAAGGAGTTTTAAAAACAGAAGAAAACAATTTTTAAAAATAGAATAAGAAAAGTTGAAGTGAATGACTCTATGAGGCATCAAAAATTAGTCAAACAAAATCTAAAGAATGAAAAAAATAGAAAAAATATAAGATATGTCATTGGAAAAACAGCTGATCTAGAAAATAGATCCAGGAGAAAGTATCTAAGAATTATTGGTCTTCTGTAAAGTCATGATGAAAAAAAAAAACAGTGCGGACAGTGTCTTCCAAGTAATCATAAAGTAAAACTGCCTTCTAGGATGAGAGGTTAAAATAGTCATCAAAAGAATCTGCCATTCACCTATTAAAAATACCAAATAGAAAACTTAAAGGAATATTGTAGCCAAATTCTAGAATTATCAGGTAAAGAAAATAATACTTCAAGCAACCAGAAAGAAGCAATTCAAATATCACAGAACTACAGCAGGATCACACAGGACCTTGCAGCTTCTAAATTTAAAAAAAAAAATAAATGGAGGAATTAAAATATTATCTATCCTAAGGAAAAGAAGGTTGGACTACAACCAAGGATCAACTACCTCACTAAATTGAGCATAATCTTTCAGGCAAGGAGATTATAATTCAATGAAATAAACGGCTTCCAGAGCTAAATGTAAAATCTGATCTTCAAACACAAAGCTTGAGAGAGACATAAAAAAGGTAAATGGAGAAAAAATACACACACACACACAGACACATACACACACACACATAACTTGTTCTTCAATAAGAGCAAACTGATTACATCCCTACATAGAAGGATTATGCCTGCTAATCTTGAGAATTAGATAATTATTACAACACTTAAAAGGGTTATACATACATAGCAAGTGTATGTATAAATTAACTGGTGTGATGATAAAAAAAAACTAATTAAGTGGTACAAAAAGATTGTAATGGCAGAAGAGGAAAGGAGGAGGTAGAAAAGTGTAACTTTTATCACATGTAGAGGCACAAAAACATATAGTCAAGGATCAGAAGGGAGAGAGATGACTGTATGAACTTTACTGTCATTAGTTTTAGTTGAAGGAGAGAATAAGATACTCAATTAAGTATAGAAATTTAACATGAAAAGAAACAAAAACTTATTTTAGCGGAGGGATAAAAGGGAGAGAGAAAAGCATTCTTTGAGATTTACTCTCTTCAAGGAGGAAATAACACTTTGTTAAGTAAGAGGGAAAATGGGAAACAAAAAAAGGCAAAGTGATTAGAAAGAAGGGGAAAAGCAGTAAGGGAAAAGGATAGAAAAAGAGAGGGGGGATGATAGGAAGGAACTCTTGAGGGAGGTAGTGGTCAAAAGCAAAATTTTTGAGGAGGGGAAGAGAGAAGGGAGAAATAAAACCATGAACAGGAAGCATTAGGATGGAGAGAAAGACATGGACAGTAATCATAACTGTTAATGTGTATGAGATGAACTCTCCCAAAAAACAGAGGCAGATAGCAGAATGGATCAAAAAACCTAATCCTACAATATTGTGTTTATAAGAAACACGTTTGAAATAGGGGGATACACATGGGATAAAAGTGAAAGGCTCAGGTAAAATATATTATAATTAAGCAAAAGTAAAACAAAAAAGAAAAGGAGGAGTAACAATCCTAATCTCAGGAAAAGCTAAAGGAAAAAGATATATATATATATATATAATTAAAAGAGATAAGGAAGGAAACCATATTCTGCTGAAAGGGACCATGATGTAATATCATTACTAAATATATATGCACAAAGTGGTATAGCAGCCAATTCTTAGATGAGAAGTTAAGGAAATTAAAGGGAGAAATAGACAGCAAAACTATACTAGTAGGGGACCTCAACCTCCTGCTCTCTGAAGTTGACAAATCTAACCTCAAAATAAACAAGAAAGAAGTTAAGGAGATGAAGAGAATTTTATTTATTTATTTATTTATTTTATTTTACATCATTGATATCAGCATAATTTTGAGTTACAAATTTTCTCCCCATCTTTCCCCTATCCACCACCCCAAAACAATCCCATTGTGTGCCCCCTCCCCCAATCTATTCTCTCCTATGTCTTCCCCCCTCACCCCTCTGACTTTCTGGTAGGGCAGGATGGATCTCCCTGCCACAGTGCCTGTGTATCTCAAGCCCCAGTTATATGTAGTCAACAACAACAACAATAATAATAATAATTGTGGGTCTGTGTATATATATATATATATATATATATATATATATATATATATATACATATACATATATATTTTTAATATTTGATTATAGAACTTTAAATTCTAGATTTTACTCTTCCTCCCTCATCACCCACCTCCACTGGAAGGACAAGCAATCAAATACAGACTGAACATATGTAATTACCCAGAACCTCTCCACAGTGGGCATATTGTGAGAGTCTGATTACATGACCCTTCTTCCTATACCGCCACCCCCCCAATCCACTCTCTACCCTGTCCCTCTACAGAAGTGTGCACTTTAATCAAACCTTCCCACCACCCTGCCCTCCCCTCCATCACCCCACCTCTCATCCGCCTTCCCCCTACTCTTCTATGTGACAAGATGCCCAGTTGAGAGTTTATGTCATTCCTTCCCTAGTCCAGATTCAGTGAGAGTAAGGTTGACTCTTTCCCTTTTGCCTTCTTGTTCTCCCCCTCTATTGTAACAATTATAACTTGCCTCTTCCATGAGATGCTCAACCCCATTCTGCCTCTCCCTCTCTCCTCTCAATCTAATCTTCTCTCACCTCAGGGTTTCATCATTTGGAATATTGTCCCTTCCTATTCAATTGATCTTATGCCCTCTATGGATTCCTTTATACATATACATATACTCAGATATGTGCTTGTATGCATATATAAACCCTCTTATATAAATATATGTGTATGTATATGTGTATATATACATTTGTATTCCCTTCCCCTATCCTCATACTGAGAAAAGTTTCATCAGTTAGAATTGTCACTTTTCCATGTTGGCATGTAAATGGTTCAACTTTTTAAAATTCCTTATGCTTTCTTTTCCATATTTATCTTCTCATGTTTCTTGTGGTGGAGTGTCAAACTTTCTTTTCAGTTCCGGTTTTTTCAGCAGGAATGTTTGAAATTCCTCCACCTCACTGAATGACGATATATTCCCCTGGAACACTATACTCAATTTTGCTGGGTAGGTGATTCTTGCTTTTAATCCTAGCTCCCTTGATCTCTGGAACATCATATTCCAGGCCCTTCGATCCCTTAATGTAGAAGCTGCTAGATCCTGGATTATCCTAATTGTGTTTGCACAATATTCAAATTGTTTTTTCCTGGCAGCTTGCAATACCTTCTCCTTCGTCTGGGGATTCCGGAACCTGGCTATAATATTTCTAGGAGTTTTCTTGTGGGGATCTTTTTCAAGAGGTGATTGGTGAATTCTTTCAAGTTCTATTTTGCCCTCTGGTTCTAAAATATCCGGGC
>CM053580.1:420034384-420049416 GCA_028627135.1 Pseudochirops cupreus | reverse complement strand
CACAGTCAGAACTCCCTCATCAAAATTTCTTAAGAAAAATATGAACTGGATACAGGCCATGAAGGATCTCAAGAAGGATTTTGAAAATGAAGTAAGAGAAGTGAAGGAAAAATTGAGAAGAGAAATAAAAGTATTGCAAGAAAATCAAGAAAACAAGTCAACAGCCTGATTGAAGAAAATGACACTTTAAAAAATAGACTAACTCAAATGGCAAAAGAGGCCCAAAGAGCCAATGAGGAGAAGAATGCCTTAGAAAACAGAATTTGCCAGATGGAAAAAGAATTTCAAAAAATCACTGAAGAGAATAATTTCTTCAAAATGAAATTGGAGCAAATGGAAACTAATGACTTCATGAGAAATCAAGATACTATCAAACAGATTCAAACAAATGAAAGAATAGAAGGCAATGTGAAATATCTCACTGGAAAAACTACTGACCTTAAAAATAGATCCAGGAGAGATAATTTTAAACTTACTGCACTACCTGAAAACCATGATCAAAAAAACAGCCTAGACACTATCTTTCAAGAAATTAAAGGAAAATTGCCCTTACATTCTAGAACCAGAGGACAAAATAGACATTGAAAGAATTCACCAATTACCTCTTTAAAAAGATCCCCAAAAAAGAACCCCTAAGAATATTATAGCCAAATTCAAGATTCCCCAGGACAAGGAGAAAATACTGCAAGCAATCGGGAAGAAACAATTTGAGTATTGTAGAAATACAATAAGGATAACACAAGACCTAGCAGCTTCTACAGTAAGATTGAAGGGCTTGGAATACGATATTCCGCAGGTCAAAAGATCTATGACTAAGTCCAAAAATCATCTACCCAACAAAACTGAGTATAATGCTTCAGGGGAAAATATTGCCATTTAAATAAAGAGAAGATTTTCAAGCTTTCTTGATGAGAAAACCAGAGCTGAACAGAATAGTTGACTTTCAAATGTAAGAAGCAAGAGAAGCATGAGAAGGTGAATAGGGCAAAGAAATGATAAGGAACTTATTAAAGTTGAACTATTTACATTCCTACATGGAAAAATGATAATTGTAACTCATAAGACTTTTCTCAGTATGAGAAAGGAAATGTATATGTATATATTGAAGGGAATTTATATGTGTGTGTGTAAATATATATATAGACATATACATACACGTACATACATGCATACATATATATGTATGCATGTATGTATAGGAGGGTGTAGGTGTGTATAAATATATATGTGAGGGTGTGCATGTGTATGTAGACAGAAGGCACAATACAAGTTGAATATGAAGGGATGCTATCTAAAAAAATTAAAATAAGTGGTGAGAGAGGAATATATTGGGAGAAGGAGAAAGGGAAAGATAGATCACCTCATATAAAAGAGGCAAGAGAAAACTTACAATGGATGGTAAGAGCAGGAAGATAAAAGGGAATGAGACAACCTTACTCTCATTGAATTTGGCTTAAGGAGAGAATAACATACACATTCAATTGGGTATCTTACCATACAGGAAAAAATAGAAGGGAAGTGGATAAAAGGGGGTATGATAGAAGGGAAGGCAGATTTGGGGAGATGGTAGTTAGAAGCAAACACTTTTGAAAAGGGACAGGATCAAAGAAGAAAATAGAATAAGTGAGGGGCAGGATAGTATGCAGGGAAATATAGTTAGTCTTTCACAATATGCCTACTATGGAAATGTTTTGCATAACTATACATATACAACCTATGTTGAATTGCTTATCTTCCCAGTGGGGGTGGGTGAACATGGAAGAAGGGAAAAAATCTGGAACTCAGAAAGTTTTAAAAAGAAATGTGTATATAAAAAAATTGTTGTTGTTGTTTACATGCTCCTGGGAAATAAGATATATAGGCACTGGGATACAGAAATTCATCTTGCCTTACTAGAAAGTATTTTTTGGGGGGGGGGGGGGGACGGATATAAGACAGAACAGATTGGGGAAAAAGATATTCAGCAGGCTAGCTATTTTGTGGTGGGGGGCAGGGGAAGGATGGGGAGAAAAATTTGTAACTCAAAATCTTGTGGAAATGAATGTTGAAAACTAAAAATAACTCAATAAGTGAATTAGGGTTGAGGTACTGACAGAGAGGAAGTTGGAAGGGAGTAGACTGGATTGCTTGAGCACTGAAGAAAAATTTTGAAACAAATGTAGCAGAGTGAAACGATCAGGAAAGAAAAAAAGGATGGTGGAGTAGTGGTGGAGCATCAAATGAGATAACAGAAATGTATTTTGGACCCAACACGTGTATATGACTTTTTTTCCTGAACAATTCATCAGCAGACAAAGAAGAGTAATGATGATAGATTGTGGCAATAAGTATGCATTAAGGTTTAGTGATTAGTGACAATAAGATAAAAGATCAAGGAAGCCACAGGTAAAAAACATTATAATATAGAATTGGCCAACTGTAAGATAAATATTTTAAAGGGATGGAATTTAGTGTGAGAAAAGTGAGACCAGACACTTGATGGCCTGAGAAAGTGAGAAGGTTAGAGTAAAGATTGAGGATAGATGTATTAAGGGAAAGGCAAAGGGAAGTACAAAATGTTATGTACTGAAAAAAAATAATTTTTTAGATTTGTATAATAATAATAACACATTTATAATAATAATAACATCATTTATATAGTGTCTGTTATTTGCCAGACACTGTAATAAGTGCTGTATAGATATTAACTTATTCCTTCTTTACAAAAACCCTTAGAGGTATTAGGTATTATTCTCTTTTCATAATTGAGGAAACTATGGCACAGACAGGTTAAGTGACTTGCCTAAGGTCACAACAGTTGATAAATCTCTAAAACCAGATCTA
The DNA here is from genome assembly GCA_028627135.1 of Pseudochirops cupreus. Lineage (NCBI taxonomy): Eukaryota > Metazoa > Chordata > Mammalia > Diprotodontia > Pseudocheiridae > Pseudochirops > Pseudochirops cupreus. The sequence continues at coordinate 420,046,593 of CM053580.1, read as the reverse complement.
AATTAAAGACTTCCTGACTCCAGGCTCAGTGCTGTATTGACTATGTCACCTAGCTGTCTTTATATGCATTTGGAATACTTTGGGGCAATGAGGAGATTGAGGGTACCATTATGCCTATATGAGGTTGAGATAAAATGAAAGTCTCAATGATGGTAGGTAAGGAAATTGATTAACTTCTAAGTAAAACAGATATGAAGAGAGATAATAAAAACTCCAAGTGTAAGAAGAAGGTTGAGAATTGAGAAGAAGTAAAAGAGTATGATCCAAGTCCTAAATTCTTTGAGAAAAAAAGAAAGGTCTGAAAGTCAATCTTGATTGATATGTGCGTGTGTGTGTCTCTGTGTGTGTATACATATATAATCACATTACTAAAAAAGAGAAGATGAGAGGGTCTATCTTTTATTCTGCTTTTTTTGCTTTTCTTTTTGGAGAGGGGAAGGTAGGCAATTGAGGTTAAGTGACTTGCTCAAGGTCACATGATTACTAAGTGTTAAATGTCTGAGGTCAGCTTTGAACTCATGTCTTCCTGACTCCAGGGCCAGTGCTTTATTCACTGTGGCATCTACCTGCCCTCGAGAGGGTCTATCTTCATAATAATTCTGTGGGATGACATTATACTCAATTCCATATTCTGTCTTTATCTTTTAGAACCCTTACTGGGTCATCCTAGCTAAATCAATAAATCTGTCTGTCCCGATTTTCTAATTTGTAAAGTGAGAATGGAGTCTACCTCCTATGGTTCTTATGAAAATAAAATGCAATAAGATTTATATGATGCTTCTCAAACCTTAAAAGTCAGGTAGTAAAAATAATAATTACTGTTATTATAGTTACTGACTCAGAGGGTTGAGGGGCATGAAAGTAGTTTTGGCCAGTATTAGAAAGGGTATGTAGGGTGCAGTGCTTTCTGGATCATTCAGTTTTCCATACCTGCAAAATGGAAGTAATATGAGAAGAGGTCTGATACTGATGAGTTTGTTTATTATGGAATAGTGGTACCTAGGACATAATGGAAGGAAAAATTAAAGAGGAATCAAAGCATAAGAGGAATAGGGCTGACATGGGAAGAATTGAAGAATGGTGATAGGGGAAGTGAGTTTCTACCTAGGCAGCTATAATTTTGAATTATAGTAATGTGGTAGTAATCTGTCCTGGTAGTAATGTTCTTTGTGTCCTGGTACCAAACTGAAAGTGATAGACTTTCAACCACTGAGAGAAAGGTAGAAGGTTGTAGGAATAGAAAGTTTAATGAATCTTTGGTTTTGAACCTAGACTGATGACCAAGTGACTAGTGGTAAAGAATAGATAGAAAGAGGTCTGCTGTCCACATCATCTTCCTGTACTGGGCCGCTGTCTAGGCAGCCTGATGGCAAGGGACAAGAGTAGTTAGAATTAAATTCTTAACTATAACCATTAAAATGGGATGATCTCTCCCCCAAAACCAATGTGGTAGGTTTCTCATTGATGGAAGTCTTCAAGAAAGGGTCAGATGCCCACTTTTCTGGTAAATTTTTGAAGGTACTCTTACTCAGGTTTGAGCTGGGCTACATATTGCCAGAAGTCCCTTACAAAAGATTCTGTAATTTTTTTTTCTGCAGCAAACTTTCTCTTTCTCTTTTAGGTGTGCAAATATTCTAACAAATACATACAATGTTTCCTTTCTCACATAACACAATTTGACTCAGGTTTTGCTCAAAGTCACATTTGTTCCAGAGTACTTCTTACACACCCAAGTGTGACAAATTCTCTCATGTTCCACATCACAGATTTTTCTGAGATGGCACCTTTTTCTAAGAAACTTTTTTTAGTAAATTGAAAACAAAACAAAACAAAATACAGTGATCACCCTTGGTATGGACATTAACATACCATTTCATTTCAATTCAATTTAGCGTATGTTATGTCAGACAACATCATTGTAGGCAACCGAAATATGTTGACAAAATGGAAATCGTTTCTGACATTTTGTATTCTTATAAAGGCAAGCCCTTTAGATGAGCATGTCTATTAAAACTAAACTATATATTCCAATGGGAAGAAAAGGAATGAATCATGTGCTAATGATTATGATACAAAGTTATATGATAAATATAAAGAAAATAAAGGGAAATGTAGTATAAGGAAAATTGAGAACGGACAGATTGCTTTGAAATTTAGAGTTATCAGAGAAGACTTCATTGATATGGCTGTTATTTAAAGTAGGTCTTCAAAAGGATTTCAGTTGCTGGAAAGGTGGAAACAGTACTTTTCACATGTGTGGGACAATGACTTGTATGATTGCAAAGAGCTGAGAGAAAGAAAATCAAGTTTGGGAAACTGAGTAGTTGAGTTTAACTGAAAAGTATATTATGTGAAAGAAAATAATAACAAATTAGGCTAAAAAATTGTTCCAAAGCAGATTTCTGAGCGTCTTAATTACTAAATTAACTACTGGTATTTTCCTAAAGGCAACAGAGACAAATGAATATTTTTGAATTGTACAGTCGTATAATGAAACCTGTAATGATACCAGCAATATAATTTTGACATTCATTGAAGGATAGATTAAAGCATCAAGGGATTAGAGGTGGAAAGGTCATTACAATAATTTAGGGTAGGAGTGAAGAACACCCAAACTAAGATGATTGGACTGGACATATAAAAAAGAGTGTTCAAGAGAAGTTGTGAATGTAAAAACATTAATGGTTTCCCTCCCTAAGTTTCTTTTGTTACTTTGCATAAACATGTGGCTAAGATAACACTGTAAAGACTATTACTTATCAAAATAATTAAAAATATTACTACAACCAAAAATATACATAGTGTCGATGCAATATTTACAGCACCCATGATCATGATAAAGACCATGACTATAAGTATTGCATGACATTCTGTCACAAAATATACCAGATTCTCCAGATAGAGAGAACTAAAGCATTTATTTAGACACCAGAAAACCAAATCCAAAACCAGTAAGCCTATTTCATCATATTACCAACAATATTCAGAAGCCATAATAACACTGAGAAACACAGCATCCTTCAGCTTTCCCACAAACCAATACAAAATCAATATTTACTCACAAACCTCTGTATTCACTTAATGAGTATACATTTTCCCCCCAGTATCTGGCTAGCTCTCAATCGGCTCTCAACCAGGGCTCTGCTTCCCTTCAGCAAAACTCCTCCCAACACAGGCTCCATGTGACTACATTCATCCTGTTAGGGGGCAGAGTTTACTGTCAAAGCAGGTGAGGTCTTCAAACTCCCCCCTAGATCTATTAAGGGGCAGGGAAGATCTTCAAATTACCATTTCCATTACAATATGTCATTTTAAAATAAAGATGCCTATAATGTGAAGAGTTTTAAGACACTGTTTAAAGTCATTTTTACTTTTTGTTTTTGTTCATATTCTTTTAAAAATTATTTATAATTTAGCATCCTTTATTTAAAAAATTGAGTTTTGACATCTTTCTTCCTTTTCCATTCTTCAAATGTGATATCACTTACACTAGTGAAATCATGCAAAATATATTTCTATATTAGACATGTTTTTAAAAAGCATGAAAAATAAAGGTTTTTTTTTTTTACTTAAAAAGTGTTTCAAACTGTATTCAAGTTATATTAGTTCTTTCTCTGAAAGGGGATAACATTTTTCATTGTAAGTCCATCAGAATTTCATTGGATCATTATTGATTAGAATAGCTAAGTCCTTCACAGTTGATCATTGTACATTATTGTTGTTAAACTGTGCCAAGTGTTCTTATTCCCTTCATTTCACTTTACATCAATTGATATGTCATCCCAGATATTTTTGAAGTCATCCTATACAACATTTCATATAGTACAATAGTACTCCATCAAAATCATAAATCACAACTTGTTCAGTCATTCCTCAATTAATAGATATCCCTCTATTCCCAGCTTTTTACAGTCACAAAAGACCTGTTGTAAATATTTTTGTACAAATAAACCCCTTCCATTTTTCTTTGATTTCTATAGGATGCAGAACCAGTAGAGATATTGCTGGCCCAAAGGACATGTAAAGTTTACCTGTAGTGCCTAATTGTTCTCCAGAACAGCTGGACTACTGCACAACTCCACCAACACTGCATTAGTGTCTCAATTTTTCAACTTTCCTTCCTTCGTTGGCCATTTTCCTTTTCTGTCGCTATAGATAATCTGATAGATGTGAGGTGGTATTTTAGAGTTGTTTTAATTTTTATTTTTCAAGTCAATCATGATTTAGAGCACTTTTCACATGAATAGCTTTGTTTTTCTTTTTTCTTCTGCAAATGGCCTGGTTTTATCCTTTGACTATTAAATTGGGAATGATGCATATTCTAATACATTTGATTCAGTTCACTGTGTATTGGAGAAATGAGGCCTTTATTCGAAAAATTTGTAATTTTGCCCCCCAGATTCCTGTTTTTCTTCTAAACTTAAGTGAGTATTTGGTGTTGTTGTTGTTGTTGTTGCTGTTTTGTGGAAAAACTTTTAAATTTAATGCGAGTGAATTTATTCATTTTTACCTCACATAGTGCTCAACCTAATTTGGGGCCATAAATTCCTTTTTTCCTCTGTAGGTTGGACAGATTAAATTTCTCATGCTCACCTAATGTGCTTGTACTATCATCTTTTATGTCTAAATCACATACCCATTTTGATACTATCTTTGTATATAGTGTAGGATGTTGGCATATACCTAGATTCTGACAAATTGCTTTCCAGTTTTGCCAGATATTTTTGTCAAATACTGAGTCCATTTCCTAAAATATTGCATTTTTGGATTTGCTACAGTGTATTGTCTACCTAATCAATTCCACTGATTCACCATTCTACTTTTGAGCCAATCAGATTATTTTGATGATTACCACTTTGTAACACATATTGAGATCTGATGTTGTTAGACTGGGGGCTAGATGGTAGAGTAGAGAGAATGCTGGGTCTTCCGTTAGTAACATTTATCTTCCTGAGTTCAAATCTAGCCTCAAAACACTGATTAAATGTATGACCCTAGTCAAGTCACTTAATTTTATTTAAGTTAACTCATTTGTAAAATAAGCTGGAAAAGAAAATGGCAAATCATCTTTGCCAAGGAAACGTAATGGGTTCCTGAAAACTCAGACAAGTGAGCATTATTGAACAGCAATACTGATAGGCTAGCTTACTTCAAAACTTTTTTTCATTCATTCCTTTAACATTTTTGGTCTTTTGTTCTCCAAGATGAATGTTATTATTTTTTTCTAGATCTACAAAATAAATATTGGTAGTTTGGTTAGTATTGTAATGGGATTGGAATTGCTATAAGTTCGGGTCTGTGCTCATGTGGCTCACATGCTTCATGTATTGCACTCTTTGCTTTCCTCAACCACCACTCTCCCCCCCCACCCCCACCTCCACTCACATAGCTCAACAAATCTCACCTGTGGATTTTGTTTTGTTGAATTTGGCTGAAAATCTGCCATACTCTGTTTTCTAGTGGATTTTGCCACTCTAAAATGTTTTTCAGATTTTTTTAGAGATATAGAAGGAATTTTTGAGTGAGTTCAGGTGAGTCTCTGATTTCACTCCACCATCTTGGCTCCATCTTTTGTACCTCTTTTTCTATTTGGTTATTTCTGCTTTTTAAGGAGTTTTTTTTTTCTTTTCAGTGGATTTTTGTACCTTCTTTTACCATTTGATCATTTTTAATGTGTAAATTTCTTGCCCCTTTTCTTAAGTTTTTGAGTCCATTTTCATAGTTTTCTTGTATCTGTCTATTTCTTTAGCTACTTTTTCTTCTACCTCTCTTATTTGATTTTTATACACCTGTTTGAGCTCTTCCAGGAATTCTTCTTGAGCTTGTGAACAATTCATGTTTCTCCTTGAGGCTTTGCTTATAGTTGTTTTGAATCATGGCTTTCTGTTGAGTTTGTGTCTTGATCTTCTTTGTCACCATAGTAATGCTTTACTGCCAGATTCTTTTGTTGTTGTTGTTGTTCTTTTGTTTGCTGGCTTTTCATCCTATTTCTTGTCTTTTAAATTAAAGTAAGAATCTGATCCTGAGGTAGAGGAGACACTGTCCCAATGTTCAGGTTTTTCATGGTGCAGTTTTCATAGCTAGTTCTAGGTATATCTCTAAGTTTTGGAGCTTTCAAAGTGGTATGATCTAAGATGAGAAATGGTCATTGCTCTCCTGGCCTGTGCTCTGGTTTTAACCTTGAAAAATGTCACGTTGCCCTGAGGCTACTATTGCTCTCCTGCAGCTTCAGGAACAGATGTTTCTAGTAAATGTGGATGGAATTAACTCACCCATGATAAGGAAATGGGAAACAGAATTGATTAAAAATCAGAATCTAATATTATGTTTATAAGAAACATTTGAAAATGTGAGATACAATTGGAGCTGAATTTATTATGCTATGGGTGATGCAAAAAAGGTAGCCATAGCAATAATGATCTCAGACAAAGTTATTACTAAAATAGATGTAAATAAAAGAGATAAATATAGTAACTACATTTTGATAAAAGTTACCATAGACAATGAAGCAATATTAATACTGAACTATATGCACCAAATAGTATAGTGCCTAAATTTTTTAAAGTTTAAAATTATAGGTAAAGATAGATAGTAATAATATTATTTTAGGAACATAAATCTTCCCTTTTCAGAACTAGGCAAATCAAACAAAAAAAAAAAGAAAGAAGTTAAGGAAATGACTAGAATTTTAGATAAACTAGATATGATAAATATCTGAAGAGAATTGAATGCAAGTGGAAAGTAATACATAATTTTTTCTCAGTGGTTCCTTGTACCTTTACAAAGATTCACCATATGTCAGTATGTGAAATAATACAGTGAAAAGCAGAAATATTAAAAGTATCATTTTCAGATCATAATGCAATAGAAATTATATTTGTAAGGGACCAAGGAAAAATATATTAAAAAAACAAATTGGAGATTAAGCAACCTAACCTTAAAATTTTATTGAAGAATGAATCATAGCAACAATTAATAATTCCATTAAAGAGAATGACAATATTGATATAACATTTCAAAACCTATGGGATACAGTAAAAGGAATGATTAGAGAAAAATTTATATCTGTGAATGCTAACATCAATGAAATAAAGAAAGAGCAGACTAATGCACTCGGTATGCAATTTAAAAAAAGAAATTAGAAAAAGAACAAATTAATAACCCCCAATTCAACATGAAAGTAGAATTCATTAAAAAAAATAAAGTGAGATGAATATAATTGAGAGTTAAAACACTGAATTAATAAGGAAAATTAAGAGTTGGTTTTACGAAAAACACAAATAAAAGAAACAATTCATTAATTTGATTCTAAAATAGAGAGAGGAAAACCAAATCACTAGAATTAAAAATGAAAAGAGTGACTGTATCACCAACAAAGATGAAATTAAAGCAATCATAAGGAGTCATTTTACCCAATCATATGCCAATAAATTTAACAATTTAAGTGAAATGGAAAAAAAATATTTACAAAAATATAAATTGCCTAGATTAGCAAAAGAGTAAGTGGAATATCTAAATAGATCTATTAAAAAAAAAATTGAACAAGCTATAAGTGAGCTTCCTGAGAGAAAAGTAGTAAGATTAGATCAATTTACAAATTAACTCTATCAAATATTTAAAGTCAACTAATTCAAATATTAAACAAATTATCTCAAATAATAGGTAAAGAAGAGTTTCTAACAAACTATTTTATGAAACAAATATGACACTGATGCCTAAACCAGGAAGAGCATAAACAGAAAAAGAAAAATTATACAACAATTTAATTAATGAAATATGGCTGCAAAATCCTAAATGAAATACTAACTAAAAGATTAAGACAATATATTTCAAGGAATATGCATCATGATTAAGTTGGATTTATACCAGGAATGTAGGGAGGATTTAACTTGAAAATTATTAACATAATTTATTACATCACTATTAACAGCTTAAAAATCATATCATTTTGTCAATAGAGTCAGAAAAATACCTTTAACAAAATTTAGCACTTCTTTCTTCAAAAAGTACCTGAAAGTATTAGTATAAATGGATTTTTCCTTAAATTGATAAAAAACAAATTATCTAAAACCATCATCAAGTATTTTTTGGAATAGGAATAAACTAGAGACCTTCACAATAAGATCAGGTATAAAACAAGGATGCCCATTGTCAACATTATCATTACATATTGTGTTGGAAATCCTAGCAATAGCAAGAAGAAAAGAGAAATAGAAGGAATCAGAACAGGGAATAAGGTGATAAAACTATCTCTTTTTGCTTTTAATATGATGTTATTCTTGGAAAATCCCAAAGACTCAACTAAAAAGTTAATACAACAATTATAAATTGTAGCAGAATAGCAGGATATAAAGTAAATCCACATGAATCATCAGCATTCCCATATACCACAAACAAAACTCTCCAAGAAAAGATAGTTAAAAAAAAATACCTAATTTAAAATAGCTCTAGGCTATACAAAATAAGTGTGAGTGAACCTGACAAAACAAAGCTATGAACTACATAAATTCTTGAAAAGAAAATCAAGAAAAAAAAATTCTACAAGTAAAATCGGATTTAAATAATTGGAGCAATATTAATTTTTCATGGGTAGGCTGGGCCAATATAATAAAAATATATAATTTTACCCAAACTATTTTAATATTCAAATCTCAACTAAATTACCAAAAAAAATTCATTTTACTGAATCAGAAAATATAATAACAAAATTCATTTGGAGGAACTGAAAGTCAAGAATATCAAAGGAAAAATGGAAAAAAAAATGTATAAAGGAAAAAGTTTAGCAGTATCAGATGTTAAATTATATTATAAGGAAGACATTATCAAAAGTATCTGGTACTGATAGAAATGGAAAAGTAACTCAATGGAATAGAGTAGACATACAATTTACATATTTACAATTTACAACAAATAAACATAATAACCTTGTGTTTGACAAATGTAAAAACTCAAGATGTGGGGATGAGAATTCATTATTTGGAAAAAAAAATTGTTGAATAAACTGGAAGACAGTATGGCAGAAACTGGACATAGACTGATATCTTACAAGATTTACCAGGACAAGGTCAAAATGGACCCATAATGTAAATATAAAGAAAGATTTTATGAGAAAATTAGAAGAAAATGGAACATATTACTTATCAGATTTATGTACAGGTGAACAATTTATGAGAAAACAAGAGATAGAAAGTAAATTTTGGTTTAAAATTAATAATTTTGATTAAGTTAAAGTAAAAAGATTTTGTACGAATAAAACAAATATAGCCAAGATTAGAAGGAAAGTGAAAAAATTGGGGCAAAATTTATAGTTTATCAGATAAAGGTCTTGTATCTAATATATATAAAGGACTTTGTGAAATCTATAAGCATGCCAGTCATTCCAAAATTTAAAAATGGTCAAAGCATATGAAAAAATAGTTTTCCAGTGAAGAAATCAAAACAATTCATAGTCGCACTTTAAAAAAAAGTCTTTCATTATTGATTAGAGAAATGCAGATTTTTTAAAATTTATTTATTTTTAAGCTTCAACATTCACTTCCATAAATTTAAAAGTTTTCCCTTCCCTTCCCAAGCTTGTTTACATATACATTCCTATTAAACATATATTCACATTAGTCATATTGCATAGAAGCATTATAATGAGTGGAAGAAACTATGAGAAAGAACACACACACACACACACACACACACACACACACACACACACACACACACACACAAATAGTAAAAGTTTAATCCACTTCCTCAAGATAGCCCTACAAACACAGTACTTCCCCCAATTTTAAAACTGCATTAAGATATTTTGGGGCAGTCTGCATGTGAAGAGAAACATCAAGCTTCCCTTTCTCTAAAACAGGAGACCAACCTCACTTTATGCATAATCAGCAGTTTCTTCTCATTGGCAGAAGTACAAACTTACACTGATGTCTACAAATTACTGAATAATTATCCTTTTCTATGTTCTTTGCTGGGATACCAAGTCTGGTTTCAGACACTTGCTAACTTTACTTGTTTATTTGTCTTAGTTCCTCAAATGTAAAATTAGCTAGAGAAGGAAATGGCAATTCATGTTAATATTTTTGTCATGAAAACCCCAAAAGTGGTCATGAAAAGTCAGATATGAATGAAATAACTGAATAAAAACCCTACTTACTAGAAGTAGAGCTCTAAGTCTTCTATCATTCTTCTTAGGAAATATGGTTAATTGATGTTTCACTTACTGGTGTTGTCTTAGTAAGGTCTTACTTATTCTCACCGTAACCTACATTTGATTGACAATTAGCTTCCTAGTAAATTCCCAATGAAAACAGAAGCTCCCCATCACTTTGTCACTCAGATCTCAAACCGAATCCATTATCTGCCTCTTCACATTTCTTCTCTCTCTACTTTTCTTCATCCCATATCAGACAGTAGGCATTTACTCCAGGCTTGTTTCTGTGCAGAAATTCATCATTATCATGAGAGTGAGCCTCATTATTTGGAAACTGTGAGGACTTTTTACCAATGCTGTCACTTATATTTTAGAAACACTGGAGGCAACCTTCAAATTAGAATATTAGTTTTCTATCAGAACCATAATTTTCCTCTTTGGAAGAAAATCCTGATATCCAAACTATATAAAGTCTTCCTTGACTTACTTGATAAAGTAAATCCCCAGAGAATGGGAAGGTTACATCATGCAGAAAAATTTTACATGATCTCCATGAGTGAAGAGAATCTTAAACAAATGAAAATTGAGCCACAATTTAAATGTTTCAGAATAAGCTTTTTTTTCTTTTTGCTTTCTTCTTTTTTTTTACCAATTTATTTATTTACTTTTTAGTTATCAACATTCATTTCCACAAGATTTTGAGTTACAAATTTTTCTCCTTCTCTCTCGCCTTCTCCCTACCCAAAAAGAGCAAGCCTACTGAATACTCCTTTCACCAATCTGTTTTCTCTTATATCCTCACCCATTCCCCTTAACTTTCTAGTAGGGCAAGATAGATTTCTATACCCCAGTGCCTGTGTATTATATTTCCCAGTTGGGTTTTTTTTAAACTTGGAGTCTTTCCCTTCTTCCTTCCTCACCCACCCCCACTGAGAAAACAAGCAATTTAACATAGGTTGTACATGTGTAGTTATGCAAAACTTTTCCATGGTAGTTATATTGTGAAAAACTAACTATATTTCCCTCCATCTTATCCATCCCCACACTTATTCTATTTTCTACTTGGACAATGTCCCTTTTCAAAAGTGATTGCTTCTAACTATCCTCTCCCCCAATCTGCCCTCCCTTCTATCACCCCCACTGTTATTTGCTTCCTCCCTGCCTTCCTATAGGGTAAGATATCCAATTGGATGTGTATATTATTCCCTCCTTGAGTAAAATTCTTTTTTTTAATTGATTTTTTATTTTATTTTAGTTTACATCATTCATTTCCACAAAATTTTGAGTTACAAATTTTCTCCCCATCTTTCCCCTACCCACCACCCCAAAACAACCATCCCAGTGTATCACCCCACCCCCAATCTATTCTCTCCTATGTCTTCCCTCCTGACCCCTCTGACTTTTCAGTAGGGCAGGATGGATCTCCCAACCAAAGTGCCTGTGTATCTCAAGTTACAGTTGGATGTAGTTTATAATAATAATAATTATATATATATATATATATATATATGTATATGTATATGCATATATATATATATATATATCTATATATACACATATATATTTTTAACACTTGATTATAGAACTTTAGATTCTAGATTCTTTCGCTTTCTCCCTCATCACCCACCCCGACTGGAAGGACAAGCAATCGAATACAGGCTGAACGTGTGTAATTATGTAGTACCTCTTCACAGTGAGCATATTGTGAGAGTCTGATTATGTGTCCCTTCTTCCCATCCTACCCCCCATACACTCTCTACCCTGTACCTATCCCTGTCCCTCTACAGAAGTATGAACTTTCATCAGCCCTCCCCCCTACCCTGCCCTCCCCTCCATCACCCGACCTCTCATCCCCTTTCCCCCAACTCTTCTATGTGGCAAGATGCCCAGTTTAGAGTTTATGTCATTCCTTCCCTAAGCCAAATTCAGTGAGAGTAAAGTTGACTCTTTCCCTTTTGCTTTCCTGTTCTCCCCCTCTATTGTAACAATTATCTCTTGCCTCTTCCATGAGATGCTCAACCCCATTCTGACTCTTCCTGTCTCCTCTCAATCTAATCCT
>CM053580.1:420018172-420033884 GCA_028627135.1 Pseudochirops cupreus | reverse complement strand
TATTACCTAGTTATAGCATTTAGAGTTTTTATCTATGAACTGAGGAAACTATATTTCAGAAACAAGAATTTAAGCATGAGGAAAAAAATTGAAAAAATTATGAAGAATTTAGGTTTATATCATAATTTCTTCCAGTAGGTTAGTAGAGGTATACAAAGATTTCACACTTAAAAAGAATTTTATTTTTGCTAGAAAAAATGTTTTTAAACTTACTCTAATGTGGTTCCTTACCTTACAGCTCTATATATTCACAAATCTATACCCACAGCCACATTTGCATCTGATTCCTTTCCTAAAAAATCTATTTAAAGTTACAATGGATTTGATGCCTTGCAGTACTACATTTCTTTAAAGAAAATAAAGGTTTGTAAAAATAAACTCTTCACAGACCCCAGATAAAAGCTACAATGACAGTATTTTGCTTGTAAAAAGTTGAATTTATACTATAAAGTTTGAAATAACCTTTACAAACAACTAAAATTTTTATATCTCCTTTTACCTAATCATGTTCTATTGCCTAAGAATGATAATTTCATTAGTCACATGATAAAAACTGGAAAAAAATATGTTAATGTGCAATGGGCTTAAGAAAAGAACTGCTAAGGTAAGTCTATGGTCAGACAAGCAACAAACTGATGAAACAAATTGAGTCTACAAGATGCCTTGATGTTTTAAGCATGGCATCTTAGATTTACTCTCCATGTTAGGATGCTTGGTGCCTTCTATCAAGCCAATAATGCTTCTCCTCCTGGGCTGTTTCTCTACAATCTAGATATAATTCTCTATAATCTCTATAGTCTAAAACTGCTTTCAAGGACTTACTTTAGTAGGAAAGGATCTGTGAGCAAATGTCCATGGCAGCAATGAATGGATGTCTTATAAATGTCTCTGATGACCAAATTTACATTAATAAAGTAATTCCAAAATTTACTGCATTATCTTTAGAAACTTAAATTAAAATATAAAATATCACAAGGTTAGAAGATTATAGAAATCTTAAGCTTGAAATCATGCACAAATATTGCATGTATCTTTTGAAAATTGTTTAATATCCCCACTTCTCCTTCCAGATATAAAATTTTGGAACAGCAATATTTTTTAATTGTATCAGACAAGTTGTCATAGGCTTTTAAGGAAGATTAACATAGTTCATTATGTAGAAATAGTCTATTTTATTTTCTAAGATCCCTACAGATGGTATTAGCTTCTTTCTACACTTGTCCTTCATATACTGAGAACTTCAGGAAGAGAAACATAAATGAATGTAGATGAACTAAAAATCATACCTTAAAAAATTATACTTTACTTAAGTGTTATACTGCTTTTCTCTTTGTGGTATTAAATGAACTCATTTTTGCAATGCCTTAAAGATACATATTTTGTGAATAGGAAAATGACTGTGAAATGAACAACTTCTTGTCTACAACAAAATATATTCATGTGATATCTTTCCCTTAGGAGGTAGGTTTAAAGTTTTTCTCTTTTCTATTAAAATATACATTAAATACATCTTTATGACTGACTGTGTCTGGATCTATTAACAGATATTTCATAATGGTGCTTAGTAACTCACTCTTCCTTTCTAGACATAGTTGACTTGTATTCAAATCAGCATAGTATTCCTTTATTCATTTTTGTCCATAGACATACACTCTATGAACATAATTAATATTGAAGAGCATATAGACCAAATCATGATAACTGGAGAAATATTTAAAAATGAACAAAACACACATTTTTTTTATAGAATTTAAAGGTAATCAAAAGTGTTTTGCTCATAGTGATTTAAAAGTACCTTGAATTATTAACATTTGTGTTAATGGTTAACATAGATTATATCATTATAGTGCTTTAAAATTAGAAGACACTGTAAAAACCAATCATGAGCAGCTCTCCTGAGGACTGTTGCTATGAATAACTTTAAGGTTCTAATCAAATAGAATAATGAACTCTCCATTTATTCAACAATAAACTAAAGCAAAGCATTGAAGAAAATAAGCATAACATTCATGACAACATAACAACTTACTACTAAGGTGGCCACAGAGTCTTAAATAAAACGTATCATTTAGGATATCTTACAGCCATCTTTAATGGGTAGCAGAAAACACAAAACCCCATCCACCCCAAGATCACAGTAAGTTTTAATTTTCTCAGTCAATACAGATTATGCAAGTAAAGTACTCTTTCCCTTTGACTAGAGGCTGGGTTCCAATCATCCTTAAGACAATCAACCTTAAGGGGTAGCAGAAAGTACAAACACCATCAACCCGTAGGTCACATTAAGTTACAATATCATCAGCAAAACGGAGTATCCAAGTAAAGTCCTCTTTCATCTTAACTTGAGTGTGACTTCCAAACCCCATGGTTCCTCTTCCAGGCTGAGTGCCCGGAAATTTTCCCAAATTCACATGTGGGCAGTTCTCCCCTACAGTTCCATACATCAGCTCACAGGACCTCCTCTACTCCGAGCCTGTCACAGTTTCTGTTTCTAGGAAGACAAAGTTTAGCAGAGGTACAACAATAGTTATATACAGTAAGCTTAACAGAGTTACAACAGTATTTACACACATTACCAGCACTATCATCTCAATTCACTTTTTGTCTGAGAAATCAAACACAAATCAACATACGGAATGCTTCTGTCTGACAAAGTAACAGCGATCATAAGACAGAGCACTGAAACCACAAATATTCTAACCCTCCAGTCTCAGAAATTAACACAGATCAATAACAACAAAAAAAATAAGGACCAAAATCACAAGCATTCTCTTTTGATTTCTGCTCACTCCCAGCTCTGCTTTAACTTTTCCTTATTCTGCCCCTTCCTGTTCCACCATTCCTGTTCTGCTCTTTTGGCAAGCTATTCCCAGGATGGGCTCCATGTGATTATATTAGGCCCATTAAGGGCAGGGAAGGTGTTCTAATTCCATTAGACCTAATAAAAGCAACACAATGTATACTGTTTCCAACAAAGACTCTTGGCGCAATCAAAAGTGAGGCTCAAAGGCACTTTAATACCCAAACCAAAGTACTACTTTGCTTGGCATTACAAGCACATAGGCCCTTTAGAGGTCTCTAGCCTAACCATTGTATAATGGAATCTTTCTTACTAAATCTCTTATCAATACTCATCTAATACCACCTTGTAAACTTCTACAATAACAGTTTACTACTTTTCAAGGTGGACTGTTCCAGTACTTGAAAAATAAATTCTAAAAAGTTTGTTTTAATACTGGGGTGTAATACCCCTTTCTATATGTTCTTGAAATAATATAAATTCTATAGAAAAGATCAGGAATATCTTTGTAGTGGGTCTTTTCCCACCTGATTAGTGAGGCATTTCTTCTGGGAACATCTCAAGCTTCTGACATATCTTATTTTTTTTTTAAATATTTCTTTGATAGCTTTTTTCTTTCCATCATGAAAAGGTCATAAATTTGTTTTTAAGAGTTTTTTCTTAATTTGAGTTTTGGTTAATTTGAATATTTTGTATTTTTATAAATATAAAATACATTCATTTTCTTTATTACTTGAGGAGGATATATAAGTGGGGACTAAAATTTGTAATTATTTTGTTTCTCCTGCATTTATTACAAACTCCCTCTTCTTATTTTTGACATCAATAACAGGACTTTCTTCTCTATCTTATTTTATTTTTATTTGTTTATTTTTAGTTTATATTATTCATTTTCATGAGATTTTGAGCTACAAATGTTTGCCCTGTCTTTCCTCTACCCACCACCCCAAAACAGCAATCCCACTGTTTATCACCTCCCCCAATCTGCTCTCTCTGATATCCTCCCCCATAACCCCTATGACTTTCTCGTAGGACAACATGGATCTCCCTACCTCAGTGCCTGTATATCTTATTACCCAGTTGAATGTAGATAATAATAATAATAATAAATATACATACATATATACATATACATATACATATATATTTTTTAACATTTGATTTTAGAACTTTAAATTCTAGATTCTATCCATTCCTCCATCATCATCCATCCCCACCAGAGAGACAAACAATTCAATACAGCCTGTATTGTGGACATGTGTGGTTACATAGAACATCTCCATAATGCACATATTGTGAAAAACTACCTATATTTCCCTCCTTCCAATCCCACTCCCCACCTGTTCTATTCTCTACTTTGTCCCTGTCCCTTTTCAGAAATGCGTGCTTCTAACAACCCTCCCCCCAACCTGCCCTACCCTCCACTACCCCTCCCCAATCCCCTTACACCCTACTCTCCTGTAGGACAAGATATCAATTTAGAGTGCATGCCATTCCTTCCCTAAGCAAAATTCAATGGGAGTAAGGTTGACCCATTCCTTTTTGCCTCCCTGTTCTTGCCCTCCACTGTAGCAGTAATCCCTTGCCTCTTCTACGTGAGATGATTAACCACATTCGGTCTCTCCCTGTCTCTTCTCATTCTATTGCTCTCCCAACTCTCAATTTCACTTTTTAAAATATCATCCCTTCCTATTTGATTGATCCTGTGCCCTCTGTCTATGTACACATATACACATACTCACATATGTATTCATTTGCATATATACCCTCCTATATAGATATATGTGTATGTATACATACATACATACATATATATATATATATATATATATATATATATACATATACATATACATAAACATATGTGAGTGTGTGAGCATATCCTCAATTATATTCTCTTCACCTATCTTCAGGCTGAGAAAAGTTTCATAAGTTACAATTATAATTTTTCCATGTTGGCATGTAAATAGCCCACCTTTGATGAGTTCCTTATGATTTCTTTTCCCTATTTACCTTCTCATGCTTCTTGTATTTGAACGTCAAATTTCCTATTCAGTTCTGTGTTTTTCATCAAGAATGATTGAAAGTTCTCCACCTCATTGAATTACCATATTTTCCCCTGGAACATTATACTCAATTTTGTTGCGTAGGTGATTCTTGGTTTTAATCCTAGCTCCCTTGATGTCCAGAATATCATATTCCAGGCCCTTCAATCCCTTAATGTAAAAGCTGTTAGATCCTGGGTTATCCTGATTGTGTTTCCATACTATTCAAATTGTTTCTTCTTGGCAGCTTGTAATATTTTCTTCTTGATCTGGGAACTCTGGAACCTGGCTATAACATTCCTAGGAGTTTTCTTTTTGGGATCTTTTTCAACAGGTGATTGGTAAATTCTTTCAAGTTCTATTTTGCCCTCTGGTTCTAAAATATCAGGGCAATTTTTCTTGAGAGTTTCTTGAAGGATACTTTCTAGGTTCTTTTTTTGATCATGCCTTTCAGGTAGTCCAATAATTTTTAAATTGTCTCTCCTGGATTTATTTTCCAGTTCAGTGGTTTTTTCAAGGAGATGTTTTACACTGCTTTCTTTTTTTTTCAATTGTTTGGATCTGTTTAATAGTATCTTGAATTGTCACAAAGTCATTACCTTCCATTTGCTGTACTCTAATTTTGAAGGAATTATTCTCTTTAATGAGCTTTTGAGATCATTTTTTTTCCATCTGACAAATTCATCTTTTTAAGGCATTCTTCTCCGCATTGGCTTTTTGGGCTTCTTTTGCCACTTGAGTTAATCCATTTTTTAAGGTTTTATTTTCTCAAGTCATGTTTTTGACTCTCTTTTCATGATTTTCTTGCATCATTCTCATTTCTCTTCCCAATTTTTCCTCCACTTCTCTTATTTGGTTTTCAAAATCCTCCTTAAGCTCTTTTATGATTTGTAACCAATCTACCTTTTTCTTGGAAACTTTTGTTGTGGGAGTTCTGACTGTGTTGTCTTCCTCCCTTCCATGCTTTGATCCTTTTTTATCCCAAAAAAGACATGTAGATTTGGATTGCTGTTCTTGCTTTTCTCTCTTTGTCTGTTCATGTTGCCAGTCAATTATTTGATATTTGGGTTCAGTAGAACTCTGCTTTCAATGGGGAAAACTTTGTCCCAAATTGGTCAGATTTTTGCAGGTGCTGGAGCTATTGGGAGACCACCATGTCTCCAGCCCCTAGCAGGTTTGCCTCAGTGAAAATGCACCTCTGGACTACCACCCAAGACCACAATTCTGATCCAGGCAGGTTAAGGCAAGAGTACAAAGCCTCTGCATGATCACTTGGCCTCCTTGCAATCTGCACAATGGGAGCTCTGATGCAGCCACATAGAGGCAGCTACAGGGCCACCGTGCCACTTCTTGCCCTGGGGACAGTTGGCCAGATCCACTCCTTTCCCTCAAATTTAGCTGAGTTCCACTGACCTTTCACTTTTTCCTTATTTCTTATGGGTTGATAATTATGGAAACTGCCACAGCTGCCTGTGATTCACTCTCCTGTGTGCTCTAGCCACAGCTTCTCCTAGGCAGCCTGGGGCTTAAGTTGGTTTCAGACTGGCTGATTTCGGTTCCCAATGTGTTGTGATGAACCCTTCCTGTCAACTTGCCTGGCTGCCTTCAGCTGGAGCCTTGTTTTTCTGTCATTTTCTGGATTCTGGAGTTCTAAATTTTGTTTAGAGTCAAATTTTATAGATATTAGAGGTGGTTATGGGGGAAACTGTGGAGCTTTCCTGCTTCTATGCTGCCTTCTTGACTCCGCCCCCCCAGGGATATCTTTTAATATCTGAGTTACCCACTAGTTATTCATCTTTTGTGAGTTAGTCAGACTCATGAAACAAGGGCTAAAAAAGATATGGAAAGATAGAGTAGAGTAAGATGCAAGAAATCTCTTTCATGAAGGAAACAGTGATAAATTTAAAATTCCATGATACCATAGTCTATGAATTTGTTTAGCATAAAATATTAAAAGTAAAGGATACATGTCTTCTTTCATGTATACATATCTAAAGCCCACATGAGCAAGTTTCCAGAGGACTGCTGCTGTGAACAGCTTTCAAGGTTCTAATTTCATAGTACAGTGAGCTCTCTATTTATTGAATAACAAATCAGAGCAAAACAGTCATAGAAAAACAAAATACAGCATTCACAATGTCACAACTCAAAAACATACCACTAAAATGTCCACATAGTTTTCACCTAAGTGGTCACAAAGTTTTCAACAAAGTACAATCACCTAGTCAATCACAAAGTCCTTAATTCAATCACAAAGGACAAAAGTGAAAGTTCTCCACCCCTAGGTCACAGTAATCTTCTCAGTCAGTACTCAGTATCCAAGTAAAGTCTACTTTCAGCTTGACTCAAGGCTAGCTCTCAGTTTCAGTGGTTCCTCTTCCATGGTCCCAGCTCGAATTGCCACCTGGGTTCAAAGGCAGGCAGCTCCCAGTTCCCTGTCCAACTCCTTTTCCAGTTATTTGTCCAGTTCCCATTCCATATTGAAGCTCACAATATCCAGTCCACATCAAGTCCTACACAGTTGCTATTTCTGGGAAGACAAAGCTTAACAGAGCTCCTCTTGAAGGTGTCCTCTTCTCAGTTCCGCTGTTCTAGCATGGGCCTCTCCTTATATATGGTCATTAGCTCCCCCCTTCTTGTTACAGGAGTTCATAAGTTTTAGGGCTCACAAGTCATCAGGTTTTCACTTTCTGTTTCTTAACAGACTTGATAAAAGCCTCAAAAGAGACTTGTACTGAAATAAGGAGTTAATTCAATAGCTGAAACAAGATGTGACCTACTTCTTTGCCTGCCATTTCAACATATGAGTACAATAATTGTAATTACCATTAATTCTGGAATTCACCTGCATAGAGATGAGAACTGAAGACATGAAAGTGTATGAAATTACTAAAAGAGAGAGACAGAGACAGAGAAAGATGGAGGGAAAGAGAGCAAAAGAAATAGAGAGTCCAGAGAAAGAAAAACAGAGACTGAAGGACAGAACATGGAGGTTATAAATATTTAAAGGGAGTAGAGGAGGATAAAAACCAAGAAAGGATTGAAAGAGGATTTAAAAAAAATAACTGAATGAATGAAAAAATGAATGAAAAAGAAAAGAACTTGTTCAGAATTTGTTTTTATGCCAGACAATATGTTAAATACTGAGAAGTCAAATACATAAGTGAAACAATTCAAGTAGATTACACTTTAATGGGGGGGGGGGCATTAAATATAGGAGATTAATGACCAAAGAAGGGAATTTGAGTGTAGATAATCAAAGTCAGTTGGTAGTAAATTGTACATGTTCTTTCCAAAAGTGATAGAAACATTGCTTTGATTAGTGTTTAAGAAGATTTAATGGTTAATGAATGGGAAAGTGAGGACCAAGAAGAGACAATGAAAGATAAGATGAAAACATCTCCCTGGTGGATAATTGTGTTGAATATGAAACATATTGTGATCAGTGTTTTTTAGATATAGTGGGGTATATCAGTCTGTGATTGTTCTTTCACCAACTAAGACTCTTCATGACAGACATGGAAGAGGAAGAGAATAAATATTTATCAAGTATCGATTTTGTGCCAGGCAGCGTGCTAAGCACTTTATAAATAGTAACTCATTTGATCCTCATGATAACTCTGGACAAAGGATGATATTATTATCTGCAGTTTACATTTCAGGAAACTGAGGCAGAGTTCAGTGACTTATCCAGGTTCATAGAGCTAAAAAGTATTTGATGTTGGATTTGAACCCAGGTCTTCCTAATTTTAATTCCAGAGCTCTATCCACCACCACACCTCTCTGTCCAAAGGCAGAGAAAGCACCAAGTGTGAATTGGTTAATTTTTTTGAGGATAGAGATTATATTGTATACAAACACTTTTGATTATAAGTTGTGTTTTGCTTGTTTGTTTTTTCAGAGTATGGGAAGAACTCCAAACTAAGGCTAGAAAATGGAAATGTCAGAATGGAGACAGAAAGTTGCTGGGTTTCTTATTTCTCCTACTCCAAAAATGTCTATTCATTACTCAAAATACCTAGTAGGAAACATTACATTGATGAATGTTTGGTCTCATGAACATGTATCAGTTTTGTTAAGAGTTCTCAATTTTCAAGAGTGGTGGGGTGGGGGGTAAAGCCAGCGTGAATACAGAAAATCATCTTAACTCCTCCATGAATTCTATCAGCAATCTCTAAAAGGTGAATCTGAAAAGATTTTAGAGTGACAGAATCCCCTGGGAGATGGAGCATGGCAGATTTCCAGTCCAGGAAAGTGTCCACATATGACTGGGGAAGGGGAGCACAGAGCATGCAGGGACTACACCAGTGCAGACCTGAGAGCAGACTACAGCAGAAAGAGAGTGAGCCCTGGTGAGCAGATTCACAAGGGAAATTCACAGACATCTCACCATGGGATGGAGGATCTGTCAGAGCTGGGTAAGAGAAAGTACAGGGCCCTCAGCAACCACAGCACTTTGCCTGGGGCCATCAGTCCACAGCCTGGATCTTTAAAAATCAACTCCCTGAACTTATAAGAGCCAAAACAGCAGAGTGAACCTTAGCTGCTCTAATCCTCTTCCCTCACCCTGAAAACCCAGAGATTATTTCTGTACCCAGTGTAAAATCCTGAAATAGTGGAAAAAACCTCAGGCATAGGAGTCCTAGGGGAAAGGTGTGAATGAGGTTGTGCTGATCCTGAAGTGAAGAGCAGGAGGCCTCCCAACAAATCCCATCACAACTGACAAGCAGGAGATCCTGAAGTCCAGGGGAATGGGGCCACCAAGCATTAACAACAGAAGCCCACTTTTGCCTAATCACAACCAGGGAAATCTGAAGACACAATCCCAGAAGGCCACCAGCAGCTTAGCCTCCCTGATTTGTAGCCCAGGGGCACAGAGGTAGAAAACTGAAGTGGTCAGACCACTCTTGTGCCACACATTACTCTGTGAGCCTAGGGTAACCCAGGGGAAGCATTGAGTGTCCTAGCCTTGGCTTCTGTCTAGACACCCAGAGGCTATAGTACACAAAGTCAACAACCAGACCCCTAGCTCACAGTTTGATAAGTGCAGGTCAGAGCCTGCTGTACCCCAGAAGCAGAAATCAACTTCAGAAGACAAGAAATAGGCAATCAGAATGGTAAAGAAGCAACTTGCAAAGGGAAAACCAAAGGCCACTGAATCCTTTTATTGTGAAAGAGAAGAATCACTTTCAGGAGACACAAATGACTCTATATCCACACCTGAGACCACAGAACAAAATAGGAATTGCTCTCAAGACCAAAAAGCATTCTTGGAAGAAGTAAAGAAAGGTTTTAAAAGCCAAATTAGAGAGGTAGAAGAAAAATTGACCAATTCTTTTAGAATTACATTGGCAAGAATGGAAAATAAAATTTCAGCGAAGAAAACAAATCTCTAAAAAGTAAAATTTGTAAAATGGGATGGGAAGTTCAAAATCTAACTGGAGAAAATACCTTCCTAAAAAAAAAAAGCTTCAAAATCTAACTGATGAATAGAATTCACTAAAAATTACAATCAGTCACATAAAAGCTAAAGACTATGATGTATCAAAAACTGGTCAAACAAAACTAGAAAATTAGAAAACTAGGAAAATTAGAAAAAGTGGAAGAAGCAGGAGAACTCTGTGACTCCCACCATAACCACCTCCAATGCCTACAAAATATGACTCTAAAGAAATTTTAGAGCTCCAGAACTTATAAAACCAAAGAGAAAGAGGGCACTTGCTGAAAGTAGCCCAATAGATGGAAGGAAAGGGCTCATCACAGTGCACTAGGAGCACAGCACAACCCCATGTGGTTTTAGACCCACACCACCCAGGAGAATGGAGGGGAAGATTAGGGAGGCAAAAAGTAAATGGGTCAATCTTACTCTC
The DNA here is from genome assembly GCA_028627135.1 of Pseudochirops cupreus. NCBI lineage: Eukaryota > Metazoa > Chordata > Mammalia > Diprotodontia > Pseudocheiridae > Pseudochirops > Pseudochirops cupreus. Next base: position 420,023,169 of record CM053580.1, on the reverse strand, counting down.
ATTGAATTTGGCTTAGGGAGGGAATGACACACTCTAAATTGAGTATCTTGCTCTGTAAGAGAGTAAGGAGGAAGGGGATGACAGGTGGAATGATGGAGGGGAGAGGAGGTTAGGGTGGGAGGGTTGTTAGAAGCACACACTTTTGTAAAGGGACAGGGACAAAGTAGAGAATAGAACAAAGGGAGGACAGGATAGAAAGGAGAGAAATATCATCAATGTTACACAAAATTCCATTGTGGAGATGTTCTGAGAAACTATAGTTATATTAAATTGTTTATCTTTCCTGTTGGGGTGAGTGTATATGTATGTATGTATGTATGTGTAAGAGAAATGTGGAATCTGAACAAAAAAAAAAAGAAAAGAAAATTAGAAAAAAGTTTAAAATATCTCATTGGAAAAACAACTGACCTCGAGAACAGATCTGGGAGACATAACCTAAGAATTACTGGTCTACCAGAAAGCCATGATGAAAAAATCAGCCTAGACAACACCCTTCAAGATATCTTTAAAAAAAAATCTGCCCCGAGATCCTAGAATCAGAGGGTAAAATAGATATTTAAAGATTTCATTGGACTCCTCCTGAAAGAGATCCCAAACTGAAAACTCCAAGACATATATTAGCCAAATTCCAGAATTATATGGTCAATGAAAAAATACTGCAAGCCAGAAAGAAGAAATTCAAATATAATGGAACTACAATCAGGATCACACCAGTTTTAGTGGCATGTACATTAAACAAATGGGGGGATTGGAATTTGATATTTCACAAGGCAAAAGAGCTTGGACTGCAACCAAGGATCAACTGCCGAGCAAAACACAACATAATTTTTCAGGCAAGGAGATGGTCATTCAATGAAATAAGGGAGTTCCAGATTTTCCTGATGAAAAAGCCAGAGCTCAGTGGAAGATTTGATCTCCTAATACAAGACTCAAGAGCAACATAAAAAGGTTGACAAAGTAAACACACACACACACAACTTGTGATTCAATAAGAACAACCTGTTTACATCCCTATATGAGAAACTCATACCTGTCAATATTGAGATTTATATAATTATTGTGACATTTAAAAGAGATATACATAGATAGAGGGTGTGGGTATAAATTAACTAATCTGATGATAAAAATGTTATTAAGGGGTAGAATGGGGTTGTAATGGGAGAAAAGGAAAGGAGGAGGCAGAAAAGGGTAAATTATGCCACATGGAGAAGCATAAACACATACTATAGAAGAGTAAAAGAAGGGAGGGAAGGATATGAACATCATATGAACATTATTATCATTGTTTCTGTTTCGAGGGATCAACATAATCAGTTAAGTTTAGGATTCTAACGTGAGAAGACACAAAAACTCATTATAGTAGGAGGGGAAAGAGGGAGGGAGAGGAGAATTGCATGAAATTTACTTTTATCAGTTTGGTTCAAGGAGGGAATAACACACTCTGTTAATATAAAAATCTATTTTGTCCTATGAGCAGGAGAAAGGGAAAAGGGGAAAAAGTGGGGTGGTTAGAAGGGAGGGAAATAGTAGTAAGGGGAAATGGTAGGTAAATGGAGGGAGATGCATAGGGAGTGAATACTGAGTGAGGTGGTTGTCAAAAGGAATACTCTTAAGAAGGGGAAGGGAGAAGGAAAAAAATAAAGACATAAACAGGGGAGGAAATAGAATGGAGGTAAAGGCAAAGATAGTAATCATAGCTGTGAATGTGAAAGGGATGCACTGTCCCACAAAATGAAGGAAGATAGCAGAATGAATTAAAAACCATAGTCTTACAATATGCTGTCTATAAGAAATACATTTGAAACAAGCAGTTACACACAGGGTAAATGTAAAAGGCTAGAGTTGAATATATTATGCTTCAGGGAAAGTAAAAAAAAAAGCAGGGGTAGCAATTCTTATCTCACATGTATAAAGAGCAAGCATAGATCTAATTAAAAGAGATAAGAAAGGCAATTATATACTGCTAAAAGGTACCATCAATAATGAAGCAATTATCGTTACTTAACATATATGCCCCAAAAGGTATAGCATCAAAATTATGCTAGAGGAGAAGTTACGAGAATTGGAGCAAGAAATAGACAGCAAAACTATACTTGTGGGGGATCTCAATCTCTGCCTATCAGAATCTGATAAATCTATCCTCAAAATAAAGAAGAAAGAAGTTAAGGAGGTGATTATAATTTTAGAAAGGGTAGATATGATAGACCTCTGAAGAAAATTTAACGGAAATAAAGGGGAATATATCTTTTTCTCAGTGGTACATGGCACACACACAAATATTGAACATGTACTAGGACATAAAAGAATCACAATTCAGTGCAGAAAGGCAGAAATATTTAATGCATCCTTCTCAGATAATGATATAATAAAAATCATATGTAATAAAGGGCCAGGGAAAGATAAACTAAAACTAATTGTAAACTAAATAATTTAATCCTAAGGAATGGGTGGGTCACACAAGAAATTAAAGAAACAATCAGTAACTTCATTCAAGAGAATGATAATAATAAGACAAAATACCAAAACTTGTGAGATGCAGCAAAAGCAATTCTTGGGGGAAGTTTTATATCACCAAATGCATACATGAATAAATTAGAGAAAATGGAGGTCAATGAATTGGGATGCAACTTAAAAAATCTAGAAAAAGGACAAATTGAAAACCCCCAATTAAATACTAAATTAGAAATACTGAAAACCAAAGGAGAGATTAATAAAATTGAAATTAAGAAAAATGTTGGATTAATAAATAAAACTAAGATATGGTTTTATCGAAAAAAAAATCAATAAAATTGACAGATAAATACTCAATAAGATAAAACATGGAGAAAACAAAATTACAAGTATCAAAAATGAAAAGGGTGAATCTACCACCAAAGAAGAGGAAATTAAAACAATAATTAAGAATCATTTTGCCCAAATGTATGCACATAAATTTAACAATTTTATGAAACAGATGAATATTTACAAAAATATAAGAATTGAAGGGGAAGTAAATTACTTAAACAAACCCATCTCAGAAAAAAGTAATTGAACAATCCATCAACGAACTCCCTAGAAAAAAAATTTCCAGGGCCAGATGAATTTGTTAGCAAATTTTATCAAACATTTAAAGAACAATTGATTCAAATACTTCACAGACTATTTGGGAAAATTGGAGAAGAAGGAGTCCTGCCAAATTCTTTTTATGACATAAATATGATATTGATATCTGAATTGGGAAGAGACAAAATAGAGAAAGAAAATTATAGACTAATTTCCCTCACGAATATAGATGCATAAATTTTAAATAAAATATTAACAAAAAAATTAAGGCAATTTATCTAGAGAATAATACACTTTGGTCCAGGAAGATTTATTCCAGGAATACAAAGATGGTTCAATATTAGGAAAACTATCAGGATAATTGATCATATCAATAGCAATACTAGCAGGAACCATATGATTATCTCAATAGATACAGAAAAGGCTTTTGACAAAATACAACACCCATTCCTATTAAAAACACTACAAAGTATAGGAATAAATGGAGTCTTCCTTAAAATAATAAATAGCATCTATCTAAAGTATTAAATATAATGGAGATAAGCTAGAAGCATTTCCAATAAGATCAGGAGAGAAACAAGGATGTCCCCTATAACCCCTCTTATTAGATTTGATACTAGATATATTAGCAGTAGCAATAAGAGAAGAAAAAGAGGGGGACGGAGTCAAGATGGCAGTGCAGCTGCAGTAACATATTCCAGCTCTCACATATCCACCCCAAAAAACCCATAAAATATGACTCTAAACTAATCCTAGAATTCCAAAATGCACACCAATATACCTTCCACTAAAGTCAGCTCAGCTACGAGAAACCATATAAGCACTGCGAACCAAAACCAGCCTAGACTGAAGCCCAGGCTGACCCCCGGGGGTGGATGGATAGGAGAAACAGAGGAGCCTCGGATTACCAGCACCTGCAAGCAGCATTCAGACGTAGGTCAGTGGGACTTGTGAAATCAGGGGAGAAAAGCATCTGGCCAAAACGCCTCCAGGGTGGGAAAAAATAAGGCAGAGGTTTTGCACCCGCCTCTGCATTGCACCTTCCATGCCCACAGCCTGCAGAGAGCAGGGGGACTAAGATATTGTTCAGAGGGCAGTGCTCCCACGTTAAGCAGCGTGGATCTGGATCATGGTCTTGGGCTTTCAGTCCTGGAGTCTTCATTATCCAGTGAGCCAGAAGAAAGTAGGAAAGGGACCCAGTACCTTCCTGAGAGCTATGGCAGCCGGGAGGACCCCAGCAATTTGGGACAGAGCTTTCCCTTCTGGAAGCAGAGCCCCACAGAGATTTAAAAAAAAATCATGGACTGACCAATCATGAGTAAGAATAAGCATAAGAAGCAAAGTAAGGAAAGTAACCAAACCCTAGATTCCTTCTTTGGGGAAAAGAAGGATCATGGCAAAGAGAGGGAGGAGGAGAGTGCAGCCAGAACACCTCCACCAGGGGCCTCCAGTAAACATGAAGAAAGCCTTAAAGCTAGAGATGAGGTGAAGAAGGATTTTCAAAACCAAATAAGAGAAGTGGAAGAAAAATTGGGAAGAGAATTAAGAATGTTGCAAGAAAATCATGAAAAGAGAGTCAGCAATATGACTGAAGAAATTGACACCCTAAAAAATAGATGAACTCAAATGACAAAAGAGGCTCAAAAAGCCAATGGGGAGAAGAATGCCTTAAAAAGTCAACTTTGTCAGATGGAGAAAGAATGTCAAAAGCACTCAGAAGAGAATAATTCTGTCAAAATTAGAGTGGAGCAAATGGAAGCAAATGACTTCATGAGAAATCAAGATACTATCAAACAGATCCAAACAAATGAAAAAAATAGAGGGCAATGTGAAATATCTCCTTGAAAAAACCACTGATCTGGAAAACAGATCCAGGAGAGACAACTTAAGAATTATTGGACTACCAGAAAGCCATGATCAAAAAAAGAACTTAGAAAGCATCTTTCAAGAAATTC
>CM053580.1:419982637-420017672 GCA_028627135.1 Pseudochirops cupreus | reverse complement strand
GTCATAATTTTGTATAGCTTTCTCTGTCAGTAGACACTAGCTAATCCTTGTCTGTCCACTACACACAACTATGACAATGGGCCAGAATTTTATGTAATTATTTCTTTCTATTATTATTTCACTCTTCCCCCCAAAAATAAGCCAAGTAAAGCATATTTACATGGATTTGAACAAAATTCAAATTATTTTTATCTCTTTTCACTAAACCATGTTGTCTCCTCCTAATTATTCTATTTCTAAATTCAACCTCTTCCAGTCTATCCTGTATTACACCACTTATTTTTTATACAGTATGATTTACATCTGTCATATTTCTACTCATGAATTTATAATGACTTCTATACCATATTGAATGAACTCTTGTTAGTTTTATGAAGAAATATAGGAAAGAGTCACAAAAGATAGGCAATCATGGATGACCTGAAATAAGCATGATTTGAGAGAATATTGACACTGACAATATCCTAAATCCATCAGATTATCAATTAGGATTCATCACTTAGTGAATGTTATGTATTATAGGTGCTATCACGGTCCAGAGGAAGGGGCAGTCATTGTAAGTCAGTAAGATAAGGGAACCTTTTATAAAGTTTGTAACTTGAGTACTAAAAAACCCAAAGATTTGTAAAAAAGAAAATGAATTAATTTATCTTAATCAAATGAAAAAGTATAGCCAGGTTTCTGTGGTTGAAATGTGAATCATGTATTTAAAGGTAAGTAAGAATAGACAAGTCCAGGAGAGAAGCCAGTTTTTGTAGAGAAGCATGGGGAGAAAGATTTAGAAAGCCAAACTCTGATGAAACTGACATTGTATACTGAGAAGCTTATAACATTCTGTAGCTGATGTGGAAAGCAATAAAAATTTGGAACAGGGAGGTGACGTTAGGATAGCATTTAAGAGAAGTAATCTGACACTTCTATAGAATGAATCATGATGTCAGACTGAAGGTGATTATTGAGAAGTATATTAAAATAATTCAAATTTTAAGTGATGGAGGTTAGAGATGTAGCTTGGGCTTGCAAAAAGGGGACTATGTGTGTGTGTGTGTGTGTGTGTGTGTGTGTGTGCCTGTGTGTGTACATATATATGTATACGTGTGTCTGTTGTCCTTCATTTTTGAAGAGGATAAAAATGACATCACCATGTTAGAGTCAAGTTACAGTTACCCTGTGCCCAATTTTGACATATAAGACCAATACAGCCTCAGAATTCTCTACACAGGTCATGCATGAAGAGTCCATTTGAACATTTGGGGTGAAGTCTCTAAATTTGAGAATTTTACATTTATTTTGACCTACTGAAATTCTGCTTTGCTCCTAGAGCAGAGTGCCTTCTTTCATGAGAGCACCGCATGCTGGATGGTCCTGTGCCAGTGTTTCTCTGTCATGCAATCAATACTAGAGTTCTACAGATAGATCTTGAGAGTACACTTGTATTGTTTTTTCTTGCCACCATGTTAGCACCTGCCTTGTGCGAGTTCTCCATAAAATAGTCTTTTAGGCAAGCATATGTTTGGCATTCAAACAATGCAGCCAGCCCCTCAGAGTTGTGTTTTCTATAATAGAGTTTGGATGCTTGGCAGTTTAGTACAAGAAAGGACCTAAATGTCTGGTCCTTTATCCTGCCAAGTGATCTTCAGAATCTTTCTAAGATAATTCAGTTGGAAATGGTTCACTTTCCTGGCACGGCACTGGTATACTGTCTAGTTTTTCACAAGCTTACAATAATGAGGTCAACAAAATAGACCTTTAGTTTGGTAGTCAGTCTAAAACCTCTTCTCTCCCATATCCTCCTTCAGAGTCTCTCAAACACTAAGCTAGCTCTGGCAATATGTATATCAATTTCACTGCCCATGTGTACATCCCTGGTATGTGTTGTGTCAAGGTAATTAACTTATCCACAATATTCAAGAAATCTTCATTTGCTATAACTGATGGTTCCAGATGGTTCTATGTATAGATGGTGTGGTGCTGGCCCCGTACATACATGCATATACACATACATAGATACATATATGCATGTATGTATATATACAATATAAATGATGTAATAGATCTTATATTCATATACATATATTTGCATGTATGTGTATGTATCTGTAATGTTGTTTTCTATTCTGATTTTATATGAAATTAAAAGAGAGAGAGAGAGAGAGAGAGAGAGGGAGAGAGATACACAGAGACATAGAAATCAAAAAGTGACTCAAGTTTCAAGCTTAAGTGATTGAATGCTTAGTTACGCTATTAAAATCCACGATCATCATCTTGTTCTTATATGCTTTCTTGCAGTAAATAGGGCCTCACTACTCTGCAAGGCATAATATTATTGGTTAGATATGAATATTTATCAGATAGTTCTCTTTGTTCTCTACCTAAATTGTATATACCCTGTTTAATATGAGTAGAAAATTTCCCATGGCTATTTGTTGTGGCACAAGTAGAACATTTTATTTTTATGGATTTACTTTTTAATCCTTTCATCTACTTTCCCAAAAATGAGTTTTTCTACCAGGAAAATCAAGCATTTATTAGTCACCCTTTTTCTAACTAAAGTCAAACATAAAATAGGAAAAGTCTAAGTGGAAGATAGGGAATCTCTAGAACAAAATTAACAAAAAAGATGACTCCATTTTATATATACTTAATTTGTGTTACATCCATGTGGAAACATTCAGTAGGAAGAAGAAATATTGTGTATATGTATGTAGAGAGAAAGTGCATATGTGTGTATATGCGTTTATGTTATTTTTGTATGTGTGTACCCTAAGAGAATTCTAGCGGCATATTTAAAGTCAGCCACATAAATGAAGTTGTTTTTTTTTGAGTCCTGCATTAAAATTTTGTAATTTACTGACTATATAATCGGAATACATAATTGCTCTGGTTCTTATAGCTTCAGTTTTCTCATGTAACATGGAAATGACATATCTTCCTGTCCTGAGCTCATGAGTTTCTTGCCAGTTTCAATTCTTACTCAGAAATTGGGAAATCTGGAGAGTGTTGAGAACTTTCATTCACTTAACTTGGAGAGTATATTTGTTGATCGAAAAATGTGCAGCATTCCAAACAATGTCAAGAACAGAAGCTAGATCATTAAATGCCTATTCTTAAGCAGACATTGTTTATTGAATGCACTGGACTCATAGGGGAATATACATAAATCCATTTTATAAAACTCGATTTCTGTTATTGACAAAGAATATTATGAGGAACAGAGAATTATTATATCCAGACATGGACTGACTTCCTCATAGAGATTTCCTATGTTCTCTGTAATTGTTGTTTTTGTTCTCTCATTGATTCAGGCATGTCCAAATCCTCATGACCCCTTTTTTTATTGAAAAGTTTCCTGGCAACAATACTGGAATGCTTTGCTATTGCTTCCTCTAGCTCATTTATAGATGAGAAAACTGAGGTAAACAGGGTTAACTACCTTGATCAGGGTCACACAGCTAGTAAGTGCCTAGGGCTGGATTTGAATTTAAGCTTTCCTGACTTCAGGCCCAGCACTCTATACATTGCTCCATCTAGCTGTCTTTCTTAATCATACTTTCCGTCTTCTTTTGGAAAGGAGAAGGATAGAGAGAGGACTAACTGAGTGTAATGGCAAGCAAAAAAGTAGTTAACACCTTGTTTCAGCTATTTAATTAAGACCTTGTTTCAGTTCTTGTCCATGATTGTAGCAAGTCTTTGCTAAGAAGCAGAACTTGTGAACCCCACAACTTGTGGACCTTAGAATTTGTAAACTCCTGTTGCTGATGTAACAGGAAGGGGAGGAGCTAATGACCATATATAAAGAGAGGCCCAGGCTGGAGAGAGCAGAACTGAGAACTGAGCAGAACTGAGAAGAACTGAGAACTGAGAAGAGAACTCTTGTGGTGACAAGAGTCAAGAAGAAGAAAACTTGTAGTATCCCAGCACTCTATCTTTGTCTATTCTGTCTGTGTTGATGTTTGTTTGTGACACTTTGTAGAGAAGCTCTGGGACCTTACTGAAAGAGGATTTTCTGGTTGTGTGTTTATAGAAGTCCTGGAGGAGGGTTTTGGAGGTCCTAGGACTTTACTTACGATTTGTGTTGACCTCTTGAAACTTGTTTGTGGGTCTCTGTTGATTTCACAAGCAGACAGTGAATTGATGATGGTGCCAGCAATGTGCATGAATATTATTGTGGCTCTGTTGAGGTTTGTCTTCCCCAAAACAGAAATTGTGAAGGACTTGAGGTAGACTGGACAATGTGAGCTTCAATATGGAATGGGAACTGGATGAGGAGCTGGACAAGGATCTGGAAAAGGAGCTGAGAGCTGCCTGTCTTTGAATACAGGAAACAGTTGGATAGATTTGGGCAGGAGCTGGACCATGAAAGAGGAACCCTGGAATCTGAGAGCCAGCCTCGAGTCAAGATGAAAGAATATTTTATTTGGATACTGTGTATTGATTGAGAAGAACATGATTTACTGTGACCTAGGGGTGGAGAACTTTGACCTTTGTACTCTGTGTCCATTAAGGAGGCTTGCTCCTTAAGGATGATTGAGTTAAGGACCTACTGAAAGATATCTTTTGCTTAAAACTATGTGTCCACGCAGGCAGCTAGGTGGTGCAGTGGATAGATTGCTGGGCTTGGAGTCAGTTAGTTCAAATCTGGTCTCAGACACTACTAGCTGTGTGACCTTGGGCATGTCATTTAAACCCAATTGCCCTGCCTTCCCCCCTCCAAAAAGCAAAAACAAAAACAAACAAACAAACAAAAAACTATGTGGTCACTTTGCTTAAAACTATGTGGCCACTTTAGTGATAAGTTTTTATGTTGCAGCATTGTGAATGGTAAAATTTGGTTTCTGTCAATGTTTTCTCTTAGTTTCTTACTGAATAAATAGAGAATTCACTATACTATGTAATCAGAACTTTGAAACTATTTATAGCAGCAGTTCTCTGGAAAGCTACTCGTGCTCAGCTTTACACTGAGTTACCCAACTAGTTGAGTCCCCATTCAGGGAGCTTGATCTACTCACAGGTTGTGTTTGTCCTTCATTTTCTGTGAGGACCATGGCATCAGGGAAAAGATAACATGACTTACAGTTGACTTTGATTTTAGTGAGGGAGGGCTTTGCAAGGTCACCAGCCTCACTTTCTCCTCCAGAGCCATCTGGATCCAGTGACCAGATATCATCAGGATGACTGAAGATGACCAAGGATGCAGTGGGAGACTCTGACCTTTTTAGGATAAGGCCTTTTCAAGTACTCACTTTGAGTGAAATAAGGCCCATTCAGTTAATAGGCCTCTTTAAGAAGTGAGTCAAGGGATGGTCCCTTTAATTAGCCAAAAAAGAAAGGAAAAAATCAGGTTGGCAGGGGAAGACGCTCAGGGTTGCTGTTCCGAAGAGAATTAGTTACCATTGACATTCACTGTAAGGCTGGAGGGTCAAAATACAGCCATTAAGTGGAGCTTGGGCAGGGACCTAGTGTGATGCAATCTATGAGCTTCAGAGTGAAGAAATGGCTGCCCACTTAACTTGGGGTTTTTCCTGGCTTAATCTTTCTTTCTTTCTTTCTTTCTTTCTTTCTTTCTTTCTTTCTTTCTTTCTTTCTTTCTCTTTTCTTCCTTCCTTCCTTCTTTCCTTCCTTTCTCAAAACCTTAAACACAGCTCTTCACTCTGAAGCTCATAGATTGCACCAGAAAAGGTCCCTGCCCAAGCTCCACTTAATGGCTCGTGTTTTGCGCCCGCCTGACTTAAGGTGAGTGTCAATGGTAATTATTTCTCTTTGGAACATCAACCCTGAGGGTCTTCCCCTGCCAGCTTGATTTTTTTCTTTCTTTTTGGCTAATTAAAGGGACCATCCCTTGACTTACTTTTTAAAGCGGTCTATTAACTGAATGGGCCTTATCTCACTCTAAGTGAGTACTTGAAAAGGCCTTAGCCTAAAATTATCAGAGTCTGCCATTGCATATTCAGTCATCTCTAGTCATCCTGATGAATATCTGATCATTGGATCCAGATGGCTCTGGAGGATAAAGTGAGGCTGGGGACCTTGCACAGTCCTCCCTCACTCAAATCATAGTTAACTGCAAGTCATGTCATCATTTCCCTGATGTCATAATCCTCTCTGAAAATGAAGGACAAATGCAACGAATTCTCTTCTATTTAAAAATAATGATGAAACAAATAAATTGACAAAACTAAGAATATTTTCTATTAAAATCCCTTGGATTCTACAAATAATAATATTTACATATTATAACATTTATTAACTATATTAATGGAGGACAAAGTTGTTGCCAGTCTTTGATTATCCTGTTCATTTATGTTCTCAATGATCTATTACTATAGAGTTGGATATTTGGTATGCATTAGGGAGAATGAAATCAAAGACACAAGGATAACAACAAGTTCTCAAGCCCATTACAGAAGCTGAAATTAGGATTCTTAAGGGCATCTAGAGATTGATGTCTCCATCTGAAATCTCTGAGCCTTACAAATATGTATCCTGAATTCTCAGCTATTAGCTCCTTTTCAGTTGTTTAGAATCTCAGCCTCAATACTAATAATGTAAAATTCCAAAAGGCTTAGTAGTGACACTTTCAGAAATTATAGCTTCACTTCAGCCACTGTAAGTGGAATAGTTGTCCATAGTAAACTTAACTTGTTTTGGGCACAGCTTAGACAACAGAATGTCTCAATAAATTGTTGGATGTCAGGGATGGAATGAACCCAAAATAATTTATTTCAACCCCTTCATTGAACAGATGAGGCCACTGAGGCCCAAAGAGGAGAAATAATTTGCTCAAAATCACACAAGATAGTGAAAGCTCAGATTAGAATCTGGGTCTTCTGATTACCCAGTTCTGTGTTCTTTTAACTCTGCTTTGTTGAATAGTTTTCTTGAAATTTAGCATGACATTGAAAAATGTATTGGGATTTATTTTGTTGAATGAAACATTTTTCTACTTCCAATGGCCCTTCTTTACATTTTATTTGAATATGAAATCTCAAAGGTCCTTTTCAGAATGATAAGATATTAATCTATACCTTGTGAGACCTTCCTGTTATTTGCATTGTATTCACAGTTGAACACATGTCAAAAGCATACTGATTTAATATAACAAATGATCACTTTTAAGAATACTTTCTCTTCTCACATTACTTTTCAAATATCCCCGTCAAAATGTTCTGATTCATTGCACAGTTATTTAGCATCAAGTATGTAAATGACAAATTAGGCACTAGAATCTAATGACCTTTGTTAAATTCCAATAGAAATTTTGTATACTAATGAGAAAGTGAGCATCCAAAATTTTTGAACTTCATTCATCAACAGTATAGAGCTAACTCTCATTTCCCAGGTTTCTTGGTGAAAAACTAGAAATAAAATTATTATAGTTGCAAAGGAAGCAGTATAGAATAATGGAAAAGTTTTTCTTTGGCAAGTAATAGACCTGTACCCTAATGATAGTACTGTGACATTGGGGAAGTAATTTCATTTCTATCTTCACCTGAAAATGAGAAGTTTTGAGTAGATAAGTTTTAATGTGCCTATTACTTCTATGGTTCTATAGTTCTTAGAACACAGTTGAAGATTTTGCAGTTGTTTTGAAAGTTTCTGATATATATTAATTTGTTATTTATTTATTCATGTCAATATCCAAATTGCCAAGCATCACTTTATCTTTTCCTGTCCTAATAGATCTACTTATTTTTATAGAAAAGTGCACGCTCTCTAAATAAGCAAATTTACCCAAGTCCTTCAAATGTCTCCAGAAAAAGAAAGGATAAGTAAACAAAGCAAAAGTGTTTCAAACACCAATGGAGAATGAATTTTTCCAAGCTCAACTGAAATTTACGCTTTGCTTCGGTTGAGTGGAAAGCAATGGTTTACTTTGGTTGTTTTTGATTACTATTGTCTTTTTGTTACATCAAGCAACTTAAGCCTTTCAAAGTCATTTGGGTCCAATACAATAGGTTAATATCTTTAAATAAAAAGAGAAGAGTAAATAAATAATTCCAGAGATCTCTATGCTACTATGTTTACTCAGAATTTGAATATTTTTTAAAGGCCACTCATATAAAAAATTTGAATTTTCAAGAAAATCCAGATGATAGAGAAAACAAAGGTTGCAGTTAACACTGTAGCTTAAAGAACCAGAAATTATCTTCAAAAATGATTTAATTCAATGTCCTCATGCTACAGATGAGGAAACCAAGGCCCAGAGAGAACAAATGAGTTGTGCAAGGTAAAGAGACAGTAAATAGTAGAAACTGGTTGGAAATAATCCAGGGCTTCTGACTTAAAATTCATTATTTCTTTCACCATAGTATTATGCTTATCTCCGTTCATTATTAAATCATTAAGAATGTTAGTAATAGAAAGAAATGTATTTTAAATCTACATGGTTTGTGACTCAATATATGCCATTAAAATTGTTTCCAAATAAATATTAATTTATCCTAAAATAAGAGTAACTATGATGAATATCTTAAATTTTCATGGTTAATTTTTAAAGCATTATAATCAGTTATTTCAGGAAATATTTAAAATATTTGAATATATCATATAAACCTATTTATAAATATAGAGTGTGCTTGCAACTTTCAAATCCAGTTGCATGGTTGTCAAACTTCCAAACTTTAATAACCAAAACAAATGTGTGTGTGTATATGTGTGTGTGATTGACACCTCCTGCAATCTTTCCAATAATAAGTAATACTTTTTCTCACAGCTGAAAATGGATTTCCATTCCCCTAACACTAAAACAGTTTGTTTTTCTTATAAGATGTGAAAATGATGCTACGTTGTACAATTGTGTAATGAATTGACTATGAAGTCAGAGAAAGGTCTCCAGTGGGCTGGATAGATTTTCCACAGACAATTGATGAAAAGATATGAACATGAATTGCACAGGATGAGAAGGTAACACATTCTTCCTAGAGGGCCTACGTGAAAGTTAATAAATCTTAAAAAGTAGAAGGTCTTTATAAAATACTGCATATTTTGGTAATAATAGGAGTATGTAGGGGCCACTACATGGCACAGTGGATAGAGCATTGGCCTGGAGTCAGGAGAACCGGAGTTTAAATCTAGTCTCAGACACTTGACACCTAGTAATTATGTGACCTTGGGCAAGTCACTTAATCCCATTTGCTTTAGATTCCCCCCTCTAAAAATAATAATGAGTAAGTGCACTAAGGTTACTACCATCCTTTAAAATACTCTTCAGTAAAGATAATCCAGTTTTTTGGGACTGACCAAAATGAAAATGTTTTCTAGCTTTTACAAACCACTGTGAGACCTTGTTAGTTATTCATTCAAAGAAAGTAATACATGTACACAGGCTTACATCCATGCTGCAGATACTAAGTTATTTCATTCAGTTCAGATTTATGCAATTTAATAAACATTTATAAAGGCCTTACTATATGAAAGACCAAAGGCAAGATGCTGAAGACAACAAAGACAAAAATGTAACAGTTGCCCTTAAAAGCTTATTTTCCTTGGAAAACTTTAATAGCTATTAATCATTTTCAAGAAAACCCAGAGAAGGGAGAAAACAAAGGTTGCAACTAACATTACAGCTTATAGAGTCAAAAATTATCTTAAAAAAGACAAACAATTTAATGTTTTCATGCTACAGATTAAGAAACTGAGGCTACAGTTATAAATCATGTTTATATGAATATTTAAATTGATTATCATTTGAGAGAAATAAAGAACTCACTTCTTGGTATTTCATAATCCTGTCTGACAAATAGGAAAAAAAATTGTTGACACTTTACAGCAGGCGATATTTATAATTTGCATGAACATTTTTTCTGGCCTTTGACGATCTCTATACTATGGGTATACCAATTATAATGGTAATTTTCTGTGATCATTTATTCATAAGCCATCATTTGAATCTTAGACCTCAAAGAGATTTAGACATTTTTAAAAATTATAGTTCATGAGAACATTCTATATATTTCCTTTACTAAGGCTGGAAGAAAAGAGGTCACTGATAAAACTTGATTATGATAACTGGTATTACCAATTACAACAGAAATAATGAGGTTTAATCAACATCAGGGCTATTGTAGATAGGCTAGATTATATTGTAATTCAACATTATTAATATTTTCTCTGATGATAATATAGGATTATTTGTTCATCTGTTATGGCTAACTAACTTTGCAATTTCTATGGTATGCATACAAAATTCCTTTTTCAAAGTCACTTTGTTAAAAAATTACTTAGCAATGTATAGTGCATGCTTCACTGTGTTTTATCTAAATGGCATCTCCTCTGAGTCCTGCCAATGGTCTGGGGAAAAATACAAGGATATTGAAAAATAGGTCACGTCGACTTAAAAAAAAAAAAAGACTGACTCCCAAATTCTTTTCTAACAGCAAATTAAACTGAACTAATTCAATTTTAACATTATTTTTAACATTTTTTCTGATACTCTTTAATAAGTAAAAAAAAATTGACTTCTATTTTTTTTTTATATTTATTTCCTGATTGAGAGCCATCAACACAGACAAGGAAAGAAGAGATAAGAAAACAAAGTAACAATGACAATTCACAGACTAAAACAACATAAGTAAAATCATCTGAAATGCATAGCCACATACAATGTAGAATACATATATACAAGGAATTATCATCATCACTGCAATGATTATCATTACTGTTGCCAACCAGTGCACAAGCGATAAAAAATGAATTCGAATAAGCCTGGGTTCAATTCTTGTGCCACATTTTAGGCTGAGTAAACAAATGATTTAACTTCTTGAAGTCTCATTTCTCATTAGCAAGAAAGGGACATATGTAGAGTCTCTAAATCACAGAGTTATTATTAACCTCAAAGATATTCTTCAAATTTTTAAGAATTATCAGCTACTGCTATCATTATTTTTCTGTAATTACATAGGCTTGGCAGAACTAAGATAATGCCATTAACCCAGTGGACATTAATAATGAGGTTTCCAACCTATTTTATATGTAAATTTAAAGAGATGCTGTACACATAACAAAATGTGGTGGTTGTTGCTGTCATTGTTGGTGGTGGTGGTGGTAGTGACATTAATTCTAGTAGCTCAAATCTAACTTTCCAGAAAAATGAAATGATTATGCATCACAGTGCTTATTTTGTCCACAATAATGTTAACATAAGTAAACCTTGATAATTAAAAACCTCATGGTACATCAGATTATGCTTTTGTAAGTGAAGATGTTTGAGGCATATATTGGACTTGGAATAAATTCACCCCAGGAAGAATTAAACTTCAATGGACTTGAGATCTACCTATTGTTTCTAGAAACCTCAGTTACTTATATATACTTTTTTTTTCAAAATATAATTTTAAGACTGTGGTTGTTTTATTGACATTTAGCCTTTAAAAAAAAAAAAAGCCTAGTGCTGTAATTTTCTGGTTAATTGAGAATTCAAGTTAATCAATGTTCACACAGATGTGAACACACAGGCTGAACTATTGCTTAAAATCTACAGAGGAATTGCAAGTTTTAGTTTTCTTTTTGCCAGTTGATTGCTAATCACATTATTATAGTTAAGAGTTATTTAAAAGGCCTCCGTACTGCTTACCATAAAAGGAGATCATTCTTATTAATTGTCCTTACTTTTTGAAGTGATGTGTTGTTGCTACTGTCAGCACTTTCTATACCACTGACATCCATATGGCTTGAAATCTTTGAGGGAAAAGAATACTTAATCCTTAATACTTAATTCAATTAATAATTATGTTTTATTGACTTTGAGTAAAATGCCATTTTGACTTATATAGACTTCAATTTACTTATATATTTTCCTAGATTTATAATTTTTTCATGTTATCACTATTTATTAAAATATTACTTTTCCTGGTGATGGTTTTGGCTGAAATTCAAGCCTTGTCACATTGATAGTATACTAAGGAAGACACCCTTTTATATAGACAATAATAATCATAGATTTCTTAATAAAAGGCAGAAAATAATTTGTGATTACTTAAAATTTAAAAGTTTAGTTTTCACTGTAATAGTACTAAATCAGTCAATCATGAAGAATTTATCAAGTATCTAAAATATGCTAGACTAGGTGCTAGGTCCTGAGGATATGAATGGAAAAGTAAGAATTTCGCTGCCCTAAAGGAACTTCCACTGTAAAGAAAAATACATTTTGTTCACAGATGAGCAAATGTGGGCTTTGTATAAAATAATTCCAAAAATAAAACATTGCCATTGGGGGAGTAAGAGAAAAAGCAGAGGAATAAGAAAATGAAGGAAAGTGACTTTTAAGCTTACATTTAAAGAGAGCTCTGAGTATCCTGGAATGATAGTAATGATGGGATGGGGGAATGATTCAGTTGGAACAACTAGGCATGGCTTTTAGGGTACTAACCTGGGTGTCTAAAAGAATAATAGTAACTTCAACAGAAACAGAGAAATTGAGAAGAGAGAAGGATTTAGGGGAACTTTTAACGAGTTTAGTTTGATACACATTAAGTTTGAGATGCCTATGGAAAGTCCAGGTAGAGATATCTAACAGATAGTTGGAGATAAAGGACAGAAGCTCAGCAGAGATAGGAAGGTGAGACAGATATACTTTGGAGTAATCTACACATAAATGGTAGTTAAATCAATGGTTGCTTATGAGATGAAATGAAAATAAGACTGAAAGAGATAGAGAGACATACAGAAAGACTGAGGCAGATAGAAAGTGGGAAATGGATAATGGGAAAAGAAGACTTAGGAAAGAATCCTGGCCTTCATGCACTCTAAGAATAGAACAGCTATGGATTACAATGTGAGAAGGATAGGTTCAGTCTTCTTCATTATACCTATATAAATAAACACAAATGATATAGGTAACAACTAGTCCAAAGCTAAGATAACTTTCAATCTCTTTACTTAAAAGTAATTTTCAGTGGAAACCTCCCCCCCCCCCCCCACACACACACACACTCAGGTATAAAATGAATGCAATTAGTGCTTTTAAACATGCAAAAATATTTCTCACTTTCTAAATTTTACTGTATTTCCCCTAATTTTTCCTCAGTTATTTTTTTAAGAGCCTAAATGTATGTTTTAAAAGCTGTTTAAAAAAAAGGCCCCTTTAAAAAAACAACAACTGGGTAGCAATGGTAGACCAAGCTTATTCATGCAAGTGCAAAAGCATATAAAAATGTATAAAAGCATGTAACTTATTTCCAAGTACAGTATTTGCTGAAGCAAAGAGAACAGAGGTTTCTCCATCCTTTGCCTGTCACAGTGAACCCTTCACCAATGAGGTGATGCAATTTTCTATTTAAATGTCACAAGGAAGCATTGTGTTTCTGTGCTGTCCTCACTATCCTCTCTTGTAATTGCTGTGTGGCACACTTGGCAATTACATCATTCACTTCAAGAAACTCTAGTCTTCAGTTTTGACCTATAAATCAGGAATCCAATGACAAATATCTTACATATAGCAAGGGGTTTGTTGGGAGGATAGGATGACATAATATTTGAAAATACTTTGGGGAGAAAAAATATTTTAAAATACTGTGTGTATAAATTGCATTGGTATTATTTCATATGTAATAATATCACTAAGAACTTCACTGAAGTATGATTCTGATCTTGAATACTAGGATGAGGCTGATACTGAGTTTTGAAGCGTAGACTCTGGTAAATTCTATAGTTATAACCAGGACCATAAACAGGCCCTTACTTCAATAACTCAGATATAACAAAAGATTAGCAAGCCTCATATTGTTAGGAGTTCATCGAGAAAAGAGGTTCCCAAACTTATTCGGCCTGCTGCCTCCTTTAGAAAAAAAGTTAATCAGTGCTCCCCTAGACATCTATTTTCTTTAACCCTTTTCCAGTTTTTTTTTAATTTGTGTCATTTCAAAAAATATAAAATATTTTTAAATAACCCATTTTAAATTTAATAAGTTATTGTAAATGTGTAGATTGTTTCCTGCATTTAAATTTTGATGAAAAAATACCATATAGCAATGTATTGTAAAAAAGTCATTATATGCACTTCATAACAATGCTCAACAGCCTTGCCTGCCAACATTTACTTGTTAAGATCTGTTGGTGAACTTGACCACTGATTCAGTTATAACTTCCATTTTATGTGTTTATTTGGAAAATAATGTCATCATTATGACTTTAACACTGTTATACTACAGATGAAAAAGGTATAAGCAGTTTCTCAACGCTACCTTCGCTTTCTTCATTATACTTCCATCACTCTCTAGTTTTATTCAAAGCTGACAATTGCACCTGAGGCTACTACTGACCCCCTCCACCACTCCACCACCCCCAGGAGGCAGTATCTCCCACTTTGGGAACCTCTGAAAAGAAGCTAACACCAAGTTTGATCTTTCTTATCTGGGACTGAACATAGAATTGGTGATTACCTCAAACAATTGCTGGACTTTATTAAAAAAATGTATTTTTTTTAAACATCAAAAATCTGTTTTCAGGGGCAGAGCCAAGATGGTAGAGTGAAAGCACCTGATTTATCCCACAAAATCCTTCAAATACCTCTAAAAAGTGAATCTGAACAAATTCTAGAGAGGCAGAATCCACAAAGAGACAGAGTATGGCAAATTTCCAGCCCAAGACAAGTTTGAAGGTCAACAGAAAGGATTTGTTGCACCAGACGAGGAGGGGTGTGCAGTCAAGCTGGTAGGTTATGCCAGTGCAAACTCTACTGTAGCAAAGCTGGAGCAGACCCCAGTTGACTGAATTGCTGGCAGCAGTGGCCATTCCCAGACTTCTCAGCACAGGAGCAGGGTCTTTTGGAACTGGGTGAGAGAGACAGAGACAGACAGACAGAAAGACAAAGTCCTGGGAGGGCCTCTGGCAATAGTAGCAGCTACTCCTAGGGCTATCGGCTCACAGACTGAATGTTTGAAAGTCACCTATCTCAACTTCCAGGAGTCAAGATGGTAAAGAATAAGTAGTTCTCACCCCAACTTGCTGACTTTGAAAATCCCAGAGAATATTGCCACAGGAAAAAATGCTGGAGTAGTGGAGCAAGCAGAAAGGGGTACGGCAATCTTTTAGATTCAGAGGCTAGAAGGGTTACCAGGAAAGGTCCCTCTTGCTGTGGCTAAAGGCAACAAGCACAAGATAGGAGGGGTCCCACAAAGCCAACAACAGGCTGCACCTCAGTGGATCAGCAGGAGATCCTGAGCCCAGGGTGGTATAGCTGGCAAGTACTAGCACCAGCACCCCAGGGGAGCCTTTGCACAGCCAGGACAATCAGCAAACACAAGCACAGATGGGCATCCACAAGCAGAGGAACCTGCCTGTGCTCTACCACAGTACCAGAGGAGGAGGCCTCCAGAGGCCAGACAGACTATCCGTCTCTCACACCTCACACTTCAAGCTTCAGTAGAACCCCAGGGAAATGCAAAAAGACCTCACCTGGCCTCAGTACATAGCAGTCATCTACAGATCAGCACCAGGTAAGTTACAACATAATGTAGCTTCTAGCTTCCAGAAGCAGAGACCATAGCACACAAAGCCAATAACAAGACCCTTAATCCCACCCCACCCCCAATCCCACAAGTGACTGAGAAGAGCTAAGTTATTCATAGTTGATCATCACACAATTGTACACTATTACTGTTTACAGTGTTTTCCTGATTCTGTACATTTTGCTTTGTATCAGTTCATACAAGTCTTTCCATTATTTTTTGGAAATCTGTCTGCTAATCATTTCTTATTGAATGGCAGCATTCCATTACATTCATACATCACAACTTTTTCAGCCATTCCCCAATCAAAAAAGTATCCTCTCAATTTTTAATATTTTGCCAGCATGAAAAGGCTTGCTATAAATATTTTTACACATGTAGGTCCTTTTCCCTTTTTTATGATCTCTGGGATACAAAACTGGAAGTGGTATTGAGGGGTCAATAGGCATGCATACTTTGCTTGCCTGTTGGGTATAGTTCCAAATTGTTCTCCAGAATGGTTGGATCAGTTCAAAACTCTACCAAGAGTGCATTAGTGACCCAGTGTTCCCACATCCCTCCAACATTTATCATTTTCTATTTTGGCCATATTAGACAATCTGATAGGTGTGAGGTGTTTCCTCACAGTTGTTTAAATTTACATTTGTCTAAGCAATAGTGAATTAGAACTTTCTTTCATGTAATTATACACAGTTTTAATTTCTTCATTTGAAAACTCCCTGTTCATAGCCTTTGACCATTTATCGCCAGGGAAATGACTTGTATTAAAATAAATTTGATTCAGGTCCTTATATATTTGAGAAGTAAAAGGCCTTTATCATAGATACTTTCTATAAAAAAACAACAACAACAGTTTTCTGCTTTCCTTCTAATGTTGTGCAATAAATTTTTAATTTCATGTAATCAAAATAATTTATTTTATATTTTGTAATGCTCTCTAAATCTTGTTTGAACCTAATTCTTCCCCTATCCATTGATCTGACAGGTACATTATTCATGCTCTCCTAATTTGCTTATAGCATCAATCTTTATTTTAAATCAAGTAGCCATTTTTACCTTATCTTGGTATACGAGGTAAGCTATATACCTAGTTTGCACCATACTGAAGCAGGAAGCTTCTTTCAGATTTTCCAGTAGGTTGGTAGTTCTTTTTTTTTTGGGGGGGGGTGCAATCAAATAATAAGTTTCTGTTCTAAAACATTATATCTTTTGGCTTACCAAACACTAAATTACTATGATCATTTAGTACAATGCATTATATACATAATCAATTCCACTGATCCATCTCTCAATTTCTTAGCCAGTACCAAATAGCCTTGATGATCATAGCTTTATAATAGTTTGAAATCTAGTAGAGCAAGGCCACATTGTTTCTTTCCTCCTTCCTTTCCTTCCTTCCTTCCTTCTTTTCTTCCTTCCTTCCTTCCTTCCTTCCTTCCTTCCTTCCTTCCTTCCTTCTGTATCAACAATGCAATATTCCAATGACTACAGTAACTATAAATATTCTGACATAGTTATTAATCACAAAATGTTACAGGCTCTCTACACAGGAAATAAAGCTAGAACATTTATTCAAATACCAGAAAACTGAGTCCCAAAACCAGAAAGTCAAAGCCATCACAGAAGTTATGAAGTTAATGTAGTAAACACCCACATTCTCAAGCCTTCAAAACAGGACAGGCTACCTCAGGCAAAGATTCTCCTCTCCTCACTCACAGCAACTGCTCAGTGTCCATGCAGCTTCTTCCCAGCAGCTCTGGCCCCTTACAGTTCCTGTCCCTGGCTGTCCTCAGCAGGAGTCCTTACCAGAGATTCTGGCTGGATCAAAAAAAAAAGGAGTTTGCTCCTTAGCTGCTGCTTCTAGTCACCTCGCAGACTCTAGCTTGGCTCCAGCTTCCTCTTGCTACACCCCTTCCTGCTATGTCTGCAAGTCCAAGGGGCATGGAAGATCTTCAAATCTTATAACCATTACACCTTCCTTCCTTCCTTCCTGCCTGCCTGCCTTGCTTCCTCTTTTTTCATTCTTCCTTCCTACCTTTCTCTTTTTCTTTTTCTTTCCTTCATTCCTTCCTTTCTCTCTTTCTTTTCTCCTCCTCCTCCTCCTCTTCTTCTTCTCCCTCTTCTCCCTCTGCTCCATCTCCTTCTCTTTCTCCTTCTCCTTCTTCTCTCTCTCCCTTTCTCTTCTTTTTCTTTTGGAGGCAATTGGGGTTAAATTACTTGCCCAGAGTCACACAGCTTGTGGATGTCTGAGGCCATATTTCAACCCAGTCCTCTTGACCCCAAGGCTGATGTTCTATCCATTACACTGCCTAGCTATCTCACCTCATTCTTTCACAGTATTTTCATACATTCCCTTAATATTTTTCATCATTTTGTTTTTTTATCTTTCAGATGAATTTTTAAATTTTTTTTCTAGCTCTATAAAATAACTTTGGAAGTTTGATTGGTGTGGCACTGAATAAGAAAATTAATTTAGACAGAATTGACATTTTTTACTTATTCCTTTGGTCTATCCATAAGCAATTACTATTTTTTCAGTTGTTTAGATCTGACTTCATTTGTGTGAGAAATATTTTGTTATTGTGTTTATATGGTTCCTGGTTTTGTCTTGGCAGGTAGAATTTTAATTATTTTATATTGTCTACAGTTATTTTAAATGGAATTTCACTTTCTATCTCTTGCAGCTAGACATTGTTGGCAATATATTGAAATGTTAGTTATATGTGTGGGTTTATTTTATATCCAATAAGTATGCTAAAGTTGTTAATTATTTCAAGTACGTTTTTTTAGTGGATTCTCTAGAATTCTCTAAATATACCATGATATCATCTACAAAGAGCGATAGTTTTATTTCCTCACTGACTATTTTTATTTCTTCCATTTCTTTTTCTTCTCTTTTGCTATAGCTAGCATTTCTAGTACAATATTGAATAGTGGTGATAATGAGCATTCTTGTTTCATAACTTGATCTTTTTTGAAAAATTTCTAGGTTATCCCATTACTTATAGGGCTTGTTGATGGTTTTATATAGATATTATTTAACATTATAAGGGAAGTTCTACTTATTTTTATGCTTTCTAGTGTTTTAATAGGAAGGTTTCTATTTTGCAGAGGGCTTTTTCTGCATGTTTTGAGATAAACATATGATTTCTGTTGATTTTATTATTGATATGGTCAGTTATGCTGATAGTTTTCCTAATACTGAACCAACTCTTCATTCCTAGTATATATATATTCTATCTGGTCATAGTGTATGATCCTCATTATATATTGCTGTCATCTTATTTGTATTTTATTAAAAATATTTTTTTATCAATAGTCATTGGGGAAATTAGTCCATAGTTTTCTTTCTTTGTTTTCACCCTTCCTGGTTTAGGTGCCATCATCACATTTGTCTTGTAAAAGTAATTTTTTAGGATTCTTTCTTCTTCTGTTTTCCTAAGTGTAATGGCAAGCAAAGAAGTATTTAGCTCCTTGTTTCAGTTATTCAGGTATTTAGCACCTTGTTTCAGTTCAAGTATCTTTGAGCCTTACCCCTGATTATCAAGTCTTTGTTACAAACAGAACCTGTGAAGCCCATAGTGGGAGGGATTTGCCAAAGACCAAAACAAGAAGGATATAAGAGGTGGGCAGAACACAGAGGAACTGATGACATATAAAGCTCAAGCAAAGCTGGGACTGAGCAGAACTGAGGAGAACTCTTGTGGGATCTGGCACTCTGTTTGTCTGTTCTGTCTGTGTAGATTTGTGTTTGTGTTACCTTGTCAGACAGAAGTATTTTGTCTATTGATTTGTATACTTTGTCAGACAGAAGCCTTCTGTCTATTGTTTGTGCTGCTTTGTCAGACAGAATGACTCTATCTGTTGATTGTGTTGCTTTGTCTGATAGAAGCATTCTATCTGTTGAATTGTGTTACTTTGTCAGACAGATGCACACTGTTGACTTGTGTAGATTTCACAGGCAGAAAATGAATTGAGATGATAGCCTTGGCAATGTGTGTGAATGTTGTTGTAATTTTGCTAAACTTGATGTGTGTAGATATTGTTGTGGTTTTGTTAATTTCTCTCTTCCCAAGAACAGAGATTTCAAAGAGCTTGAGGTGTACTGGTCACCGTGAACTTTGAACTGGAATAGGAGATGGAAGAGGAGGTGGGAGCTGCCTACCTGTGAGTCCAGCAGGTGACAGTTGGATGAATTCAGACAAGAGCTGGGAGTATGGAAAAGGACCATGGAATTTGGGAGCTAGCCAGGAGCCAAGATGAAAGGATATTTCCTTGGTGACTTAGTGCTGACTGAAAACATCATGATCTAATGTGACCAGGGGTGGGAGACCTTTGTACTTTGTATCCCTTAAGGATGACTGAGTTAAGAACTTAATGAATGATGTATTTTATTTAAGAATATGTGGCCACTTTAGTGATAAGTTGTTATGTTGTATCATTGTGAATACTGTACTTTGCTTTCTGTGAATGTTTTGCTTTAGCCTGTTGCTGAATAAATAGAGAATTCACTACATTGTGTGATCAGAACCTTAGAGTTATACAAAGCAATAGTCCTATGGACAGCTGTTCATGTTTGGCTTTACACTAAGTAGATTACATAGTATTGTAATTAATTGCTCTTTAAATGTTCAGTAGAATTCAGTTGTCAATCTAACTGGCCCTAGGGATATTTTTTCTTAGAGAGGTCATTAATGACTTGTTTAATTTCTTTTTCAAAGATGGGGTTATCTAAATATTCTGTTTTCTCCTCTGTTAATCCAGGACACACACACACACACACACACACACACATACACACGGACACACACACACACACACACACACACATATATCTATATACATTTGTAAATATTCATAAATTTCACTTAGATTATCAGACTTTTCGGCATATCATTGGGCAAAAAATAAATCACTCAATAATTGTTTCAATTCCTCTTCATTGTTGGTAAATTCAGCCCTTTTATTTTTGATACTGATAATTTGGTTTTCTTCTTTTTTAAATCAAATTAACCAATGGCTTACATATTTTATTTTTTTTTCTAAAACCAGTTTTTAGTTTTATTTTATTAGTTCAATGGTTTCCTTACTTCCAATTGTATTAGTCTCTTCTTTGATTTCCAGAATTACCAATTTGATATGTAATTGGAGATTTTTAATTTGTTTTATTTTTCTGGCTTTTTGAACTTGCATCCCTAATTTATTGACTTGCTCCTTCTATATTTTATTGATGTGAGCATTTAGAGATATAAATTTTCCTGTAAGTGCTACTTTGATTGTATCCCATAAATTTTGGTATGTTGTCTCATTGTTTATATTCTCTTAAATGAAGTTATTGATTGTTCCTATGATTTATTATTTACCCACTTATTCTTTAAGATTAGATTATTTAGTTTCCAATTAATTTTAATCTATCTTTTCACTCTCCTTTATTGAACTTGATTTTATTGCATTATTATCTGAAATGGATGCATGCATTAGCTTTCTGCATTTGGTTTTGAGTTTCTTATGTCCTAAAATATTGTCAATTTTTTGTGTAGGTGCCATGTACCATTGAGGAAAAAAAAAAAGGATATTTCTTTCTATCCCATTCTACTTTTCCCCAGAGGTCTATAATATCTAACATTTCCAAACTCCTATTCACCTCCTTTTTTTTTTCTTATTTTATGGTTAGGTTCACATAGCACTGAGAGGGGGGAAAGTTGAGATCCCTTACTAGTAGAGTTTTACTATCTATTTCCTTCTGTGACTCTTTTAACTTCTCTAAAATTTTAGGTGCTTTACCATTTACTTTATAAATGCTTTGCATTATTACTTCATAGTCCATACTCCATTTTTATGAAGATATTCTTTCCTTCCTTATCTCTTTTAATCAGTTCTAGTTTTCCTACTCCTACTTTTTTTTTTTTACTTAGGCTAAAGAAAAATAGATTCTGCTCCTACTCTTTACCTTTACTCTGTGCATGTTTCCGTGCTCCAAATGTATCTCTTACAAACAGCATATTATAGGATTCTTCTTTTTAATCCATTTTGTTTTCAATTTATGTTTTAGCGGGAAGTTTATCCCACTCACATTTACAGTTATGACAACTAACTGCATTTTCCTCCATCCTATTTTTCTTTTTTTTAATCTTTCTCTCTCTCTTACTTTTCATCCTGCCTCTCCTTACAGGTGTTTTATACTGTTTACACTGTTTATACTTCAACATCTCTCCTAATTTTCCTTCCCTTTTACCAGTTCTTCCCGTTCTCTTTTTTCTGTCCCCCCCCCTTTTTTTACTTCACTATATGTAAGATATATTTCTGTATTCAACTGTGTGTGTACCTTATTTTCTCTTTGTGCCAATTCTGAGGAGAGCAATATTCAATCTTTACATGCCACCTGCCCATATCCACTGCAATAATTCTTTTGTAGCTCTTTTACATGAGATAATTTACCTCATTCAGTCTCTCTCTTCTTTTTTCTCCCAGTGCAATCTTCTTTCTCATTCTTTTTTGTTTTTTTATACCATCACATCATAGTCACCTGCTTCCTGTACCCTCTTTCTATGTATAGGTCTTCTAATTGTCCTAATAGTGACAAAGTTCTTAAGGGTTATAAATATCCTGCCATATGGGAATATAAAGAGTTTAACCATATTGAATTTTTATGTTTTCTCTTTCTTTTTTTCCATTCTAATGCTTCACTATTGAAACATTCTAAAAAAGAAAACCAAACATGAAAACATTATTTGCTTCTCAAAAATCCCTGAAAACAAGAAATACAGGAAGTTGAATGAATGCAGAATTCAAGGTCAGAAACAGAAACAAAGTAATTACAGTGAGACAAACAAGTGGCTTGTTTCTAGATGTATTCAAAGAGACAGGGTTGAAGACAAAAGTCAGTTGGAGGTAAGACTTAAAATGTAGGCCTAGGGCAATAAGGATAGAACCTGGTGACACCTGTTTTTATTGATGATTCATTGGGTTAAGTGGGGGGGCAGTACCTATACCATTTACCATTTAAATAATTTTCTAAAGCTGAGATCTGACTATGCCAGTCCTCTACTCAAAAAAAAAAAAACTCTAGAAGTCCTCTATAACATTCAAGATAAAATATTCTTCCTGGCATTTAAAACCATTGTAACCTGCTGCCTTCAAGTTTTCTTACATTCTTCCTCCCTGCTATCTACCCCACCACCTAGTCACATCATTTCTCTTGCCATTCCTGCGTAAGACAGACTGTCTCCCAGTTCTGGTAAATTTAACTGGTGGGCCTGAATGCCTCAGATTCTCTCCCTTGTCATTCCTTCCCTCCTGACTTACTTCAAGTCAAAATGAGCATCCCACCTTTTACAGGAAGCCTTATCCAAAATTCTTTAATTCTACTTCCTTTTCCTTGTTTGTTATTTCCAACCTATCCTGTATATTGTTGTTGTTGTTGTTTTTACATAGCTGTTTTCATGTAGCCTGTCTCATTAGAATGCAAGCTCCTTGTTAGAATCTCTCTTTTTGTCATTCCTCATATCCTCAGTACTTAGTACAGTGTCTGACACATAGTTGAGTGTTTAAAAAATGATTATTGCTTCACTGACTGAGTCAATGCTATAAGAATCATAGTTAGAATGCAACAATGGAAAGGTTATCTTTGTAACATGTACATGTCTATCTTGGTTTGAAACTGAGTACAAATTCAAGGGGAGAGGGAATACTTCTGGAAAGAGTTCTTTGTAGTGAAAAGAACTTTTTTGTTTGTTTTGTTTGTTTGTTTTTCTTTTTTTGTTGTTGTTTAATGTGAGCCAAGAAAGTGAAGAAAAGAGTAACCAGAAAGGAAATAGAGTCATGAAATGAAGATAATCTCCTTAAACAATTTAACTGGAAAGGGGAGGGGAGATGAAATGAGAGCTACTGAGACATGGTCATGTTTGTCAGCATTAGGGAAGCATCTGATTGACATGGACAAGTTAAAAATGAGTGAGAGTTGTGATGACAGATGGGACATTCTGCTGGACAATTTGGGATGGAATGGAATTATTTCTTCATTTAGTGTTGCCTCATTATGTAAGATAGGAAGGAAAAAGGAGATAGTGGAAGAAGACAGGGTGATGTGAGGTGATTAGGTGAAAACAGGGGGTTCTGCAAATGGCCTCATTTTTTCTATATATCATGACACAAATTTCTCAGCTGAGATGGTGGGGGAGGGGGAAGTAAAAGATATTTTAGGAGTGACAGAAAGGTTTGGAAAAGATACTGGGCTGAGTGAGATAGTGAGTGTATTAGAGAGGTTTAAAAGGTTTAAACTGAAAAAGGTAGCCATATTACAAGGCAATTTATTCATTTTAAGAGAGAAAGAATCATTTTTTTTAGGTGTAAAGTTCAAGAAGCAATGTCATTTAATAGGAAAAAACAAATAAACAAACAAAATGGTTTTATAATCAGAACTGAGTGTGGGAAGATGACACAGCTGGAATTTAGAGCAGCCCAAACCCTTTCCAAGAACCCCTCATAACTTTTAAAATATACCTGTAATAGAAAAATAAGAAGAGTTACCATGGACTCTTCTACCTTGTCCTGCGATACATGGAAATACTGAATGATTCCTG
Organism: Pseudochirops cupreus; assembly: GCA_028627135.1. Classification (NCBI taxonomy): domain Eukaryota; kingdom Metazoa; phylum Chordata; class Mammalia; order Diprotodontia; family Pseudocheiridae; genus Pseudochirops; species Pseudochirops cupreus. The sequence continues at coordinate 419,993,644 of CM053580.1, read as the reverse complement.
AAGTGGACAAGCTGGAATGAAAAGAAATTTCAGAACAAAATAGCCCTGAGGCAAATATAGAGTCACTCCATGCACAGAGTCTAACACTACTCTGCTTCACTAGCATTAGAGGTAGGGGTAAAAATGGGGGTGAGGGTAGGGATTAGTGATCTAAGCCAGGAACTGATCCCAATGGCAAGAGAAGAGCCCTAGGCAATGACTTGTGTGGACAACTTCTGAACTTTTTAGCTAAAGATCAGATCCTGTGCCAAGAAGCAGGCCCCAGAGTATACTCAAAAATAGAGCATACATACTGAAGATATCTATCTATACCATTCAGGATTTCAGGAATAGAGTGTATCCCAAGCACAGCCTTCACCCCGCTCCTCAATTTAGACAATGAGGCTACTGAAAAGCATTAAAAAGGGAAACCTTGTATACCTTAATGAAATTCTTTGAATCAAGACAAGTAGCAGTATGTTGTAACAAACTATAACTGGCTTGCAGGAGCTGATTGTTAAATTTCTCCTAGGGAGTATTTGCATTGCAGAAATGGGCAGCCTCAAAAAATCAGAGGTCTGTTTATGGTGTTGTTGACTGCATAGACTAAAAGTGGCAATAGTGTGGATTCAATTTAAAAGTATGTGTTCCTATATTTACATATTCAAACTCTGAGAGGCAGTATGCATTAGTACTGATAGATACCTAATCTTAGAATCATGAAGTTCTGAGTCCAAGTCCTACAACTGAAATATAAGCTCATTGGACAACTCTTTAAATTACAGAAAAGTCACTGATCTGAAATAGTGGAGAGAATTTCTGTGCTATTTAATGGAAATTTACCATAGAAATAAAATCATATATTTAGAACAATAAATAAAATAACCAAATACAAACTCAGGCTGTATTCCAGTTTCACACATGATACACCATTCAAGCTTCCTTATTTAAAAGTCAAAACTATAAAACTCTTCCAAAATTAGGGGTTCTTAATTATGTTTCTATGTGTTATGGGCCCTTTTGGTGGTTTAATGAAACCTGTGGACCCTTTCTCAGAACGATTTTTTTTATATGTAAAAGAAAAAAAACAAGGGCTTCCTAAAGCATCCAATTATATGGAAATAATTACAAAATACTTCAAAAGCAAGTTCAAGAATTCCATATTAAGAGCATTTTCACTATATATTTATTTTGGAAGTGCTTTCAACTCCATGGCCAGCTCTGGTTTTTCATCAAGAATGCTTGAAAATCCTCTATTTCATTGAATGACTATATGTTCTCCTGAGATATTATACTCAGTTTTGCTGGGTAGGTGATTCTTGGTTTTAATTCTAGCTTCTTTGACCTCTGGAATATCACATTACAAGCCCTTTGATCCCTTAATGTAGAAGCTGCTAGATCTTGTATTATCCTGATTGTCTTTCCACAATACTCACATTGCTTCTTCTTGACTGCTTGTAACATTTTCTCCTTGTCCTGGGAACTCTGGAATTTGGCTAAAATATTCCTAGGAGCTTTCTTTTTGGCATCTTTTTTCAAAATGTAATGCGTGAATTCTTTTCATTTCTATTTTGCCCTCTGGTTCTAAGATATCAAGGCAATTTTCCTTCACAATTTCTTACATCTGGGCTCTTTTTTGATCATGACTTTCAGGTATTCCAATAATGTTAAAATTATCTCTCCAGGATCTATTTTCAAGGTCAGGATTTTTTTTTCCCCAATGAGATATTTCTCATTGCCTTCTATTTTTTTCATTCATTTGGACTTCTTTTATAGCCTCTTGATTTCTCATAAAGTCATTAGCTTCCATTTGCTCCAACCTAATTTTGAAGAAATTTTCTTCAGTGAGCTTTTGAAATTTCTTTTCCATCTGGACAGATCTGCATTTTAAGGCATTCTTCTCTTCATTGGCTTTTTGGGCCATTTTTGTCATTTGAGTTAGTTTATTTCTTAAGGTGCTATTTTCTTCAGTCAGGCTGTTGACTCATTTTTCATGATTTTCTTGCATCATTCTCATTTCTCTTCCCAATCTTTCCTCTACTTCTCTTACTTAATTTTCAAAATCCTTCTTGAGATTCTCCATGACCTGCAACAAGTTCATATTTTTCTTGGAGGCTTTTGATGCAGGAGTTTTGACTTTGTTTTCTTCTGGTTCTACATTTTGATCTTCTTTGTCTCCAAAAATGATTCTATTGTCTGATTTTTTTTCCCCTCTGCTTGCTCATCTTGCCAGCCAAAAACTTGACTTTTGAGCTCTTTGCCACAGTAGAACTCTGCTTCCAGAGTAGAGAGTGCTGTGTCTCAAATTTCTGGGATTTTGTGTGGCTGTTGTCAGTGTTTCTACCAGGCACCTATCTCAGAACTGTGAGGAGGACTTTCCCTCCTTTCTTTCAACAAGCTCTGTCATGCCAGCACTCTTTACCCCAGGATCACCATTCAAGACTGCAACCCAGATCCAAGCAGGGCACAGCAAGAGAATCCTACCTCAGTGCCAACAGAGATATTCCTGCAAATGCCCTGTGGACAGTCATTTCATTTGGTTCCTGTATGATCTGTAGGCCTGGAGCAGGGACCAGACCATGCTCTTCTCTCAGAATTCCCCCACTAACCTTTTAATTTATCTTTGGCATTTAGAGGTTGAGAAGTCTGGAAACCACCACAGCTGCCAAAGATTTACTCTCTTGAAGTCTGCTCCAGCCTGTTTGGGCCAGCATAACTCACATGAGACTGCTCTATGCTCCCAGCTTGGTGTGATAGACCCTTCCTGTCAGCCTGCCAGGCTACCTTCATCAGATTTGTTTCTCTCTGTCACTTTTAGAGTTATGCAGCTCTCAAATTTGTTTAGAGTCATATTTTACACATAATGGAGGTGGCTGGAGCAAAAGTTCAAGCAAGTTTTTCATTTTACTCCATCATCTTGGTGCCAATTCATATTCTTCCTGTAGGTTTTTGATTCACGAGTTTTGATTTTGTTGTCTTCTTCTGGTTGTATTTTTTAATCTTCTTTGTCTACAAAAAAAAAGGTTCTATTGTCTGATTTTTTTCCCACTACTTGCTCATTTTTCCAGCCAATTACTTGACTTTTGAGCTCTTTGTCATGGTAGAATTCTGCTTCCAGAGAGGAGAGTTCTGTGTTCCAAATTTCTGGGGTTTTGCACAGTTGTTGTCATAACTATTTGTACTCAGAACTGTGAGGAGGACTCTCTCCACAACCACCACTAGCTCTGCCATTCCTCCTCACCCCAGGACTGCCACCCAAGACTGTGACCCAGATCCAAGCAGGGCAAAGCAAGAGAATCCTGCCTCAGTGCCAGCAAAGAGAGATTCCTGCAACTGTCCTCTGGTGAGCCACATGGTTCTCCCGTCATATGTGGGCTTAGAGTTCTGGAAGCAGCTGCTGCCACTATTGCTGCTGTTGCTGCCATCACAGCCACCACCACTTCCATCATCCTGGGGACAGGGGCTGGACCATGCTCTTCTCTCACCCAGGTCCAACAGGGTTTCCCCACTGACCTTTTTCTTTCTCTTTGGCATTTGTGAGTTGAGAAGTCTGGAAACCACCACAGCTGTCCCTGGAGGCCTGCTCTGGCCCAGTCTATGCTGCCACTCTGTACTGGCTTGTCCCACAAGGGACTGTGCTCTGCTCCCAGCCCAGTGCTATAAAGCCTTTCTTTTGGCTTGCCAGGGTGCCTTCAGCTGGAGATGTATTTCACTCTATCATTTTGTGGATTCAGTAGCTCTAAAATCTGTTTAGAGTCATATTTTACAAGTATTGGAGGTGATTGGGGGATGAGCTCAAGCAAATTACTGCTTTTACTCTGCTGTCTTGACTCTACCCACCATGGCATTATTTTTAAGCATATCATTCATTCATCTAACACACCTTTATTAGGCTTCTAGGATGAGTTACATATGGCATTTTAAAACAACTCAAAACCAATATGAAACAAATTATATTAAAGTTCAGATTTAGGAATGAACAAATAAGTACCTACTACAAGAAACACTAAACTAAATAATGGAGATACAAACAGAAAAGCAAATTGGTTCTTGCTTTCAATAGATTCATCTTCTAATGAGGGAAAAAGGGAGGGATGAACTAACACACATAGGAAATTATATCTAAAGGAAGGGTTTTAAAGCCTGGTGTTCTTTACGGTCTAGCACTAAGGCAGATGGCAGCACATACAGCTTAGAACATGTTCATGTTCATAAATATGAATTGGATCTTAGAGACCATTTAGTTAAAACTCATTTCGTAGATCTAGAAACTGAGGTCCAGAGATTAAGTTATTTTGGCAAGAGCCACACAGTAAATAGAAGAGATGAGATTCATATCAATGTCCTCTAAATTTATTGAGTAAACTTTTTATATTTCTATACCACAGATTGGTTAAAAATACCAATTTAATTCATTTACGCAAATCCTTAAATTGATAAATGATCAAATAGCATATGTTGTCCTTGGTTACAATACTCTTTGGTGCTATTAATCATGTCTAGAATGTCTAATTGACTGTCCACATTTGAGCACTCTCAGGTAAATTTCAGTCTTAATTTCTGGACATTTACTTAGCACCTTACAGAACTGTAAGCACTTACTATACTGTGACAGATTAAACACATATGGAACTAATTGGCAGAAAACCCTTAATTAAGAGAAAATTTGGCCAAGCATATTCAAACACAAAGGTCAGAGTGTCCTACTGAGTGTCAAATTTTAATCAGTGTTCAGAACCAATGTGCCGTGAGTGGGAATGAAAGGCCATAGAACAGATGTGTGGACAGAAAAGACAGACTGTATCTGAGAACCAGATTTGTAGGTCTCTTGGAGGCAGAGGTGGGACAGAGCTCTTCATGATAATGTAGAAAGTGCAAGCCCCATGCTTAAGGAAAAGTGAGAATAAAATGACCAGAAGAATAGTTCCAATTATCAACAAACATCAGCTTTTCTCAATGAAGCCTAGATATTCAGTATTGAGGATTTAATTAAATTCAACTCAGAAACTGGGTTTATAATTTGATATGTTTTTAGAATGAAATAAATGAATGTCATAACACATTCCCCCATCCTCATTTTCTATTTATTGATCACCATGAAGGTAACTATAAACGAACATACTCCATTTAGCTATTTAAAGAGAAAATTTTTTTTCATTCATTAGGATAAATTATCAAAAAAAAATAAAAACAGAAGGAACAATTTAGAGTAAGAGAAATAATTCCCTAGAAATAATTATAGTGCATGATGTAATCAGGCAATTTAAGCAATTTTATTTCAGAAACTTGAAATTTAGCCTGCAAGCATGCCCTTTTAGAAATTCTGTAAATTATAAGGAATTGAAGTTTTTGCCTCAGGTAATATGTACATTATGCAAAATTATTTTAATTCTAAATAATGAAGCAACTCATTTTTAAAATATGTCCTAATTTGCAATATGATTGCTTTCTGATATTCCTCTCAAGTAGTTAGTGTATATATGATTATCCCCATTTTAAAGATAATAGAACTGAGTCTTTGAGAGATTAAATGACTTGTTCCCAGCCATTTAAGTATTAAGTATCTAAGGTAGGATATGAACTGAGGTCTACATTCTTGGCATTTCTTTCATTAATCCACATTGCCTAAATTTTAATTGCTAGATTCATTCCTCTTGGAGATCTACCTGAGACTATATGTCATAATTTGTATCAAATTGTAACAAGTCTAAAGGGTAGATTTCAATACAGCTGGTTGAATGTTATGGTCACAGTAGGGGAAAGATTTTAATTGTTTCACTTTCAGAAGTAGAGGTTCATTTATCAAAGTTGTCAAGAATCTTCATCCATCATTAATGCCATAAAGCTAATACTTAAATCTTCAAATACACTAGGCCCTCAAAAATATTCAATCAATTACATTCTTCTCAAAGATAATGGGTTCCTTTTTCCTCACATTTCCTCTTCTCTCCTCTCCTTTCCTTTCTTTTCCCTTTCCCTGTCCTGTCTCCTCTCTGCTCTGCTTCCTTCCTTCCTTCCTTCCTTCCTTCCTTCCTTCCTTCTTTCCTTCATCTCTCTGTCTCTCTCTCTCTGTCTCTCTCTCTTTCCTTTCTTCCTTTCTCCCTTCCTTTTTTTTCCTCTCAACTGTAACTACAGGAATGTGCCCCAATAGCAATATCTTTGGCGACAATATAAAAGTCAATAAATGCTATAACCAAGTCATCATGGGGACAGGGTGGGAAGGAGGATCATAGCATAACTGCTTCCCAACACAGATCCTGGTAAGCATACAAAATATTAACAGCTCAGTTGTCAGCCAAGTGATAGCTAGAGAAAATTATTATAAGACTAGGGAAACTCTGGTTAACTGTAGGTACTGCATATATCATCTCATCAAAATGCTATTCCAGGTCAATGTGCTAACATTTAAAAGGAGTTTTAGCAGCTTTAGACTCTAATTCTATCTTGCCACCCTACTAATATCCAAATAGACTTTGAATCACCATTTTTGTTTTGGTTTGGAACAATTGGGGAGAGGGGACATATTTAACACTGAGAGTTGGGAGAGAAAGCTGGAAAGATATAAAGAAGTTGTTAAGAAACAGCTTTTTTCCTTGTGCTATTACTTCAACTCTTCTAATAAGAATTGGGGAAATCCCTATCCCAGGATCTTGATGACCATGACTACATGGAAGCTAGTACCAAAGAAGTCAACTAATTGAGTTTATACCTGGACCTCTGGCTGCCTTTTTGTCTTCCATTTTTGCCTTCCTGAACATATGTCTGAGGAGCAATATTATTATGCACTTGTCCAGGCTTGTAGAACTCATGATTTTGAAAGGCTTAGAGATCCTGGATCACATGAGGTTGGAGCTAGATGACTGAAAGGGGGAGTCCCTGTAGATTAATATAATGCTCTGTTGTGGGAATCTGAAGATCTTCCCTCCCTGTAGGCCCTTTGCTAAAGTGGCTTAAGTGACTCTGAGAACCTTCCCACATTTGAAATTATACTCTGTGCCCTAATATACTGAATGTGGTCACATGGAGCCTGTGGCAGGAGGCTTGTTCTTCAGGAATGCCCACACCTTACTACTTTGTGATTGGGCAGTGGGTCAAGAGGGCTGTGACATTCTCTGAGCCAGGAGAAGGCTATATATACGCCCTGATGTGAGGTTTTGCTGTGGGGCTCCCTTTGAGAAGAGTTATGTGATTTGGCCAGATGAGACTCTGTGAAGCCGATGAGATCCCCAGCTTTGAAAAACCCAGATGTTGATGCTTCCCTGTCTGGTAACTGACTAGGTATGGATGTAATTGTCAGACAGTTGGAAGCCTGTCTGCTGATTTGTTTCTTTGACTGCTTGTAACTTCTGTTTTTATTCTGTTTGTATCCTCTGAAGTTCAGGGTGCTGACTTTTTCCCCCGAACTAGGTAAATGATATTTGTTTGATTGATTAAAGTGAGGCTGTTAACCCCTTTTGAGTTGCTTTCCTTCAGAAAAGCAGGTCTAAGAACCTGTGCCAGCAGCCATCATGAGTATGCTAGGATGCTTGCTGATATATGCTCTTAGAAAGGACATCACTGACAAGGATTAACTCACTTTGGACCATTTTGCCATCAGACCGAGTTGAAGTGAAGTACAAAATATCTAATTACTAGCACGACAAACTTCATTGTGTTCTGATGAGTTTTAAATATGAACTTCACAATAGATTTGAATAGCAGTAATGAGCTAGTAGATCCTATTTTAAGCAATTAGATTAATTAGCAATGTACTTTATGATTAGTATTTCTTATGGGAACAGAAACATAAGACATGTACCAGGCCTTAAACATATTATGTATCCAATACCATTCCACTCTCTTGTTTTTGAGAAATATTTGATGCTACCTGTAATACAAACTATATAGAAATTTATACAGAAGTGGTTTGAGACTCTTCAGTTACCCTCAGCTTCGGTTAGCCTGAAACAGTTTTATTGAGTACAGTTGCTGTTTTTCTTGGAGAAACTGGTAGGACTTAAGTGAATAAGATGGACATCAAAAGTAGGTAAGTAGCTTTAAAAAGGCTCAGCAACCCTCACACCAGAGGTATTAATTGTTCCAATGCTCTATACAACAAATTCAAGGTGCTATTTCAAATGAAATTCTGCATTGCTCCTATTAGTCATCACCTCCTCAACCAACTTTGTCCCTGTACTCCCAGAAGCTTCTTTAGAGGTGCATTCCTCAATGATTTCATGCCCTCTAGTTACTCCAATGGGCAGAAGAAAATCAGCAAAACTGGCTTATGAGTTTGTGTAGGGAGTTAGCAAGGATAAAAACTGAACAATGACTTTCTGAGTATCAATTATATTTTTTTGTTTATTTCTTTTTGTTTTGGTTTTTACACTTAGATTCTCAAATATGTCATTAAGATAACAGCATAAAATCTCAGAACATCTGTAACTCAGACATAGCTGTATCTGAAAGTCCTTCTCATCACAGTTTCAACCTTTATTGAAAATGTGCCCTCTGATGAATGGGTACAATGTCAAGCATTTCCACTGAACATCAGACACTTGTAGAAAAGACATTTAAATTAAGGCACACATACTTGCTATAATCTTCTTGTATGGTGCATCTAGGAGATACACATTATTCACACCAGACATTTCCTCTTTTTAAGCTTAAACAAAGCAATGATCCCTTTCAAAAATCCCAAAGGATTATCCATACATATACTGCCTTACTCTTCTTTTTTAGTAATCTAATCCAAAATAAATCAGTAAGACTAGTTAAATCTACAAAGGATCAGTACTCATTCATCCTTTCCCTTAAATATCCAAGGTAACAATGCTGTTACCTTGTTACAGCTGCCCACATGTAGCTGTAATGGTATCAGAAAGCATTGTAACTATACTCATCATCCTACTGTATTTTGGGTTTTTTTAGATAATTAAACCAACTTTTATCACTTTTCATGATGCTGGTCACTTCTTTAGTTTATGCAGTCAATAAGCATTTATTGTATGTTTATCATGTGGCAAACACAGGTCAAAATATAGAAGATACTGAAAATAAAGCAAAAAAATAGTCCCTGTTCAAAAGATGGTTACATTCTAATGGTAAAGATCATATTCAAACAATTATACATATACAGCCCATTTACATGTCAAATTAGAGAATGTCTCTGATATAATAGGTGGCAGAGGTTTTTTTTGGGGGGGTAGGATGAAATTATGAGTTGAATTTGAACTATGTTGAATTTGACCAAACAGAGCATCTGTTATTTCAGGCATAAGTTTGAAAGAGGCATCTAGAAGCAATACTTTTATTTTCCTAGAAGCAGGAATCTTAGAATTATTAATTATTAATTATAGATGAGGTAGGAAAGCTTCATAGAATCTTCTCCTGAACTGGAGAGGTAATTGAGGTCACAGAGTATGTTTTTGGCTTAAAATATACTTATTTTCCTCTTTGCACCCAGTGATTTCTTCATTAGAAAGTTTGCTTGAGGGGGGTTGGAGCCAAGGTGACAGCATAGAAGCAGAAAAGCTCCGCAGCTCCCACACAGCCACCTCAAATACCCATAAAATATGACTCTAAACAAATTGCCGGGCTCCAGAACTCAAAAAAGTACAGAAAAACACATCTCCCACTGAAGGCAGCTTGGTAAGAAGGGCTCATCACAGCATGCTGGGAGCCAAAAACAGCCCATCCTGGAACTGTGGCTTAGTCCCAGGGCAGCCAGGATGAGCCACAGCTGGAGCCTCCAGGAGAGTGGATCAGCAGCAGCTGTTGCAGTTTCCAGAACAATCAACCCATAAGAAACAAAGACAAAATGGAAAGTCAGTGGAACTCACATAAATTTGGGGGAGAAAAGTGGTCTAGCCGAACTGCCTCCAGGGCAAGGAAGCAGCAGAAGGGGTGGCCTGACAACCACTTCCTTGTGGCTATGTCAGAAGCTTCCAGCCTGAAGATTGCAGGGGGGGCAAGCAATCATTCAGAGGCTAAGTGCTCTTGCATTGAGCAGGCTGGATGCATGTCATGGTCATGGATGGTGGTCCTGGGGTGCATTTTCAGTGAGCCAAAACTGGTGGGGGCTGCAAGAGCCTCCTAATAGCACCGATAGGTGCAAAACCCCCAGTGATTTGGGACAGAGCTTTCCTCTCTGGAACCAGAGATCCACAGAGGTAAAAAGTCAAGTAATTGACTGTCTACATGAGCAGGCAAAGGGAGCAATGTAAGAACAGCAATCGAACTTTAGATTCCTTCTTTGGGGACAAAAAGTATCAAAGTATGGAAGGGGAGGAAGACAACACATTCAGAACTCCCACAACAAAAGCTTCCAAGAAATATGTAGACTTCTTTCAAGCCATAGAGCAGTTTAAGAAGGATTTTGAAAACCAAATAAGAGAAGTGGAGGAAAAATTGGGAAGAGAAATGAGAATGATGCAAGAATATCATAAAAAGTGAGTGAACAACCTGACTGAAGAAAATGACACCTTAGAAAACAGATTAACTCAAATGACAAAAGAGATCCAAAAAGCTAATGAGGAGAAGAATGCTTTAAAAATTTAAATTTGGCAGATGGAAAAAGAATCTCAAAAGCTTCCTGAAGTGAATAATTGCTTCAAAATTAGAGTGGAGCAAACGGAAACAAATGACTTTATGAGAAATCAAGATACTATTAAACAGATCCAAACAAATGAAAAAATAGAAGGCAATGTGAAATATCTCCTTGAAAAAAACCACTAACCTGGAAAATAGATCCAGGAGAGACAATTTAATAATTATTTGACTACGTGAAAGCCATGATCAAAAAAAGAAACTAGAAAGCATCCTTCAAGAAATTCTCAAGGAAAATTGCCCAGATATTTTAGAACCAGAGGGCAAAATAGAACTTGAAAGAATTCACCTCTTGAAAAAGATCCCCAAAAGAAAACTCCCAGGAATGTTACAGCCAGGTTCTGGAGTCCCCAGATCAAAGAGAAAATATTATAAGCTGCCAAGAAGAAACAATTTGAATACTGTGGAAATACAATTAGGATAACCCAGGATCTAGCAGCT
>CM053580.1:419965311-419982137 GCA_028627135.1 Pseudochirops cupreus | reverse complement strand
AATTAGGATAACCCAGGATCTAGCAGCTTCTACATTAAGGGATTGAAGGGCCTGGAATATGATATTCCAGAGATCAAGGGAGTTAGGATTAAAATCAAGAATCACTTACCCAGCAAAATTGAGTATAATGTTCCAGGGGAAAATATGGTCATTCAGTGAGGTAGAGTACTTTTAAACATTCTTGCTGAAAAAAACAGAACTGAAAGGAAAATTTGACACTCAAATACAAGAAGCATGAGAAGGTAAACAGGGAAAAGAAATCACAAGGAACTTATCAAAGTTGAACTATTTACATGCCAATCATTGTAACTTATGAAACCTTTCTCAGTATGAGGATAGGTGAAAGGAATATAAATGTATATATACATATACATACACATATGTATTTATAGGAGAGTTTATATATGTTTATGAACACATATCTGAGTATGTTTATATATGTGTACACTGAGGGCACAGAATCAAATGAATAGAAAGGGATGATACTTTAAAAGGTGAAAATCTGAGGTGGGAGAGGATTAGAATGAGAGGAGACATGGAGAGAGAATGGGGTTACTCATCTCATATAGAAGAGGCAAGGGAAAATTGTTACAAAGGAGGGGAAGAACGGGAAGGTAAAAGGGAAACAGTCAACCTTACTCTCATTGAATTTGGCTTAGGGAAGGAATGACATAAACTCTAAACTGGGTATCTTACCACACAGGAGAGTAGGGAAGATGGGGATGAGAGGTGGGATATAATGGAGGAGAGGGGAGGGAAAGGAGAGGGGGAGGTTGGCTGGAAGTACACACTTCTGTAATGGGACAGGGTAGAGAATAGAACAAGGGGGGAGAGGGATAGGAAGGGGGGACATATAATGAGTCTCTCACAATATGTTCACTGTGGAGATGTTCTGCTTAATTACACATGTACACCCTGTATTGAATTGCTTGACCTTCCAGTGGGGGTAGGTGATGAGGGAAGAAGGGAAAGAATCTAGAATTTAAAGTTTTATAATTAAATGTTATATATATATATATATATATGTATATGTATATGTATATATATATGTGTGTGTGTGTGTGTATACATATATACATATATATATATATATATAATTTATTATTATTATTATCATTATTCACATGAATCTGGGAATTAAGATATAGAAGCACTGGGATAGGGAGCTCCATCCTGCCCTACCGGAAAGTCAGAGGGGTGATGGCAGAGGACATAGGAGAGAGCAGATTAGGGGAAAGGTTATACATTGGGAAGACTGTTTTGGGACGGTGGCTGGGGGAAAGATGGGGAGAAAATTTGTAACTCAAAATCTTGTGAAAATGAATGATATAAACAAGAAAATAAAATAAATTAATTTATTTAACAAAAAAAACAAAAAGAAAGTTTGCTTGAGGTGACAGCTGAATATAGTGAACTTTTTGCTCTGGCCTTCTACCTCTCCCTGGCAGTGATGGATATATTCTCCCCTCAACACTAATTGGGTATAATTTTTGCATAAGCACAATGAACAGAAGTTATTATAAAAATAGCCATGTTAGGTCATGCCATGACACAGGACGGAGACCATATATATAGAGCCATGAACCCCATAAATGTATTACAATATTTTTCTAAGCCTTCAAGACTTTGTCTGTGAGGTTTTGCTAATTTACACAAGAAAATAGATACTTCTGTCTTTTCATAAAGGATGTGCTTGGGGATATTGTTCCACTCTCTCAAATATAAGAATTAAATGACATAAGACTAAAATTTGTCCCTTGCTTTCTAAGTATTCGTATTTAAGAGATGATGGCATTGTGAGAGGTGACCTCTATGCAAAACACATTAAAAAGAAGTGTTAGGAAGACAGTGAAATTATTTTTTTTAAAGGAAATTCTAGTTTTTTAATTAAGCACAGGAGTAATTAAGACTGCTTGCTGAGGCCAAGAAGGACCCTTTCCCATCTTTTCTTAGCCTTCCTCTAATTCTCCCTGGTGAGTAACCTTGAGAATTGATTTTTAAGTTTTTAATGAGAAGATTCACATTGAATTTATAATTGAATTCCAGAAAGCCTATCAAATTTCATTTGGGATGCAAGATATTTTATTGAAGTAGAAAACAAGTGTCAGACTTCAGTTCAAGGAAAGTAATAAATCGCTGTTAAGTTGGCTTGTCTTTGAAGCCATTAAAATGTCCTATATGAAAGCATTGTAATGAGTTGGATTGTGGCACCAATTTTAATCTAAAAAATTATGAAGGTACAAAAAGGAGTATATCACAATGAAGTAAGACATTATAACAAAAATGCTATATTAATAGATGAGGATATGGTAGAAACAAATCAATTAAATGCATTATCAATGGAATATAATTTTTCAAAATTAGTAATTAATCTGGTGGCTTGGAATTCTAAGTAATGCTTACATTGGATTAAATCTCACAATTGTTCTAAACTGTCCTAACTACTTTAGAAGACAATGTTTTTCATACTTTTTGACTCCACAGTACAACTCCTGGTCATATGGTCATATACCTACCAAGTATCAGGGGTTATAACATGGTGCAGTGGACAGAGCACTCATTTTAGACTTACAGGACCTGGATTTAAATCCATTGCTGCTACTTACTACTTGTGTGACTTTGGATAAGTGACAGCTTCCCTAGACTTGAGTTTTCTTGTTTATATGACAAGATGATCTCAGAGGTTTTTGCTAGTTGTATGTCTATGATCCATCAGTTCTCACTTCCAGTCCTCTTGGTCCAAACTCTAATAAGATTTCCATTATGCTATATTATCTTTCTCGAAGTTACTGTGGAAACCAATTTAATGGATTGTTGATTTTGTTCATTTAATTGATTTTCAAATTCCATATACCCCCAAACTGAGGTGTTACATAAAACTCAACATCTATACGAGTAATGAATAAAAGCATGAAGATGTTTGACTGCATTCCTGGAAAAGAATATTATCTAATTTTTCTTTTTTTATTTTTCATATGGCATGTCATGTAGATATATTTGATATTTCTGGTCTAGGTACTAGTTCTAAATTTTATCCTCTATTTTTATTTGCAAGGTCAAATATATTACACAATCATATTTATCCACAAGGATAGGAACATTAGATTTTGCTTTTTATACCATTTTATACCAGTCTGCATATTGTAAGAATAACTTAGAATAATTAAATGTATTTTAAAAGCTTTTATAGAGATTAAAGAGAACAGAGAACAGCATTATTACTTATTAAAGACATGTAGTTTTGAATTATATTTTAGCTAAAGTTATCTAAAATAATGGCTAACCAGAATTATGGCAATCCTCTTAAAGGTTGTTTAAACACACACAAAATAAATGCTTAAAACAAATTACTTGAGTATGTGCTATATTCACTTCACACTGAAGGTGGCACAGTTTCTTAGAATTTGATCATAGAAGCACTGACCTGAAAAGGACCTTGAGAAGTTGACTAACCTTATTTCTAAGCAGGAGTATAACAAATAGCAAGTCATAGGGGAAAGAACACTTGAGCACTGAATTTAGGGCCAGAGGATTTGGGATTGAATCCCAAATCTGCTAATTACTGCCTATATGACCTTGGGCAACTTATTTAAAAACTGTGATACCTAGTTTCATCCACTAAATGGGGTGCGGAAGCACTGTGGATTTAAAGACCCCTCAAGTTCCCTTCCAGCTTTAAATTCAGGATCTTATTGTGACAGGGTTTAATGGTAATGTTTCACTATGATACTTCTACTGGATGCAAAGTGTAGTGCTAGGCAGGGGTGGAAACATAGTTTTGACACGAGAAAGTGTGGGAATTGTAGTCAGAAAACACTGGATAATCCTAGATCAGATGTTTATTTCCTATTTGATGGCAAGTATATCATGTAGTCTCACTGAATCTCACTTTTTTAAAATTTGTAAAATAGATATAATCACCATTCCAATATCTTCCAAAAAGGAGTTTTCTCCAAACAACTTTTAAAATTTTAAATTGCTATACCAATGTGATCTATTGTGAGGGAACTCCCCATGACAAAGATTAAAATCTAGTGGGGAATATTACACTTCAAAAGACTGATGTAGTATGTGACACATGCATTCATACATGCACATATAAATAGATACACCTACATACATACATGAATACACACATATTGACACAGACCTGTGATTTCATTGGGATATAGAAAAGTAGTTTCAACAATTTTTGCTGGAAAGCAACATACTAAGAGATAAATCTGTACCTTATAGTCTTAGAGAGTTGTCTGGGGACACTGGAAGGCTAAACAAGCTGCATTTATTTTCAGGAAAAACTAAATAGTTACAAAACAAAGCAAATTTAAAGGTTAAGAGAGGAGAATGGTGCCGAAGACACTGGAGATTTAAATATCCTTATTGTTCTCCATTTTGTCTAGTAAAGAAGATATTTAGATGATTTTGACAATACAGTCCAGCATCTCACAAATCTTGCATTTTTTTTCTTATGAATAGCCTAAATGTCATTCAGTAAAATTCCCTTAATAAATATGAATGATTTCAATGAAAAAAAAAGGACTCCCACCACAAAAAACCTATTTTTTTCTGCCAGCAAGAGAAGGCTTTGATAAGAATCTCTGTCAATAAAATGAAAATTAAAGTCATTTAATCAATGTTTCTATTGTCCTGTAGGGGAAGAGCCTGGAGAAGCTGAGTGAAGTGGCAATAGCTGTTCCTGGTGGCTGGACAATGCTTAAAGTCAAGTACCTGTGCAAATTTAACCATGGAGCAATGTAGTAGAATAGGAAGTGAGGCAAGCTGAGAGGAGTTGGGTATAACTTCTGGTACTGCTGTGTAGACAAATCAGCTAATCTCCCAAATCAAAGCAGGAGCATTTATTAAGCATTCATTGTGCAGCAGGTCCTGTGTTCCAACCCACAATTCTCTAATCTATAAAATGTGACTACAATTATCCACAATGAATATCTCTCAGATTTTTTGTGAGTGTCAAAGAAAATAATTGAGTGAAAGTGCTTTCTAAATTATGAAGCAGAATCTAAATGTGAGGCATCAGTACAGAAATATCTGCCCAGGTGGGTCTGCCGCAATATCAATCATTAGATGTTCTTCATGGAATCCTAAACTAATATGAAAAAAAAAATTAAAATGCCCTTAATGACCATCAACTCCACCACTTTATTTTTTTAATTGTCATTATACAATCAAAGTAAATTATTCCAGCTCCTAAAATAATTCAAAATATAGGTGATTTCTAAAGTTGTAGCCATTCTCTCCAATGATGGGAATAGGGAAAGAAACAAGTATTTATATATTCCTTACTACGTTCCGGGCACTACCCTAAGCACTTTTACAAATATCTTATTTGATTTCCATAACAACCCTGTGAGTAGGTGCTGTGATTATCCCCCAAATATAGGTAAGGAAACTGAGGCAAACAGATTAAATGATATCCAGGGTCACACAGCTAGTATCTGAAGCTGAATTTGAACTCAGTTCTACTAGACTCCAAGTCCAGCACTCTATATAGTCACTGTCTAATTATTCAAAGTTTAACTCCTCCAAACCCTAATAGTTGCTTTTTAATGAGTCATTAGAAATTCCCTCCCCCATGCATATCTTCCGCCCCCCCCCCCCCCCCCACACAAAGAGTCATCCACTCATATCCAGTGGTAACCTTCTGGAAGCAAAAAACAAGTACTAAGGTAAAAGCTAGAATATAAGGGATCTAATCTTAACTCTGTCATTAACTAAGCTTTGAAGATTTCAGCAAGTCAGTACAGATTCCTCCTCAAAAAATTTTCCTGAATCTCTCTCACATTTCACTGTCAACATTCTACCAAAAGACTTTTCAACTTATTGCATACATTTTCTCCCCATAAATTTCTTAGCTTCTTACAAATTGTCTTCTCTACTATCCTACCAATCTACCAAAATTATTTTCTCAGAAGGTACCAATCATCTTTTAACTTCTAATCCCAATCACCTATACTCAGTCCACATACTTCTTGATATTTTGATATATAGACTACCTCTTCCTTCTAAATAATCCCTCCTCTTTTGTCTTCCATAGTACCTGTTGGTTTTGGTTCTTCCATTGCTTGTCTAACTATTCTTTCTATGTCTTTTCTTGATTTCTCATGTGTCTTCCACCATAATACCCTTTACTCAATTCTTTTCTTCTCCATATATACAATTTACCTTTGTGATGTTATCTATTCCCAGTGGGAGACAGAGTAGTACAGTGGAAATATTACTATATTTAGAGTTACAGGGTTATAGTTCAAATCTTGACTTTGTCACTTAGAACCTATATGAACACAGGCAAATCACCTCAACTAACTGGGCCACAGATTCCTCGTGTGTAAAATGAGATTAGATCAGAAGACTTCTAGTTTTCTCATGATCTTTCTGCTTCCTGTCTCCTCTAATCCAAATTGATAACCAACTGATCTTCCTAAGTCAAAAGACCATGTCATTTGTCTGCACAAAATTCTTCAATGTTTTTCATTTGAGTGTTTAGAGGAAATATCCTCTAGTATGAAAAAATACAAACTTGTATTTAATATTAGACAGTTTTGTTCTAAGTATTAAAGTGCCTCAATGCATAAAATTCAGGAGATGGGATCATGAAGGTAGCAGTGTGAATTCCCTCCTCTAAACACTTATTAGTTGTGAGGACCTTCTTAAGTCACTTAACTTCCATGTCCCTCAGTTTACTCAGTTGTAAATTAGGGATAATGATAGAATCTACTGTCAGATTTGGGAGAGCTGGTTCAGAGTTTTGAAAGAATTCACTTAGACCTTCTCTTTAGGGAAAGGGAACTTTATTAATGCAAAAGCATGCAGGCCTGAGACTTAGCAAGGAGCTAAACAAAGGCAATGATATAGGAAAAGGACCAGACTTATATACACAGCAAGTTACACAGCCAGTAGGATGATGATGTAATTTTAGGGTTTCTAATGGGGGTTGAAGATTTAGGGACAGGATGAGGAAGATGGATGACACAAGATAAGGAAGACAGGGGAAATTTTATGACCCAGGATGGGGCAGACAAGGAATTCCATGGTCCAGGACAAGAGGGAAGTTTTATGGTACCCCACATGGTCCAAGATAATGGAGAAGTTTAAGATACTCTCAGACTCAGGAGGGTACCCGAAGGTACTGAGAATAAAACCCTTAATATTATTTTTAACCCTTAGGGCTCTTTTGTATCCACATCATTTCCCCACTCAACCACTAGGCATGAGAATTCTTTCAGGAAAAAAGGGACAAAGGTCATTGTCTTCAGTAGCTGCTTTCTGCTGCACAATGGCAGAGAGTCCATTTTAGGGATCCAGAATTGGTTGAGGAGGGGTGGTCAGTGTGGGGTGCAGAATGCAATGCCAGCTGAATCCAGGGTGAAGAGAGGCAAACCACTCAGGAACATCAAGGATAAGGGCTAGTATCCTAAAAGCCGAAAGTGGAATTTCTGCAGGTGAGAAGACACAAAGTGAACTACAAGGTTAAGCAAGCATGGACCAAGTATAAGAGCAAATAAGGTTATTAATAATTCAGTCAGAATGGGGAAAAGAAGAGAGAGGAACCATGATCCCAGGAGGAGAGAGGAGGAGATATCAGGCTGGAGTGGATGTCTTGCAACCAAGAGGCTGCCTATAATACCCTTTGAGTTCTGAAAGGATAAATTCCCTGCAGGGTCTTCAGGGAATAGGGGAGAGTTGTGGAGAGTAAGCTGGTATCCTTGGAATGATGCCAATACACCCAGAAATCATGTACTCTGCCCTGCCCTATAGAGTTCCCTATCTGAATTAAGGCAATAGATTTCCAGTGTCAAGGAAGCAGGTCTAGGCACAGGGTGGGAATCAGGAACAGGTGGGCTACAAATAGAAGTGGTTCAAGGTGGGAGCCAGAACACATCATAACTAGAAAGCAAGCAGGCAAGTACTCAAAAATGAAGGGTTTCAATTCATAGTTTCCCTTGATCACTTTTCTGGCTGATCATGTCTTGCATCTTATCTCACATCTCACATCCTGCCTCCTGCTTGCTTCATCTGACTCAGGACTCCTGTCTGCCTTACCATCCACCCAAATGGTGGGAGAGGGAAAAAGGAGTTGTCCATGCCTGAGTATAGTTGGGGAGGGGAGTAAAATGATGTTGAAGCAGCATCCAGGGGATGAGGAGAGTGTGAAGCAGGTATCCTTGTTGCATGACCATCTCAAGTAGACAGCTAATAGTCTGACAGACAAGTTCAAAATGTAGGGCCCAAATAGAGAATAGAGGAAAACAAAGAAAGAAACCAAGAGTCCCATGATGCTATTATTTACTTTTGACATACAGGATTATCGGATGTTGTTATTTTCTCAGAAGATGTCATTCTGATTCCAATTCCTTTAGGAGAATCAGATGCTATTGAGGATCCAACTCTATACATACAAATATAAGTAACAACCCTTTGCAGGTAGAAACCTTCGAGTTCAATAGTTATATAGATGAATTTATTTATAAGAGACTGACTTTTGCTTCAGTTGTCATAAAAGACTTAGGAGGCTCTAGAAGTAATTGATTCTAAAACAATGCATACCAATAAGTTGCTTATAATAAATCATGTCTGTACGACAAAACACATGGTAGAAACAGATATTATTTCTACAACAGTAAAAAAATTTTGGATGAAGTTGACTTTCCCATTAATGTAAAAATATTGGATGTCACCTCCCTTTAAGAAATTTGCACTGAAATTGTTTTTCCTCAAACAGAAGATATTTCTGATCTAGTTTCAGTAATTAATAAAATAACAGGTTCCTCAATCAGTTGTACCCATACCCAATTATTCTAACATCATTTTGAAACATTTAAGGACCTTGTTCCATGCAGACGTATATCCAGTGACAGGCAGATGACTAGACCAAATACTCATTTACCAAGTTCTTTATAAAATATATAAAAAGGAAGATAATCTGAAGCTGAATAACCCAAATTTAAATACACACTTTATTATAGTAGCTCAGATGTATACCAACCTTAGTCTAAGGGATAATGATTCAACATTGTGTTTGTAATTTTGTTTCACAAACTTCTTTTACTTTTGTTCAATTATCCCCATATTATTCTGAAAGAATATTCTATTCCAGGGATTTAATCTTTCACATGGCTATGCAATTTTACCCAACTGGAGTATAGAATAACTACACATTCAGGAATGAAAACAACAAGATTTCAGATATGTGCCTTGTGCTCATGTATCTTTTACTACCACTTGCTTTGATTACAGAAATTTGCCATAAAAAAGAAAGGCAAGGACATGATTAGATAAAATGTCACAATTTTCCAACCATGCACTCTCAATTCCACTTCATAGCTAGACTCAGGAATAGTCAGGTGGAAAGCATTCATTTGCAAAGGAATGCAAGGGGAAACTGAGCCAGGAGGGTTCCATCCTAGGCTAAGGCTACGATTGTCTTCTCAGCTTTTCCAGGCACAGAGCAAATATAAGAGCAAGTAAACTTACATCTGTAATAGTCACATTCTCCTATTGCCTTGTAGCATTTTTCTCAGAAGGTGGATTATTGACTATTAATGATTGAAGGATTTTTATGATCCATCAGAAAACTCAAAATAAAATCCATTACAATCCCAAGAGCTTTTACTTCAGATAGTAAGTTTCACTAATCAAGAATTTTCCCAGGACTTACATTTCAAATTTAAACTTGTCTTCATGCAAAAGTTAATCACTAGAGATCATTTCTATATATCTGCAAATTTTCAGCATGCCAAATTCCCTGTTTAGGAACTCCATAATACAACAAGTTCTTCAGCAAGCTTATAAAATGAGGAAGGATGGAGATGAACCCCTGAGAAGGGGCTGCCTTATCTACCCCATCTATTGTCAGAGCTTCTATGCACTGTGCTTTTGACTAGCCCTGAGGACTGCTCTGAATCCTCCTTTCCATAAAACACACACACACACACACACACACACGCGCGCACACACACACACACACACACACACACACACACACACACACACACACACAGAGTAATCGATTTACTAGCTTTAAGTTTTAGCATTAAAACAACCAGCAATCTTAAAATTTTTATGAGCAACAGCCAAAAGAAGGGTGGACTGTCTTACCCAGTACAGATGACTGCTGGCTTCTTACCTCACAGGAGCTACTTCCAGGCTTTCAGCAGCAGGGGCTCAGGGCCATTGCCAGCTGGGCCCTCATGGTAGCTGATGTGCCTTCCCCTTCCTTACTATTGCCAACTAGGGGAAGGTGAATTTGCAGGGGGGGGAGGGTCAAACTCTCTTTTCCTAATCTGATCTGGGATGAGAGGAGTTAATAGAAAAACTCCAGGGCTATTTGCAGTTGGACCAAGATACCCTCTTGACTCAAGGGGGGGAGTGGGAAAGGGACTGATTGGAGTGGCAGATGCTTCAAAATGCCTTAAAGATCAATTGCAAACCTCGCAAAACCTTAGAATCTGCTAAGCCATATTTTTATCTGTTCTAACTTTTCACTTCTACACTCATCCCTCAAAAATTTGAAGTGGGACATTGAAACTTTCAGACAGATAGTCACAAGACCAGTGCCTTTTTTTAGGCACTTTTTCTTTTTCTAAACCAGGAAACAATGAGTGTTTCCCTGAAAGCACCTATTTAAGGCAACAACAAACCTAGGAATAAACTTAGAAAATTCACAGTAAGTTTGAATATAATTGTTATCAATATCAAATTATTGCAACAAATTAGCTTGTAAATGAAACTTCAGCTTAAAAGATAAATGAGAATTGTGATAGTGGAATATATGGCCTACACAGCAGAAATACCTGACAGAATAGACACAGATAAAAAGAATGAAAATACAAGCCCATTTATCAGGGCCATGTAGTGGAAAGGTATAGAGAGGTAAGGTATTTCTCAGTCTTTCCCTCTTTAGTCCATGGTATGAGGAAAAGAGTCTTTCCTCCTCAGACATAAATACAGCAAAATACCAGGGATAATGCTGAGTCAAGCCATTTTAAAATTTCAAAAAATTCTACCCATCTAATTAATGGAAAAGTCCAACCCCAACTGTCAGGGTTCGCCCACCCTGCCTGAAGGGGCAGCAGGTTACTTATCTTTACAAAGGAGAAGATGCTGGCGTTTTCTCTTTAAAAGAAAAGTCATGCTGGAGGGTATATGTTAAGAGGGTTTATTGATGTCACACCCAGGAAGCTTTAGGCCAGCTCCTCCTCCTTCCAAGGCTTGGGTCCTTTTATCTACCCCAGATCCACACACCACACAGGACACAGCCCAGCTGAGTGGAATTGTGAGAGGGGAGGTAAATTGTGAGAGGGGAAGTGCAATCACAAGGGCATGAAGACCCCAGAATGTGGAGACATCAGTTGGGAACCTCAGGTATCCCACATAAGAAAGTCTTGAGCAATGCAATATCCCCTGGCCAGGGACGGTGCAATATGCTCTGACTTCCAGGTGACCCAACTAATTCCTGGGCCTCACTCCTCCCTGTGTCTCAGCATCACCACTTGCAATCTGGCACCTCTTTTGTGACCCTTACACCCAACCATAAGGTAGGTCAACATAGCATATCCCGCTATATGACAGTCTCAGTCTCCTGAAAGCAATCCCTTAGCATCTTTGAGGTAGGTAATACCATCTTAGGTCTTTTAGGCATGGTCAAATCTCCATTACAATAGGATCACAGATTTCTCACTAGAAGTAGCATTAGGATCTATCTAGTCAAACCTACTATTTTACAGATGAGTCAAGTAACTAGAGAAAATCACACAGCTACCAAGCAATAAGGTCCAGATATGAATTCTGATCATTTAACCCCAAAGTCAGCATTTCCACTATTCTACTGCTTTCAAATATACTCAGGAGTCTAAAGATATGTTTCCTATTACATCTTGATCCACCACATTCTATAAAACTTGCTCTGAACATGCTCAAAAAGAGTAATCTAGAATCAGTAGACAATAAATTCAACACCTTGCCCTCTTAAAAAGAAATTCAAACTGGAAAAAAAAACAAGACACAATCTTTATTCTTGAAGCCTGAGATCTCCAAATTTGCCAGAGCACTAGATTCCCTTTACATTGAAAATAACACAAAGTAAAGAAAATAGGATGATTATTAAAAAAAAAAAACTGGCATCACAGATGTGCAGTTTAACATCCCATAAACCTATGCAGCCTCTGTGTCTTTCACCAAAATAAAAACACTTCAAAATAATATCTGCAAAGTAGTAATTAGGGCTGTGTCTTCTTATAGTTCTAGTTCTGGCAGAAAAGCAATAAAGCAATTTGGCAGCACAGCCAAAAAAATCCACTTGCTATCTGTGCCTAGGCAGTATCTATTTGGAAAGATGAAGACATAATTCTAGGCTGTAGTTCCTTCTCTGGCATTCGTAAGCATAAATTTCACGAAAAACAAATCAAGTAACAAAAAAAAAAAGAATTACTAGAAACATAGGCCTGTTTTATTCAAGAACTGAACCACACATAGTATTATGCTTGATATTTGCTATGGGGATTGAATGTTTCCTAATTCAAATATAGGCTTCACAATGGCTAATAATTAAAACTTTTATCTATGCAAGAATGTAAATACAATCTTATAATCATTATACAATCACATAATCATTACAACAAAGCATTAAGAAAACAAAATTTGCTTTACAAAAACATATAGCAGTATGGTCTACAACATATAGAAATAGTACTTTTCACGTAATCACAATGTAATCAAGGTATACTGAAAAAATTGTTTGGTTCTATTTTTTATACATAAATTGTCCATATATTACTTTGATGCCATTCTCCCATTTCCTTTCTCTGTACATATGCTCTGACATACACAAATATATTTTATGACACACATACATACACACATGTATGCATATGTGTATACTTATGTATATGCATAAAATAAGGAAAGAGCAACCTAGAAAATATACATTTCATGTGAAAATAAACCTTTAGGCAAAATTGTATTGGTTCAAAATGGTTTCTAATTTACAAATATAAGCCAATTTGGTTCCATGATAACCATTCATATGAATTGAGAATTAAAGTTTTCATATGGATGTTTAGACTTATTTAGATGCAGGTTTTACAAGGAGTATTCAAACCTGGATGCTCTGATTCCAAATATTTAAAAATGAATGAATAATTCAAAAAAATCTGTTTCAGACAACTCTAAAAAGTAGGACATGCAATTTTAAAGTCAAAGGCAAAAAAATCAGTAATGTCATGGGAGACAGACAGATACTCAATCATTTTTTTAAATATGCCATGATTAGAACCTGTAAATTTAATATTATAGAATTTCCAATGTAAGGGAACTCCATCTATTATTATAGATTGTAACTATTCTATAATTTATAGTCTTAGAAAGCGAGAAGATTGCCTAGAGGTTGGTTGTTGTTTTTCATTCTCAAAGAGGACCAAAATGACATCACTATGTTGGGGTCAAGGTATGCTGTGCCCAACTGTGGCTGATCAGACCAATATGAGCTCAAAAGACTCTACAAGACTGTGGGCACAAATAGTCCATATGAATATTTGAGATAGAGATTTCTCTAAATTTGTGTATCTCATATTTTGTTTGACCTACTGTAGAGGATATTCTTTGATGCAGACACATGATTCAGGGCAGTCTGATGCTGATGTCTCCCATATCTCACAATCAATTCCAAAGTTCTTCATAGATACCTTGAGAATATTCTAATTATTTCTTCTGACCTCTGTGTGAGAACTTGCCTCATGTGAATTCACCATAAAATAACCTCTTAAACAAACAAAAGTTTGGCATTTGAACAATGTGGCCAGTCCACTAGAGTTCTGCTCTCTGCAGTAGAGTTTGAATGTTTGGCAGTTTGACTTAAGAAAGGATCACAGTATGTAGTTCCTTATGTTGCCATATGATCTTCAGAATCTGCCTAAAAGAATTCAAACGGAAGCAATTCAGATTCCTGGCATAGTGATGGGGTTTCCCAGGCACACAATAATGAGGTCTGCACAATGGTTTTGTAGACCTTCACTTTGGTAAGCAGCTCCATACCTCTTCTCTTCTATGCTTCCTTTCAGAGCTTTCCAAATACTGAGCTAGCTCTGGCAATAAGTGTGTCAATCTCATTAACTGTGGACATTCCTGGAAAGTCTATTGTCAGGGTAAGTTAACTTATCCACAGCATTCAGTAGTTCTTCATTTGTTTTTACTGATGGTTTCACGTGTGGATGGTATGGCACTGGCTGATGGAGAACTTCTATTTTCTTGGTGCAAAATGTTAGGTCAAAATTACCACAAGTAGCAGAGAATTGATCCATGTTTTGTTACCTTTCAGTCTCAGAGGTTGCATTGAGTGTACAATTGCCTACAAATAGAAAGTCATATACCAACTCTCCCTCCACTGAATTCTTGGTTTGTAGCCCTTTTAAGTTAAATAATTTATCATCAGTTTGGTAGCTAATTTGAATGCCATTTTTGTTTAATTTGAAGTTGTCTGACAACACTGTTGAAAACATCAAGCTAAAAAGAATTGAAGCAAGCACACAGCTCTGCCTCATACCAATGGTGACTGAGAAGGCACAAAATAATTGTCCATAATCCAGAACCTGGGCAATCATGCTGCCATGAAACTGACATGCAGTACTGTAGTGCCAACACAATATTCCCAGCACTGACAGCAACTGTAAATATGTTTGCACAGTGCTCAATCACAAAATGTCACAGATTCTCTATATAGAAGACAGAAGCAAAACATTTATTCAAACACCAGAAAACCAAATCCCAACATCAGGAAATTGAATACATTATAGCAACATAGAAGTTAATACAGCACAATGTAGCAGACAGCCACATCATCCTTTAGCCTTCCCATGAACAAACATTTAGTCTTTAGCCTTCCCACAAACCAAAACTCAAAAACCTAGCTGTCTGCCTGGGTGATTTTCTCTTCCTTCTCTCTCAAACTGCTCAGACTCCCAGTTTCCTGTGGGTTCCGCTCTTCCCTTCAGCAAATTCCTCCCACCACAGGCTCGGCATGATTACATTCAGCCTAATGGGGGGCAGGGAAGATCTTCACATCAGGGAAAGTCTTCAAATTCTCCTAGGCTTATTAAGAGGCAGGGAAGATCTTCAAATTACCATTACCATTACAAGTACTGATGAATTTTTCCAGGCAAACAAATTTTGTCATAATTTTCCACAAGTTCTCAGGACTGACAGTGTCAAAGTCTTTTTTCAAATCAACAAACTGATCCTGGCTCCTGGCATTTTTTATGGAGTTGTCAGCAAGCAAACACTATGTTGACTGCTCCTTGACCTTTTCTGAAGTCACAGTGACTCTTAGATAGATAAGCATCTTCTAGTGGAAGGTTGATTTAAAAAGAGAAGCTTCTGTGATTGTCATAGGACAACCTATTTCACTTTCCTTTACAAAGACAGACATCCTTGAAATCCTGGAGAATGGCCTCCTTTTGCTATATAACTTGGAAAATGTCTGTCAAATTTGTATAAGTAGAGGATCCCTTGCTTTGTAAATCTCCACTGCAATGGATTTAGCACCAAGAGCTTTGTCAGATGAGAGGAGCCTAATGAAATTCAAAACCTTTTCTTCAATTGGAAGTTTGGCTACAGAGGGATTGACATCAATCTGAACTACATGGGTCAACAGCTTCAGAATTGATTAATGATGTTCTGTGAAGAATACTATGGAAATATTCACCCCATCTCTCCTGGATCATGTCATCATCACTAATGAAGGTGGCTGAGTAGTTGAGATGCGAAAGAGATATTTGGCCCACAAATAGCCTTCAGGACATCATAAAATCACTTTGGGTTGTTATTCTCAGTATTAAACTAAATTTGATCTGCCTTTTTACTGAGCCAAGAATCCTGCGTCTCTCTCTCTCTAAGTTTCACTTGCAATTTATTTTTGATGCACTGTTTCTTAGAAACAGATGAGTTATCATGCTGGTAAAGCCTGTAGAGTGCTCATTTTTCATTTAGCAGATTCTGAATTTCCCCACTGTCATCAAACCAATCTTGGTGTTTGTGAATATCCTGGAGTAGATGACTAAATTCATTGCTTAATATCAAATCTCTGAAAGCTGCCCAATCCTTTCCTGCTCCACTATTTTCAACCATATATTGATTCAGCTTTCCCTCCAAATTAACAATGAACTGTTCACATTCAGAGAATCACTCTAAATTTTGGACGTGAAGGCTTGCGGTATTCATCTTTCCTTGTGGCTACTGCTTTTGTTGAATGTTTAGCTTATAAAAGATAAGTCTATGATTGGTCTAGCACTTTGTGCCATACATTGCCTTCCTCACTCCCATATCCTGTCTGTCTCTTCTCTTTACAATAACAATCTATTAAATGTCAATGTTTCCTATGAGGGTACATCCACAAAATTTTATTGCCTTTAAGTAAATGAAAGACAGTATTGGTGATTTGAAGGTCACAAGATGCACATGTCTTCTTTAGTTAATGACTATTGCTGTTGTTGTATCTAACTTTATTGCTCTCAAGGATTCCCTGCTATGTCTGATAGTCTTTTCTTACTTGCAAGAAAAATGGTAAGAAATTTCAAAGAAGACTTTGATAGCAATACTGGAGATTTCAATATTTTTCTCCCAAGCTTGGGGAAATTAAAGAGGTAAACAAGAAAAAAATATATGGTTGATAAAATAATCAAATAATTGCACCCTTTTTTTTTTTACTAAGTTACAATGACTTTGAGATGTGTATCACATGCACATTTTTTTTTGGGATAATTGCATAGTTCTTTATCAAAAACCAATTAAATTCTATAATATAAAAGACATAAGCAAAT
>CM053580.1:419947395-419964811 GCA_028627135.1 Pseudochirops cupreus | reverse complement strand
TAATCTTTACAAATAGAATAGAAATAGAGAAGCTTTAAAGTGAAAATACTAGAAATGATAGGCAATATTGATCTGGTTCTTTTGAAATATTACAAAATCAATAAATTATTAGCTAACTTATGCAAAAAAATAGGAAAAACAAAATACCAATAAGAAAACAAATGAGAGCATATGTCAGCAGAGAAGGCATAAAGAGAATTATGAGGAACCATCATATATATTTTTGTTAGCAAAATTAGAAAGTAGTTAAAGAGTATTTATAAAAATATCAATTATCCAGATAAAGTAATATAAATATATTTAAACAACCTAATTCCGGGGGGGGGGGGGGAGTAGGGGGAGGGGAGAGATGGAATGGATGAGCCATATGGAAAAAGAAATTCTTCAGCTAACTGAATTTACAAATGAAGATTATCCAACATTTAAAGAACAAGTAATGTTTCTCAACTATTCAAATATCAAAATGAATCAATGATTTCAGAAGTTCAAAAGTAACCTCCAATATTGTAGATGTTAACTCATTCATGCTTATACCTCCCTGTGAGACTCTTGTTTGTTTAAAAAAAATCACAACAAATATTCTATCTAAATACTGAAAATTTTCCTCACTTTTCTCCAACATTTTAAAGTTAACAGTAGAACATTGTGAATATCTATTAGTCATCACTTGCTCTTGCTACATGATCAGTTCATCTTTTTCTATCATCATACAGCACTTTACTAGCATTTTTCTTTAGAGTTCTTCTTTTGTTATATACAGCTACCTACTCCCACACACTATACACCTTTCCATTGTCTTTTGTGTTATGCAGATCTTTACTTCTTTGAAGGCAGTAGCAATCCAGGTTTTACTACCACATAGCAAAGCTGGCAAATGTTTATACTGAAAAGACAATTCTTTCCTTTCATTGGAAGCATGAGGTCAGTACTTTTCAATTTTCCAAAAATAACACATCTCAGTCCCTCCTCCTTTTCAACTCTAGTTCCAACTTATTTTCTATCTGTGTTGTCTGTCCGACAAATGCATACTTTTGACAAATTCTCTATGGTGTGCAATCAGATTCATTTTGAAATCTGGGCAGTAGACCTTCTTCCTCCATCTGGTCTTTCCTGTGTAGATAGATAAGCCAGACTCCTTTGAATCCTTACAGATTTATTCCAGGGGATTGTCATCCACAAACAAAAGCAGCTGGAGAACCTCATCATCAATTAGAAAAATTTCTTAAACTATTAATTTGTGGTAAATTTACTTTGTCTTCACAGTGGCAACTATTTTTGGCAAACATGCATATCCTGCTGAATGCTTTCTTTTATAACAGTTTTATTATTATTTTTTTTTAAATCAGAGGGACATTGAATAAAGTTATTTCTGTTGTTAAATATTTGAAGGTATATGGACATTCAAGTGAGTAAAGCTCCCATCCTTAAGTACCTTACAATGGTCTATCAGCCACACATGCAGATCGGAGGCTAGAGCTTTTCTTGGCTCTTTTGCATTTAGATGACCAGAAAGCAAAGTTAGTGAGCAGAGCATTTAGTCCTTGAACTAATCAAATTTTGAGGATCATTCAATAATTTTAGGACCTAACCTAATTTCCTGGGAGTGGTAGAGGATGAGGGAAGAATGACACTACTTCTATCACACCCTGACAGAGACATTCCCCAATGAAACCAAGGGGATATGCATACATAAGCATGCATATAAATATATATATACACACATATATACATACATGCATATAAATGTATGTATACCCACACATATATTTATATGCATATGCATATATATGTGTACTTACATGAGTATGTATGCATATGTGTGTATACACACATATATTTAAAGACAGAGAGATATACCTATAAATAGACAGACAGACAGACCAACAGACTGATAGAAAGACAGACAGACAGACAGATAGATAGATAGATAGATAGATAGATAGATAGATAGATAGATAGATAGATATGGGTATGTAATCTTGGAAAGTTGCTTAAAGTTTTTTGCCTTGGTTTTTTCATCTGTAAAATTGTGATATCACCTATCTCACAGAATTTTTTTAATAATGAAGTGAGGCTTTTTTTTTCTTCACTCAAAATTTGATATGTATATGAAGTATTTTTTTTTAAGGAGATAAATGAGGAAGATGTCTATCCCATGTTTCTTCCTCCCATCCAGCTCTACATCCCCCCATAACATATAACAGGGCCCTGGAGAAAATTAGGTGGAAAAGTCCAGAGATGAAGTCAATAACATCAAGAAGCATCTCTTCAGTGGAAATATTCAATGTTCTTTACAAACCTTAAAGTGCAATATAAATGATATACTAATTATACATATACCATATATGTTATATATAATATATATGTATATATGTCATGTACATTTTAAAATTACCAACAAGAAAACAAATTCAAAATCACTGAAAAACCAGTAAGGGTCCCAGACATCAGGTAATGAAAAAGATCTTATTTTTTCATGGCAGAGAGACAGGGAACTAGGTGGGGAAAATGCTGTGTATGTATCACTGTGATATATTCATCATTTTTTATGTTTGATTTTTAAAAAATTTCATCATAATTGACGTTTCAATCTGGGATTTGAATTTTTCAGTAAGAAGATTTTACCTCTAGAAATGATTCAAGACACAAATATTCAAATGGAACTGTTCTCTAAATGATTTGGCAGTTCTCTCCAACAATGTAGACAGTAGTTCACTGTTATTAAACTCAAGTAGATGCCTGGAGCAGCATATTGACTTAGGAAACCACAAATTAACATTGTCTACATTGCATCATATTTTTAATTAGTTTGTTAAACATTTTCCAATTATATTTTAATCTGATTCATCTATACTCCAGAATTTGCTACCACACGAGGCCCCTGGGCTCACACATCTGTATCCCATTTATGACTATTCATCTTATGTGATTTTTTTCTGTGTTTTTCCATAACTATGCTGCAGGAAGTCTCTCTAACATTCCCAAAATCTTCATTTTCTCCTGATATAGGAAGAGCAGCACTGGAGTACTATGACTGAACCCCTATTGTACATTGCCCTTTTCACCTGATCAATTCATCTTCTCTTCCTATTATTTATTGCCCTAATGATGTCATAACTCCTATTCTTTTCAAAATTCCTCAGTGGGTATGCTTTGCATCTTGCTCATACTACTTCATTTACTTCTGTGTGATAATCATTTTTAATTCTTTGGAGACTGTCATATTTCATGTCACTGTCTTATAACAACACCAATAAAATGTTGGTATTAAAAAATAGATGTTTTTCCCCCCTTTGTCAACCTTGTAGTAATAAAATAACTGATTTTTAAAGGTACACGTTAAATTTTTAAAAAATAAATAAAAACAAAACAAAATAATTCACTTATGAATGAAAACCACACAACTGGAGAGTGTTGGCAAGGAGCATATGAGCACAGAATGAATGACAATCAGTCTAGCTAAATTGCTTCTGAATGGATTGATAACATGGATGCCTAAGAGAAACAGTAATGCCATTTTGTAGTACTGCTTCAAAGGATGCAGTATCTTTATGAATTTTTGGAAGACAAAAACTAAGAAATAAAGTAAAATCATAAATATAGAATACTTCCTTTTGAATAAATAACAATGACTACAAGTCAAGATAATTCACAGTGAAGTAAGTGGGGATAAGGTAGTGTAAACAGCTCTAGACTTGGAGTCAGAAAACTTAAGAAAAATCTGGTTACTGCTACTGACCAGGTATGTGACAGTACTTAACCTCTCTAAGATTCACTTTCCTGGTATATAAAACAGGGATAATAATACCTGAACTACTTATTTCACAAGGTTATAAAAAAAAACGATACAGTATTTGGAGAAATGTAAAGATAAGGCAAGACATAGGTATAAGCCATGATGATGATGGTCATGATGATTAATATTACTTGCAAACAAAAGAATTTTTCTTAGGTACACAGTATTGAACAAACCATTAGCCTGATATTAGTCTTTTTTTTTATTACACTCAAACATGATTGATATTATCAATGTCTTCTTCATATTTGAATGACAGTGATCTATGATGACTTTCAGTTTCAGTTGCTTGAATAATGTTCTATGGCTCTGCAGCTTATTGTCATGGGGCAGTTGTAGCCCTGGAAGAAATACTCATTAAATCCAAGGTCAGACTAATCTTTATGTAGAAGAAACATTGATAAGCCAGAGCATGAACAAAATGATGAAGTGACTCAAAAATATGGTTCACAAGGATTAAATGAAAGGATTGGGATGTTGAACTTGAATAAAAATATAGTTCGTTGTAATGGAAAGATGATCTGGAGATTTAATTTCTACTACTATCGGCCTCTGACACAGGGAGAATATTATATAACCTCTTTGACCAGGTGTTTCCTTGTATACAGGATGAGGTGTTTGTACTTTTAATGTCCCTTTGAACCGTAGTGATCCATTGATGAATGGAACATGTAAGTAGAAAGGGAGC
This sequence comes from Pseudochirops cupreus, assembly GCA_028627135.1. Classification (NCBI taxonomy): domain Eukaryota; kingdom Metazoa; phylum Chordata; class Mammalia; order Diprotodontia; family Pseudocheiridae; genus Pseudochirops; species Pseudochirops cupreus. Next base: position 419,960,327 of record CM053580.1, on the reverse strand, counting down.
TGCACTAAAGATTGGAATTGACATGGGCTCATATCATATGCTTGCTGTATGTTAATAGAAAAATCAACATCTAGCATCAAGTACTTACATAACTGTCAATGAATGAGAATGTCCTGGATACAGAAATAAACATTACTACATGGCTGCTAAGGTCCCATGAAACTCTTAGTCTTTCTTATCACCAGTTTGTGAAAACTCTACTTTGGGGTCCTCCACTATTACTTGGTGACTGCCTGCCTAGAACCACAATCTTAGGAAGAGACCTATCCATGCTTTATCTCCCTCACACCTGAATTCTCTCCGGAGTATTCATATGAGGTAGTGTGGGCATGTGCCAGACCTTAGTTATACTAATTGGATAAATCCTCTGAATTATCCACTGCTCACAATTCAAATTACCACAAAGAGAAACACCAACAGTACACAAAGCTTAGATTTTTTTTCCCTCATTATTTTCCTTAACGTTTCATCAAACAGGTTTACAGCAACTCTGAAGGAGAAACAGAACTAACTTCAGCTGTGCTTTACAAAGAGCACTTCATGGTTTTTATATTTTTTCCACTGGTCTACTCCATTGCCTATTGCAAAAGGGCTAAATCTTTTTATGGATTTCATCTGGACACGACTTCTAAAAAAAAAAAACTGACTAGTTCGATTTACATGGTAACAGACTTAAAGAAGGGAAATTTAAAAAGCTACTTCCTTCCCATATGTTGTTCTCAAGGACATTTTGGAATCAATGGAGTTAGACGGAGGACTGGTCATCTAAACTGTTTGCAGGAAGAGTGAGGAAGACCTCTAGCTCCCAGAGAACATCAAGGAGTTTCCATAGCACCCATGCTCCATCTATCACATTTAAGAGATTTTTCCAGGGACTGAAAAAAGTCGTTGCTCTAAGTCCCCTGGTGAGAAGGGGATTTTGTAAGATCATAAGAGTGGTCCCTTTAGGGCTGAGAACTGTAAGATAACCAATGAGAAATCAAAGAAGAGAATCTGTCTGTTATGAAAGGTGATGATTACTAGTGAAATGAAACCATTTTAAGTATAAAATAGCACTTTCAATGGTTTATTCTGCTTTTTGGTCCATTATTAATACAAATGGAACTAAAATTACTGCAAACTTTTTGCAAAGGACAATTTCTCCAGGCCCTATTAAAAATATTACTTTTCTGGGTTTAGAAGTTGTAAAAATGTATAAAATTTTTCAATCCCAAACCCATCATTAGTGCCCATGTCTTTACATTATGATCTCATAACTGTTTGAAATGCTAAATGAATCATATTAGACTGACAATCCATTTTTCATATTTTTTTTATTTATTGTGACTTAAGTAGAAAAGATAGATTATTTTATTGATTTAATTTCTTTTAAAGGACATCTCAGAATGAAATTGCCCTCCTAAAATTACACCATATTTTCTAACATCTCAAAAGAAACAATTGATAGAACATTATGCAAAGGATGATGAAAATTCAACCTGATGATGAGAGTGGTTATTTGTCAGTGCATATTTGGTTTATTTGTTATCATGAAATCATGTACAAAACTTAGGAATAGTGGATTCCATGATTACATATTTTATATGATTATATATATGTACATATAGATATGTAATTACATTTTATATTAACTATATGTAAATAAGATCTTTGATCAGCAGAATTTTTCTTTGTTATTATAAGAAAAATTAAGAATTAATACTTAAATAAAATTAATTTTTAAACTGAATATATTCACACATTTTGGTTATGGTTGGTTGTTGTCCTTTGTGTTCAAAGTTGACCAAAGATGATAAAAAAACATGACCAAAATGACTTCAGTAGGTCCAGATCAAGGTACAGTGTGCTTTACTGTGACTAATCAAGCAACTATGAGCTCTGAAAGCTCCACTACACTTCAAGTACAAATAGTCCATTTGAGCATTTAGAGAGGAGATGTCTATAAATTTACACACCTCACATTTCTTTTGAATTCCTCCAATTCTACTTTGCCCATAGAGCACAATGCCTTTTTTCGTGCAGGTACAATATGCTTGACGGCATTGTGCCAATGTTTCCTATGTTTCAAAATTGATATCAAAGACCTCCAGAGAGACCTTGAGAGGATCCTTGTATTGCTTCTTGTGACCTCCATGTGAGTGTTTGCCTTGTGTGAGTTCTCCATAAAACAGTTTTTTAGGCAACCATACATTTTGGCAGTCAAACAGTGTGACCAGCCCGTCAGAGTTGTGTTCTCTCCAGTACAGTTTGAATGATCGTTAATTTGGTTCAAGAAAGGACTTCAGTGTCTAGTACCTCATCTTGCCAGGTGATCTTCAGAATCTTCCTAAGTTAATTCAAATTGAAACAGCTCAATTTTCTGGCATGGTGCTGTTAGACTGCCTAGGTTACAAAAGCATACAACAATGGAGTCAGTATAATGGCTCTGCAGAACTTCAGTTTGTTAGGCAGCCTAACACCTTTTTTCTCCCACATTTTCTTACAAAGTCTCCTAAATACTGAGCTAGCTGTGGCAGTGCATGTGTCAACCTCATTAACTGTGGATCTCCCTGGAAAATTTACTGTCAAAGGTAAGTCAATTTATACAAAGTAAGCGAATTTCTCCATTTGCTATAATAGATGGTTTCACATACAGATGATGTACTGCTGGCTGGTAAAGAACCTTTGTTTTGTTCACGTTAATTGTCAGAAAAAAATTAGCACAAACAGTAGAGAATCAATCCATACTTTGTTGCATATCAGCCTCAGAGGCTGCATTGAGTGTAAAATGACCAAGAAGAAAAAAAATCCCATACCAACTCTCCATCCAATTTAGTCTTGGCTTGTAGCTTTTTCAAGTTAAATAAATTACCATCAGTTCAACAACTGATCTGGATGTTTTTGTTCTCATTGAAGGCATTTGAAATCATTACTTAAAACAAGATCTGAAAACATCATGCCAAGAAGCACGGGAGGAAGTGTCAGCTAAGAAAATATAAGAGCATCATCTGCAATTCAGAATCATTGTAAATATACCATCATGAAACTGGTAGACAATACTGATGAACTTCTCTAGGAAGTAAAAATTTTCCAACATCTACCACAAGGTCTCATGACTGACAGCATCAAAGGCCTTGATCAGATTGGTGAACATTGTGTACAGACCTCTGTTATGCTCCTGGCCTTACTCATGAAGCTATTGGGCAGCAAAGAGCATGTTGAACATATCTTGGTCCTTTTTAAAGGCTCACTAGCTCTTTGGAAAATGACCATCTTCCATGAGAAGGACTGTCCTATTAAGAAGGATTCTGACAAGAATCATGCTTACAACGATTAAGAGAGATACTCCACTGTGATCATCACAGGACAGTTTATTTCCTCTTTTTTTATGGAAATGAACACCTGGGAGATAAACTCTTCTTGCAAGATAATCCAGAAGATTTCAGTCAGTTTTCATATGAGCAGTGAACTCTCTGCCTTATATATTTCCACTGCAATAGAATCAGGACCAGTCCCTTTGACACATGAAAGGAACCTAATGGCATTCAAAACTTCTTCAGTTGGAAATTTATATACAGAGGGATAACTTCAAACTGAGGTATATGGTCAATTGCTACAGAATTGATTGATGACAATCTATCAACAATACTATAGATGTATTTAAACCATCTATCTAGGATCATGCCCTTATCACTAATCAAGGTGGTCCCATAAGCACTGAGTAGTTGAGTTGTACTCTAGGTTTTTGGCCCATACATAGCCTTTAGGTCATCACAGAAGCACTTTGAAATTTTTTTATTGTTTTTTTTTAAATTTTTTAAATGAAATTTATTTTAGTTTACAATGTTCAGTTCCACAATCCCTTGAGTTGAAAATTTTCTCCACCTCTCTCTCCTCCCTCCCAACATGGCAGCATGCAATCAAATACAGGATCTACAAACACCTTCACATTAAACATCAGTCAGATTGTAAAGAAGGATTATAATAAACGGAGTGAACAATGAGAAAGAGGAAGCAAAACAAACCAATAAAAAGAGAGAGAGCAAATAGCTTGCTTCAATCTGCATTCAGACTCTGTAGTTCTTTCTATGGATGTGAATATCTCTTTCCATCATGAATCTTTTGGAGTTGTCTTACAACCTTGCATTGCTGATAGGAGCCCACTCTATCAAGGTTATTTGTCACACATATGTTGTGGCTGTAACTGTCTACAAATTTCTCCTCGTTCAGCTATTTTCAATCAACATCAGTTTATATAACTCTCTTCAGGTTATTGTGAAATCTGTTTACTCCTCATTTCTCATATCACAATAGCATTCTATTACATTCATATACCACAACTTGTTCAGCCATTCCCCAATTGATGGGCATCCCCTTGATTTCCAATTCTTGTGCCACAAAAAGAGCTACTATAAATACTTTTGTACAGATGAGTCCTTTTCCCACTTCTATGATCTCTTTGGGATACAATCCTAGAATTGGTATTGTTGCGTCAAAAGGCATGCACTTAATTATAACCCTTTGGCCATAGTTTCAGATTGCTCTCCAGGTGATTGGATCAGTTCACAGCTCCACCAACAATGCCTTAGTGTCCCAATTTTTCCACATCCTGTCCAGCATTTATCATTTTCCTGTTTTGTCATCTTAGCCAATCTGACTGGTAAGATGTGGTACCTCAGATTTGTTTCAATTTGCATTTCTCTAATCAATAGTGATTTAGAGAATTTTTTTTTATATTCTTATAGATATCTTAAATTTCTTCCACTGAAAACTGCCTGTTCATATCTTTTGACCATTTGTCAATTGCAGAATAACTTACAATCTTATAGATTTGACTCAATTCTTGGTATATTTTAGAAATGAGGCCTTGACAGAGATACTGGTTAGAGAAATTCTTTCCCAGTTTTCCACTTTCCTCTTAATCTTGGTTACATTGGTTTTATTTGTACAGAAAATTTAAATGTAATGTGATCAAAATGATGTATTTTGCATTTTATAATTTTCTCTAACTCTTGTTTGGTCATAAAATCTTACCTTCTCCATAAATCTGACAGGTAAACTATCCCTTACTATACCAGACTGTGTATGGTGTCAGCCTTTATACCTAGATCACACACACATTTAGACTTTATTTTGTTATATATTGTTAGATATTTGTCTATGCCCAGTTTCTGCCATACTGCATTCCAGATTTCCCAGCAGTTTTTGTCAAATAGTTTGTTCTTATCCCCAAAACTGGCGTCTTTGGGTTTATCATACAGTAGATTACTATAGTCATTGACTATTGTGTCTCATGTACCCAATCTATTCCTTTGATGCACTACTCTATTCCTCAGCCAATACCAAGTAGTTTTCATGGCAGCTGCTTTATAATACAGATTAAAATCTGGTATGGCTAGGCCACCTTCCCTAGTATTTCTTTTCATTAAGTTCCTTGATATTCTGGACCTTTTGTTCTTCCAGATTAATATTGTTACTATTTTTTTCTAGCTCTATAAATTAATTTTTGTAGATTGATTGGTATGATGCTAAATAGGTAATTTAATTTAGGTAAAACATGTCATTTTTATTATATTAGTTCAACCAATATTTTTCCAATTACTTAAATCTGACTTTATTTGTGTGAAAAGTGTTTTACAATTTTATTCATATAGGACCTGGGCTTGTTTTGGCAGGTCAATTCCAAAATATTTTGTAATGTCTATAGTAACTTTAAAATTTCTATCTCTTGCTGTTGGATTTTGTTAGAAATATATACGAATGCAGCAAATTTATGTGGGTTTATTTTATATCCTGCAACTTTGCCAAATTTATTTCTAATTTCAAGTAGTTTTTTAATTGATTGTCTAGGATTCTCTAAGTATATCATCATATCACCTGCAAAGCATTATAGTTTAATCTCTTCTTTGCCTAATTTGATTCCTTCAATTACTTTTTCCTCTTTTATTGCTACTGCAAATATTTCTAATACCAAATAGAATAAGAGGGGTGATAGTGGACATCCTTGTTTCACCCCTGATCTTACTGGAAATGTTTCTAGCTTATCCCCTTTACATATAATACTTTCTGATGGTTTTAGATATATGCTACTTATTACTTGGAACTGCAAGCACCCTAGCATACCCAGGATGGCTGCTAGCATAGGTTCTTAGATCTACTTTTCTAAAGGAAAGCAACTCAAAATGGGTTAACAATCTTACTTTAATCAATCAAACATATATCATTTACCTAGCTCAGGGGAAAAAATCAGAACCCTGAAATTCAGAGAATAAAAACAAAAGACAAACAGAAATTACAAGCAGACAGAAAAACAGATCAGCAGACAAGGATTCCAGTTGTCTGACCATTACATCCATAACTAGTTACCAGAGAGGGAAGCACCAACATCTGGGTTTTCAAAGCCGGGGGGACTCAATGGCTGCCCAGAGTCTCATCTGGCCAAATCACACAACTCTTTCCAAAGTCCCCAAAGCAAAAACTCACATTAGGGTATATATAGCCTTTTCCTGGATCAGAGAATGTCACTACCCTCTTGCCTAACTGCCCAATCACAAAGTAATAAGGTGTGGGCATTTCTTAAAAACAAGCTTCCCACCACAGGCTCCATGTGACCACATTCAGCTTATTAGGGGACAGAGTATATTTTCATATCAGGGAAGGTTCTCCGAGTCACAAAAGCGTATCCAAGGGCTTAGAGGCAGAGAAGATCTTCAGATTGCCATACCATTATTCTTAAGAAGACTCCATTTATTGCTGTACTTTCTGGTGTTTTTAATAGGAATGTGTGTTGTATTTTGTCAAAAGCCTTTTCTGCATCTATTGAGATAATCATGTGGATTCTGCTAGTTTTATTGTTGATAATGATGGTTTTCCTAATATTAAATTGTCCTTGCTTTCCTGGAAAAAATTCCTACCTGATCAAAATTTATTATTCTTGTGATAAGTTGCTGTAGTCTTTTTGCTAATATATTATATTAAAATTTTTGCTTCTATATTAATAAGGGAGATGGGGCTATAATTTTCTTTGTCTATTTTGTCTCTTCCCAATTTAGGTGTCAATACTATATTTGTGTCATAAAAAAGAATTCAGTAGGACTCTTTTTCCAATTTTCCCAAAATAGCTTGTAAAGTATTGAGATCAATTGTTCCTCAGATGTTTGACAGGATTTGCTAGTAAATCTATCTGGCCCTAGAGATTTATTCCTTGGCAGTTCATTGTTAACTTGTTCAATGTCTTTTTCTAAGATGGGGTTATTTAAGTAATTAACTTCCTCTTCAGTTAATCTGGGCAATTTATATTTTCATAAAATTCATCCATTTCACTAAGATTGTGAATTTTATGTGCATACAGTTGGGCAAAATAATTCCTAATTCTTGTCACAATTTCCTCTTCATTGAAGCTAGATTCACCCTTTTCATTTTTGACACTACAATTTGGTTTTCTTCTTTCTTTTTTTTTATGTTATTGACTAAAGGTCTATAAATTTTATTGTTCTTTTTTTTTTTCATAAAACCAGCTATTAGTTTTATTTATTAATTCAATAATTTTCTTAATTTTGATTTTCTTAATCTCTCCATTGGTTTTCATTATTTCTAATTTAGTATTTAATTGGGAATTTCCAATTTGTTCTTTTTCTAACTTTTGCAGTTGCATGCCCAATTTATTGACCTCCATTTTCTCTATTTTATTCATATATGCATTATGAGATATAAAATTTCCCCTAAGAACTACTTCTGCTGTATCCTACAAGTTTTGGTATGTTGTCTCATTATTATCATTGTCTTGAATGAAGTTACTGATTGTTTCTATAATTTCTTGTTTGACCCACACATTCTTTAACATAAAATTATTTAGTTTCCAATTAGTTTTTAGTCTATCTTTCCATGGCCCTTTATTGCATGCAATTTTTATTGCGACATGATTTGTGAAGCAGTCATTTAATATTTCTGCCTTTCTGCACTGAATTATGAGTTTTTTTATGCCCTACTACATGGTCAATGTTTGCATATGTGCCACATACCAGTGAGAAGAAGGTATATTCCTTTTTAATCCCAATCAATTTTCTTCAGAGGTATATCATATCAATCCTCTCTAAAATTTATTCACCTCCTTAACTTTTTTCTCATTTATTTTGAATTTAGATTTATTGAGTTCAGAGAAGGGAAGATTGAGGTCCCCCACTAGTATAGTTTTGCCATTGATTTGTTCCTCTATTTCTCTTAACTTTTCCTCTACAAATCTGGCTGCTATACTACTTGGTGCATATATGTTTAGCAATGATACTGCTTCATTCTCGATGGTACCTTTAGCAGGATATAATTTCCTTCCTTTTCTCTTTTCATTAAATCTGTTTTTCCTTTTGCTTTATCTGAGATAAGGATTGCTACCACTGCTTATTTTTTTTTTACTTTAGCAGAAGCATAAAATACTTTACTCCAGACTTTTACCTTTACCCTATGTGTATCCCCTTGTTTCAAATGTTTTTCCTGTAGACAGCATATTGTAGTACTATAGTTTTTAATCAATTCTGATATCTGCCTCCATTTTATGGGAGACATTATCCCATTCACATTCACAGTTATGATTACTATCTGTGTCTTTCCTTCCTTCCTATTCCCTCCCCTGTTTATGCTTTTATTTCTCCTTTCTCCCCTCCCCTCCTTAAGAAATTTCCTTTTGACCACCACCTCCCTCAGTATTTCCTCCCTATGTACTCCCCTCCCTTTACCTACCCTTCCCTCTTACTACTTCTTCCCTTCATTCTAACTATCCCCTCTTTCTTTTCTCCCCCTTTCCCCTCCTACTGCCTGTAAGGCACAATGGATTTATATACTTAATGAAGTACATTATTCCTTCCTTGAATGAAGACCAATGAGAGTAAATTTCATACAATGCTCCTCTCCCTCCCTCTTTTCCCTCTACTATAATGAGTTTTTGTGTCTTTTCGCCTTAGAATCCTAAACTTAACTGATTATGTTAATCCCTCCTCAAACCAAAACCAATTAGAGTAAAGGTCACATAGTGTTCATCTCCCTCCCTTCTTTTCCTCCACTATATTATGTTTTTATGGCTCTTTGTGTGGCATAGTTTACCCTTTTCTGGATCATCTTTTCTTTTTCTCCCATTACAATCCCCTTGTATCCCTTAATAATGTTTTTATCATCAGATTAATTGATTTATACCCACACCCTCTATCTATGTATATCCCTTTTAAATGTCACAGTAATTATACAATTCTTAATACTGACAGGTATCAGCTTCCCATATAGCAGTGGTTCTCAATGTTCCTAATGCTGTGACCCTTTAATATTTATATGTGGGCATAGCTCCATGTGGGAGGACCCGCCTGGAGATGGATAGAGGAGTGGTGTCTCAGTTCCTAAGACCATCAGAAATATGTGTTTTCTGATGGTCTTAGGCGACCCCTGTGAAAGGACTGTTTGACCCCCAAAGGGGTTACAACCCACAGGTTGAGAATCGCTGCCATTTAGGGATGTAAAGAGTTTGCTTTTATTGAATCATAAGTTATGTGTGTGCACATTTGTGTGTGTGTGTGTTTTCTTCGTTTACCTTTTTATGTCTCTCTTGCTTATTGTATTTAGAGATCAAATTTTCCACTGAGCTCTGGTTTTTATATCAAGAAGTTCTGGGAGTCCCTTATTTCATTGAATGACCATCTCCTTGCCTGAAATATTATGCTCAGTTTCATTGGATAGTTGATCCTTGGTTGCAGTCCAAGCTCTTTTGCCTTACAAAATATCATATTCCAATTTCTCCAATCTTTTAATGTAGAAGCTGCTGGGCCCTGTGTGATCTTGACTATAATTTCATGATATCTGAGTTGTTTCTTTCTGGTTGCTTGCAGCATTTTCTCTTTGACCTGATAATTCTGGAATTTGGCTAAAATATTTCTTGGAGTATTCAATTTGGGATATCTTTCAGTAGGTATCTGGTGAATTATTTCAATAGCTATTTTATCCTATTGTTCTAGGACTTCAGGAGATTTCTTTGATAATTTCTTGGAGGATATTGTCCAGGCTGTTTTGTTCATCATGGCTTTCCATTAGACCAATAATTCTTAATATTATCTCTCCTGGATCTTATCTCCAGATCAGTTGTTTTTCCAATGAGGTATTTTACACTTTCTTCTGATTTTTCAATCCTTATATTTTGTTTGACTGAATCTTGACATGTCTTACAGTCATTAGCTTTGACTTGACTGATTCTAATTTTTAGTGAATTATTTTCCTCAGTTAGCTTTTGAAGCTCCTTTTTCACATGTTCAGATTTCATTTTTAGGGAAATATTTTCTCTAGTTAGATTTTGAACCTCCCATCCCAGTTCACAAATTTTACTTTTTAAGCATGTGTTTTCTTTGTTTAGATTTTTTTTTCCATTTTGGCCAATGTAATTTTAAAAGAATTGGCCAAATTATCTTCTACCTATTTAATTTGACTTTTAAAATTTTCCTTGAGCTCTTCCAAGAATGTTTTTTGGGCTTAAGACCAGTTTATATTTCTTTCTGTGGTATCAGGTGTGGATATAGACTCAATGGTGTCTCCTGAAAGTGATTCTTCTTTTTCACAATAATAGCATTCAATCTTCTTTGGTATTCCCTTTCTGAGTTGTTTCTGTCCCATTGTCATTGCCTATTTCCTGGATTTTAAAGTGAATTTCTGCTTCTGGGTTTCAGAGTGCTCTTACCCATGCTTCTCTACCTGGGAGCTTGGGGCCTGGTTGTTAACTTTGTGTGCTGTAGCCTCTGGGTGTCTAGACTGATGCCAAGGCCAGGACTCTCAGTGCTTCTCCTGGGTTACCTTGAGACTCACAGAATAAGGTCTGATTTGGCCACTTCAGGTTTCTGTATTTGTGCCCCTGGGCTAGAGCTCAGCCAGGCTCAGCAGCTGGCAGCCTACCATGCAGGAGTCTGCAGATTTCCATGATTGTGCCAAGGCACACATGGCCTTTTGGTGTTAGTGCTTGCTGGCTCCACACCCCTGAGATTCAGTATCTCCTGCTAGTCAGCTGATATAGGACTTATTGGTATGCCTCCCACCCTTAATGTCAGTTACTTAACAGCCTCAGTCACATCCTTACCCTAGGACTCCCAACCTTGCTGCTGCTTCCACTATTTCAGAATTTTACACTGGGGCAATAATCTCTGGGTTTTCAGTGTCAGGGAGGGGGATTAGAGCAGCTAGCACTTACTCCACCATCTTGGCTTCCAGAAGTACAAGTATGTGATTTTTAAACATCCAGGATGCAGGCTGATAGCCCCAAGAGAAGCTGTTGTTGCTGCCACAAGCCTTTTGGTTTCTCTTACTCAGTTCCAATAGATCCTCTGTCCTGGGATGAGACTTCTGCAAATCACACTTTGGACTGTTACTCTCAGTGTAAAGGTGAATTTCATCTGCCTTCTTACTGAGCCAAGACTCCTGCATCTCTCTGAGCTTCACTTGAACTTTACTTTAAAAAAATATTTACTTTAATTTTTAACATTCATTTCCACAAGATTTTGAGTTCCAAATTTTCTCTTCATCTCTCCTCCACCTCCCCCACCCCAATATGGCAAGCATACTGATTACCCCTACCCCCAGTCTATGCTTTCTTCTATCTCTACCCCCATCTATCCCTTACTTCTTTTCCCTTACTTTCCTGTAGGACAAGATAGATTTCTATACCCCACTGCCTATATATCATATCCTTGTTTCATATAGAAACGAATTTTTAACATTTGTTTTTAAAACTTTGAGAACCAGATTTTCTCCTTTCTTCCCTCCTCACCTACCCTCATAGAGAAGACAAGCAATTCCATTTAGGTTATACATGTATAGTTACGCAAAACATTTCCATCATAGACATTTCTGGGTGGCAGAGTCAAGATGGCAGGATAGGAGCAGCAACATATCACAGCTATCACATAGCCACCTCAAAATGCACACAAATATACTTTCAACTAAAGTCAGCGCAGCTACAAGGAACCATATCAGCACTGTGAACTGAAACCAGCCTGGCCTGAAGCCCTAGCTGAGCCCTGGGGGCAGCTGGACAGGAGGAGCTGAGGAGCAGCAGGTGAGTGGATTAGTGGCAGCTGCAGCAGTGTTCAGAACTAGGTCAGTGGGACCTGAGAAATCAGGAGGAGAAAAGAAATCTGGCTGAAAGGCCTCCAGGGCTGGAAAGCAAAAGGCAGAGGTTTTGCACCCACCTCCACATTGCAGCTTCTGCGCCTTCGGCCTGCAGACAGCAGGGGAATAAGCAATCATTCAGAGGCCAAGTACCCTCGCATTGAGCAGCCTGCATCTAGATCCTGGTCTTGGGCCTTGGTCCTGTGAATCTTCATTATCCAGTGAGCTGGAAGTAAGTAGGAAAGGGACCCAGCATCTTCCTGAGGGCTACAGCAGCTGGGAGGACCCCAGCAATTTGGGACAGAGCTTTCCCTTCTGGAAGCAGAGCCCCAGAGAGATTTAAAAAAAAAAATCATGGACTGACCAACCATGAGTAAGAATAAGCATAAGAAACAAAGTAAAAACAGCAACCAATTGCTAGATTCTTCTTTGGAGAAAAGAAGGATCATGGCAGAGACAGGGAGGAGGAGAGTGCAGCCACAACACCCCCACCAGGGGCTTCCAATAAACATGAAGATTGCCTTAAAGCTAGAAATGAGCTGAAGAAGGAGTTTGAAAACCAAATAAGAAAAGTGGAAGGAAAATTGGGAAGAGAAATAAGAATTTTGCAAGAAAATCATGAAAAGAGAGTCAGCAACATGACTGAAGAAATCAACACCCTAAAAAATAGATTAACTCAAACAACAAAAGAGGCCCAAAAAAACAATGAGGAGAAGAATGCCTTAAAAAGTCGATTTTGCCAGATGGAAAAGAATGTCAAAAGCACTCTGAAGAGAAAAATTCTGTCAAAATTAGAGTGGAGCAAATGGAAGCAAATGACTTCATGA
>CM053580.1:419929150-419946895 GCA_028627135.1 Pseudochirops cupreus | reverse complement strand
TAATTGATACAATAGAGGGGGAGAACAGGAAGGCAAAAGGGAAAGAGTCAACCTTACTCCCATGGAATTTGGCTTAGGGAAGGAATGACATAAACTCTAAACTGGGCATCTTGCCAAATAGAAAAGTAGGGGGAAGGGGGATGAGAGGTAGGGTGATGGAGGGGAGGGCAGGGTGGGGGGAGGGCTGATCAATGTTCACATTTCTATAGAGGGACAGGGACAGGGTGGAGAGTGGTTGGGGGGGGCAGGATAGGAAGAAGGGACATTTAATCAGACTCTCACAGTGTGCTCACTATGGAGAGGTTCTGCGTAATTTCACATGTTCAGCCTGTATTTGATTGCTTGTCCTTCCAGTAGGAGTGGGTGATGAGGGAGGAAGAGAAAGAATCTAGAATCTAAAGTTGTATAACCAAATATTAAATATATATATATAAATGCAATTATTATTACTATTATTATTGTTATTAACTACATCCAACAGGAACTTGAAATACACAGGCACTGTGGTTGGGAGATCCATCCTGCCCTACCAAAAAGTCAGAGGGGTGAGGGGGGAAGACATGGGAGAGAATAGACTGGGGGAGGGGGGATACACTGGGATGGCTGTTTTGGGGCAGTGGGTAGGGGAAAGATGGGGAGAAAATATGTAACTCAAAATCTTGTGGAAATGAGTGATGCAAACTAAAATAAAATTAAAAAAAAACATTTCCATCATAGTAATATTGTGATAGATTAACCATATTTCCCTCCATCCTATCTCAACATCCATTTATTATATTTTCCCCTTTGACCCTGTCCCTTTTCAAAAGTGTTTACTTCTCCCTACTCCCTCCCCCAATCTGCCTCCCTGCTCTTCTCCTCCATTGAAACAACTATCTCTTGTCTCTTTTATGTGAGATAATTTACCCTATTCTATCTCTCCCTTTCTCATCCCACTATGTTCCTCTCTCACTTCTTAATTTCATTTTTAGATATCTTCCTTTCATATTCAGCTCATCCTGTGCCCTCTATGTATACATGTATGACAAATACACACATATATACATACATATATATACACACACACACACACACATACATATATATGTTTCATTCAACTGTCCTAACACTGAAAAAAGTATTCGGTGTTATAAATATCTTCTTTGCATGTACAAGTGTAAATAGTTCAACTTTAATCAGTTTCTTATGATTTCTCTTTCCTGTTTACCTTTTGATGCTTCTCCTGATTCTTCTATTTGCAAGTCAAAATTTATGTTCAGCTATGGCATTTTCATCAAGAATGCTTGAAAGTCCTCTATATCACTGAATGACCATATTTTCCCCTAAATATTATACTCAGTTTTGTTGGGTAGATGATTCTTGGTTTTAATCCTAGTTTCTTTGACCTCCAGAATGTCATATTCTAAGCCCTTTGATCCCTTAATGTAGAAGCTGCTAGATCTTGTGTTATGCTGATTGTGTTTCCACAATATTCACAGCGTTTCTTCCTGACTGCTTGTAATATTTTTTCTGTGACCAAGGAACTCTGGAATTTGGCTATAATATTCCTAGTGGTTTTCTTTTAGGGATCTTTTTAAAGAAGTCATTGGTGAATTCTTTCAATTTCCATTTTATACTCTGGTTCTAGAATATCAGGGCCTTTTTCTGTGATGATTTTTGAAAGATTATGTCTAGATTATTGTTTTGATCATGGCTTTCAGGTAATCTAATGATTTTTTATTTACCTCTCTTGGATTTATTTTTCAGGCCATTTGCTTTTCTAATGAGATATTTTACATTGTCTTATATTTTTTTTTCCTTCTTTTGGATCTGTTTTATAATATCTTGATTTCTTACAAAGTCATTAGTTGCCACTTGATCCATTCTGATTTTGAAGTAATTATTTTCTTCAGTTAGCTTTTGGTCTTCCTTTTCCATTTGTCCAAATCTGATTTTTAAGGCATTCTTCTCCTCATTAGATTTTTGGGTCTCTTTTACCATTTGAGCTAGTCTATTTTTTAAGGTGTTATTTTCTTCAGTAGGTTTTTTTGGTTGGGGTTCTCCTTTAGCAAGTTATTGACTCATTTTTAATGATTTTCTTGCATCATTCCCATTTCTCTTCCCAACTTTTTTCCTCTACTTCTCTTACTTGATTTTCAAAATCCTTCTTGAGCTCCCCTATGGCGTAAAACCAATTCAAATTTTACTTGGAGCTTTTTGATGCAGGAGTTTTGACTTTGTTGTCTTTCTCTGGTTCTGTGTTTTGATATTCTCTGTCACCAAAGAACAATTCTAGTCTTAATTTCTCTTCCTCTGTTTGCTCATGTTACTAGTCAATCATTTGCCTTTTGAACTTTTTGCCATGGTAGAACTCTGCTTTCAGAGTGGAGAGTGCTGTGTCCCAAATTTCTGGGATTTTGCATAGCTGTTGTCAGAGCTACTTCTAAGCACCTGCTTTGGAATTGTAAGGAGTATTCCCTCTCCACAGCTGCCATAAGCTCTGCCATGCCAGCAGTGCTTCTCACCCAGGACTGCCACCCAATGACCCAGATCCAAGCAAGGCAAAGCAAGAGAATCCTGCCTCAGTGTAATGTCACACACAAGCAGATTCCCAAAAGAATGCTACTATGAACAACTTTTAAGGTTCAGATTACACAGTACAGTGAACATTCTATTTATTCTTTAACAAATCAAGGCAAACATTCACAACAAATCACAATATAGTGTTCATAACAGCTTAACATTAAAACAGTCACACAGTTTTCACTACAGTGGCCACAGTATTAGGAACAAAGAAGAAATGAATAATAATCTGGTTTTCCCAAAGGGGAAACCTTCCTTACTTAATCATTCAGTCAATTCACAATACAAGTTACTAGGTGCTAATTATCTGCTAAATTGATTACTGTTACAATCAGCACCAGCAAAGAGGATACTGCAATTGCACTCCATTCATCCACTTAGACCCCCACCCACTGTGGGCCTAGAGCTTTGCAAGCAGCCTCTTGACTGCCACAGCCTCTGCTGCCTCTGCCACCCCAGTGGCAGGGGCTAAATGGCACTCTTCTCTCACCCAGGTCAAAAGAATTTCCCCAATGACCTTTTACTTTCTTTTTGGTGTTTATGAGTTCAGAAGTCTGGAAAGCACCACAGTTGTCAATAATTCAGTCCCCTGTGGTCTGCTCTGGTTGGTGTATGCCACCAGTCTGTGCTGGCGTGGCCCATATTGGACCGTGCTCCATGCCCATCCTGATATCATGTAACCTTCCTTTATAGCTTGCCAGGGTGCCTTCAGCTGGAGATGTATTTCATTCTGTCATTTTGTGGGTTCTGTAGCTCTAATATTTGTTTAGAGTAATTTTTTCACAGGTGTTACAGGTGGTTCTGGTGTAACCTCAAGCAATTTCCTGCTTTCACTCTGCCATCTTGGCTGCGCCCCTGAACTTTACTTTTGATGGAGGTAAATGTTGCATTCGTAGAAACAGACAAACTATCCTATTGGCAGACCCTGTGGAAGATTTGTATATTTGTTTGGGTTTTGACCACAGGGTGCAATCTCTGACTGACACATCAAATAGTACAAGGTTAGACTAGGTGAAGCAGTGAAATGGCAAGTAAAGAAGTACTTATCACCTTGTTTTAGCTATTTAACTATTTAGCACCTTGATTCAGCTGTTTCTTTTGGGCCATTCCCATGATTATATCAAGTCTTTGTTAGGAAACAGAACTTGTGAAAACCACAGTGGGAGAAACTTGCTGATGCAGTATGAAGGGACAGAACGGGGAGGAGCTAATGACCACATATAAGGAGAATTCCATGCTGGGAAAGAGCAGATCTGGGAAGGAGAAAGGTTGTGGAGGCTGGTATTCTGTTTATCTGTTCTGTCTGTGTTGATTTTTTGTTTGTGATACTTTGTACAAAAACCCTAGGACTTACTGGAAGACCTCAAAGAGGATTTTCTTGTTGCCTGTTTATATAAGTCCTGGAGGAGGGTTTCAGGGGTCATGGTATCACACTGATAATGTGTGTTGAGTTTTCAGATTTTGTATATGGGTATGTGTTGATTTCCCAGGCAGACAGTGAATAGATGATGGTGCCAGCAATGTGTATGAATGATGTTATTGTGGCTTTGTTAAGCTTTGTCTTCCCTGAAACAGAAACTATGAAGGACTTGAGGTGGACTGGATACTGTGAGCTTCAAAATGGAATTGGACAAGGAGCTGGACAATTGGGTAGATTCAGGCAGGAGCTGGACCTGTGGAAGAGTAACCATGGAATTAAGGAGCCAGCCTTGATTTAAGATGAAAAGACCTCTCCTTGGGAACTTAGTGCTGACTCAGAAGATTATGATTTACTGTGGCCTAAGTGTGGGAGAACTTTGTACTCTGTATCCTGTACCTCTTAAAGATGACTGAGTTAAGGATGACTGGAAATTAATCTCCAACCAATAAGGAAGAAGACTTTTTGACTGAGAGATTAGGCCAATGTGACCTAGGGGTGGTGAACTTTGACCTTTGTACTTTGTGTGCCTTAAAGAGTCTTGCTCCTTAAGGATGATTGAGTTAAGGACTTACTGAATGATGTCTTTTGTTTAAAACTATGTGGCCACTTTAGTGATAAGTTGTTATATTATAATATTGTGAAGGCTGCACTTTGGTTTCTGTGAATGTTTGGCTTTAGCTTGTTGCTGAATAAATAGAGAGTTCACTATACTATGTGATCAGAACTTTAAAGATATTCATAGCAGCAGTTCTCTGGAAAGTTGTTCATGCTTGGCTTTACAAGCAGACAGTTTTTAGGGTACTTCTTCTAGCCCCTTCCTTCAAACAAGAAAAGAGAAAGGTGGCCCTTAAAAAATATTGCTCAGACACCCAAGGTGGGGTATTGTGTGTGTCAAATCTCACTAATGCTTCAGTCCAGTGAAAAGACAACACTCTGCCCTGCACTACCTATGTACAGGGTTATAAGTACAGTTCCCAGTATTTCCATGTGTGATGCTTCATCACTAGCCTATCACTACAAGACTTTGGGGTAAGTAAAATAGTAAAATAGTAACAGAATAAAATAGTAAAACTGTTGAGTAGGAAAATAATAAAATAGTGAAATGATATGGATGATGGCTTTTGAGTCATGTGTGGATTGGGTTTATGTGAGGCAGAATTGCATGAAGCTGTCAGTCCCACTTTCTCTTCCAGAGCCATTTGAGTTCAGTGGCAAGACAAAAGTTAAGATGACTGGTGATGGCCTATAATGTAGCAGATGGCCTTGCTGTCCTCAATTTCTAACCAAGATATAAGTATATAAGCATCCTAGAATGTGTGTTTCTACTGCATTTATGGCCAGAAAGAACAAACTGCTCACATACACTATTGTGCTGAAGAAGTCTTCATATGCTTGGGATAGTCACACACACCCCTCGCCAACTAATCAATGCATTTTAGGCCCATTGGCTACCCTCAGCATCATTTAGTCCTTCTGCTAAAATGGTATAGTGACTGCACATGCTACAACTTCTTGGAGTCAAAAATGAGATTGGGATGTCAGGTGGACATCAAAGGTGTATAAGCAGTCTCCATACCAGTGGTACTAGTCCTCACTGAGCACTTTTTATACCCCCAATTTCTCATTAGAAACATTTGGAACTCAATCATATATGTATTCATATAGTTTTCAAAGAAAATAGTCCAATCCTGTTGTTTTCTCAAAATTAAATATCCTTTTTAATTAGAAAATATTTACATTACATCTTTCTCATTACTTTGTCTATCATTTTTGTATTATAATTTGACCTCAAATACAGAAAATATTTACATTAAAACCATTGTCTTATTACTGTAGCATCCCTATATTATAATTTGACCATAAATATAGATGAAAATTATAAGATTTTTCATGTTTATATCTTGTTATAGTAACTCAGAGATGTTCCTGTATCAATCTATTAAGAAATAGATTTAGTATCATAGTCACAATTATTTTTCTGTTCTCATGTCCTAATTATAGAAGTTCCATATGAAAAAGAAAAAGGAACATAGTTAAAACAATGTTAAAATTCATTCCCTCAAGGGCATAGACAAACTTGAAATAGACTATAAATGGGGGAAATCTCCTTTAGCTCTGATTCTAGGCATGAGTCATATTTCACAACCAGTTATGTAATAAAGCCCACATTTTCAGAGTATCAAAAGCCAGGCTCAGAACTCATGAGGTGGGGGAAAATTTCCTGTACAGAAAGGAAATAGCATAATGTGGAAACTGAATCAAGAGGATCCTGCCTTTGGCCATTCAAAGAATAGCCCCTTTTCCTAGGGATAGACATCCAATTGCAACAGTTCTGAGACCACAGAATATGCCATTTTTTTCATTGAATAACTAACTGACTACTGGCTTAATATTCCAAACAACAATACCAGAAATCAAACTCAAACAAAATATCAGATTATATTTCCTGTTTACCTCAAACAGCAGAATTTCACTAACTGTTACTTAGGGTTTTAATATGAATGGTTTTCTCATGTTTCCATAGTAGTTATATGTCATTTATTCTCTATTGGTTATATAAAAATAGCCAGTTTCTGGGGTTTTGGAATGCAGAGAATATCTGATATTTGACTCATATTGAATATTGAAGGTATGTTTGGTAGAGTCAGAAGGCAGAAAGAGCTTAAGGGGCTATGAATCTAAAATGTTGATAGTACTAATCATAAATCTTATTCTTGGGTTCAAAAATTAAGCTTTATATGCATAAGGTAGGAAAGATTATAACTAGACAAAAAAAGTTTCTCTGAAACAGAAAACTATATTTTGTGGACAATGTTCCATATGATTAAGTAATATAATATGGTAACCTAAAACACTAATTTGATATTAAATTTTTTTGAGAGACAATGTTTAGGATGAATGAGGCAACAATTTCACTTTATCCTTCTCTGGTCATATCACAATTGTGGTATTATGTTTAATTCTGGACACATGCCATGAGAAGATTGGTGAAATACCTGGGCATGATTATCTGTGAGAAGCAAAGACTTAGCAGAGAACAAGGCAAATTTCCTCAATTATTATAAATGCTATTATGTTGAAAGAATAATTAAATTTCTAAACTTTCTTTTTTAATTAGCCTTGAGGTGACAGTCAAATAAAGAGCAAAAAATGAAAATTACTAATGTTGATTTTGACTTGATGTGAAGAAAAATATTTCCTAACCTGTCGGCATGTTCAAAGATGAAACAGGATACCCATAGTGATATTACTTTCCCTTTTCCAAAAGGTCATTAAGAAAAAAAGCTAGGAGACAAATTTCCTTTAAAGGGTATTCTGTTTTAGATGTGATTTGGAATAAGTAGATTTTATTCAGATTCGATAAGTTCCTCCACTTAGAAATCAGATCACCCAATCTTGTATCCTGATTTATACCTTTGGAGAAGAGGTGGCCAGGAACTAGAACTGTCTTTTAGAAAGGCTGAGGTAGAATTTTCAAAGCTTTATATAATAGATTTAGTTGTTTAGGTAAATTAGAGACAAGGTCAGTACAGAATATTAGACAGAAACCACGCATTTATAAGCTATTACAAAGCAAAAAGTGTAACACCATTGAAATTAATTGAAGTTGTGTAAACTTTTGTGCTAAATTGCAAAGGAGAAACTCTATCAAAAAAGATTAGTTATTTAGTTTGAGATATGATTAGGAAATACAGAACACTGCCTATGAAAGTCTATTCCAGAAACAAATTACCAGAATATCTCCCCCACAAAGAATCAACTTGTTTGAGCTTATTTTTGTTTTTTGTTTACAATTTTATTTCAGAGGTTAATCGTCTATTACACTTTTGGAACAGTTAGTTGAAGCAGGAAAGAAAATTTAGCAAATACGGTTCGGTTAAGAGGACCACAGAACTACCATGTAATCAAAAAAAAAAAAAAGCAATATATGGGAATGCTATGAAAGGGATAATAGTGGAGTGATGAAGGCAGAGGAATGAAGAAAAAAGATCATTGGCACAGCCCCTGTTTTGAACTGTACCTCTTTCCTGCTTAAACTATTTCAAAGTTAAGATCAAAGAATTTGAGAGTTGAAAAAGCACTTAGATGTCAATTTATATATGATCAGGATCCCTTCTAACACATCCAATCTCCATCTGAAAACTTTTGGTTGTGATGAGTAAAAAAATTCCAAGACAGAGTTTGTGGGTAAATTATAATCACTTTTTTCGACCACAGGTAGCCAGCAGCTAAGAAAAGGGCTCATTGACCTGTCCATGAATCGTGGTCATGAATGGAATAAGAGTAACATTCCAGAAATCTGAACAGAATTGTATTAAAGTACCAAAGACTTAGCAGCCTGGGCTGGGAGCCTGGGACTCTTGCCTTACTTCCCTGGTCATAAGTTGAAGTTTTCGCTAAGCTTAGCTAATGTATATGAGGGAAAAACACAGACCCTGCTAATTTAACCACAGGCCTGGATGTCCCACACTTGTTTCCACTGACCACCATCTGACCTGTATAAAATTGGAAATCCTGTTGTGGAACTCTGGGCAGGTCACCATGTCCTAACATTGCCATGATTCATAAATATTGTCTGCTTTCATATCTATACTGATATTGTTAGAACTTTTATCTTCTACTTTCATATCTAAGTTTATATTGATGACATATTTTGTCTGTTTTCATGTGCACTAGACATGTACCTCCTGCTTTTTGATATTATTGTCATTTCACCTGCAACACCAGCAGAATTTTTTTTTTGCACTTAAAATTGTGCACCTCAGTTCCTAATTAATGGGAACAGGATAAGACAAAGGGGAAGGGAGAGAAGGGGTAGTCTTCTGGGTATATAATCAAGCTTTGCATTTTGCATTTTGCCTCTCCTACTAGACTGCTTCTAGTAGTGAGACCTTCCTTCTTGCAAGAAGAAATAATTAAATAAATCCTACCTGTATTTACTTGGAGATACCTGTGCTTATCTTTATTTGGTCAAGGGTTCTCTTTGTCTCACACAGTCACTACTTGATGTTTATATGCCCTTAGAAGGATGGGTCATCCAGCAGATGGCAATCAATTTTTATTGGTTAATAATTAAGTGAGAAGAATGAATATTATAATGAGAGTTGGACCTATTCTAATCAGGGACTGGGGGAATTTAACTTTGATCCTGTCATTTACTTTCAAACCATTCCCATCCTTGGGCAATCTAATCAAAGAATTTGTCCCCGCCCAAACTAGAATAGAATACTTTGGGATTCCCCACTTGAGTGAACAAGATTGAGAAGGAAGTTAATCCAATCTAATTATCAGCAACGTCTTTCAGATGCTGGTTTGGCTAGTAGAAAGGGAAAATCCAATATTAACTATTAGTTATTTAATAATCCTGTCTCTTAAGTAATGTAAAGCAAAACACATTTTGAAGCAATTGATCAACTTTTGATTAGGAACTTTTCCTTACTTTGAGCTAGAAATTTAAATCTCTGTGATGACTACTCATTACACCTAGCTCAGCCTTTTCAGAAAAAGAAAAAAAAAAGAATCCCTGTTGCATGTGAAAACCTCTAAAGCACTGGAAGACAGCTCCCATTTTCCTGCTCTCCTTTATTATTCTCCCTACACAAATGTGATGACTCTTCTCTGGACTAAGCCTTCCTAGATCTTTCATCTGATCTTCACGTGACATAAAATACAATCTTATCATCATATCAGATTACTCCTATTTGACATTCCTTACTTTATCAATGACACTTTTTCCACATAGTAACATATAGAACTCTGAGTGTAGACTGAAGCATACTTTTGTATATTTCTTGTTTTTTTATTTATTTTTTGTAACATAGGTAATGTGGAAATATGTTTTGAATGACTTCACAGGTGCAATTGATGTAGCTTGCCTTCTCAGTGGGGAAGGGGCATACAGGAGGGCAAAAATTTGGAGCTCAATTTTTATTAAATCTTGCCTTGAGACACCAAAATATCTTAGAAAATATAAGTAACAAAAAGTTATATTCCTTTGGACCTACTCTTTATATGTAACAGTGTAGAAGAAGGAGAAGGAAAAGGAGGAGGAAAAAGAGGATGAGGATGAAAAGAAGGAGGAAGAGGGTCCTCTCTAACTTGAATTGGAAAACTGTGAAAGTTGCTCTTAGAGAGTAGCTACTACCACTCTCCAGTGAATTGTAAGTGAATTGGATTTTAGTGAGGCAGAGCTGGGTAAGGTCATCAGGCTTACTGTCTCCTGCAGTTATCAGAGTCGTGGCAAGACAAGAGTCAAAGCAATTGGCAATGGGACAAGCAAATTTAATAAAAAAGCAAAAAAGCTTAATGCAAATTTATATAAGTATAGGGTTAAAAGCACCTACGACATTTTAGTTCTGATATCAAAACTTCATGAGAATTAATTTCCAGTAATCAAACAATCACTCAAAAATAAAGAAGCCTTAGAATAAGTGTGAACAGTTTTTCAAAGTCATTAGATGAAGTGAAATGGTACCAGACAGCAAATCAGTGTAGGGAAATTTTGGTTCCAACTTAAAGATTGTTTATAAATTATCAAATGATAATTCATAGGGGGATGAGAAGTATAACTTCCCTCTTTGACCAGGTCTTCTTCCTCCTATCACTTCTGAATGGAAAAGATTCTTTCATCTTGAACAGATGCCAGACTTTCCTTATTCCCAAAAGTCTCTTAAATGGCATCACAGAAGTTTCTGTATCACTTCCAAGAATGCCATGTAGAATCTTTAAGGAGAAGTCCACTGTCTCTTATATTCTAAATGTACTTTTGGAAGAGTATATCATAGTCTTTTTTGGAGCGGGGGGAAGGGGAAAAGGAGGGACAGAGAAGAAGGTTTTGAACCAACAGTGGTCATTATGAAGAGGTGCAGGCTCTGGGAGCCCCCTTGAGCTCTCCTTGAATCTTCAAAACATAGGCTCTGGAAACCTGCTTGAACTCCCACTTAATGAGGTATTTTCAGAGGCCATAAGCTTTCATTGTGGCCCAAACCTCTGGTACTAGCCTAGCCCTCCATTGTCCATCTACTTCCCACCCTTGAGCCTATCAAAATATCAATCCACCCTTGAATTGGCCTAGCCCACCATCGTCTGTTGGCTCCAGGTAGCTTCCAACAACTTCCCACCCTTAATCACTCATTGATCTCAATAACTCCTCCTGAAGACCTTCCCCAAACTCTTCCTCCAGACCATCCCTAGATTCCTCCCAGAACCTTTCTGTGTATAAGACAGCTTCTTGCCCCCATGTGTGTGAAAGAGCCATAGAATGACCTAGCATAGACTTACCCTGCAACAGACTTACTCTGGCCTGCTTGCCCAATACAAGCATCACAGATGCCTGGGCTCCTTAAGAGTCTACCCAATATGGCAAACTTTTAATAAATTTTACTTTTCTTTGGCTGAAAAGACTTGAGTTGAATTCATTTGGCAGGACCCAGCATGTTGGTATTTTGGGGTCTCTAGCAACTCTAACCCTAACCATATCAATTATACTACCTTAATAAATACCTCTTAAAACAAACTATTTAATGCTAACTGACTAAATGATTCTCAACTGATAATCTTGGGATGGAAAGCGCAGTGGAATAGGGCTTAATCCAAAGGCATTAAAGACACCATTAAGGGTTGCTAGGTTGCACAGCCAATGGAGCACCAGTCCTGGAGTCAAGAAGACCTGAGTTCAAATCCAGCCTCAGACACTTGACACTCACTAGCCGTGTGACCTTGGACAAGTCATTTAATCCCAATTGCCTTTCCTTCTCCCCTCTGTAAAAAAAAAGCACCATTGATCCTTCAGTGGCATCCCTAGAATCTTGGGTGGGGAGACATTGCTATCTTGCCTCTAGGAACCAGAGTGGGGGTTGGGATAAGGTTCTTCGGAGCTCACATAGGTTACACATGCAAATTCATCAAAATGAGTTTTATAACGTGAGGGTATACTGTTCAAAGAGAAACACAAACATTCCTCCAAATGGCTTAGAATTAGATTATTTTTTCTGGACTCAGTCATGGCTCCTGTGACATAAGAACATGTAAACTGCAGAGAACCTGAGGGTAGTTACGTTATTTGTTGCTCTATTTGAACAAAGGAACAGAGAACATATAAAGGAAGGTGTAAGAAGACTGGCACCTTCTGATCCCATATTCCCTAGAACAAAGAGAAGAAAAATAAAGAGACAAACCAAAGTCTTATATCCTGTCTTTTTGTTCTTGCCACATAGTCATCAAGTGTTTTTTACATTTCTTCTTTCTAGATCTCTATAGACTATGAGACAGTTCTGAAGTTTAAAGGAAATTGGGATTTTTCAAATTCTAAATTTGAGATCAGATCTGATGGATTTTAGGCATTCTCTTTTTTGGGGGGCAGGGGTGTCATAAGATCACAGATCTAGATCCATAACTGACCTGAGAGAACAGTGAAAACATCCATTTATATGGCATATGAGGAAACTCAGGATAAGAGCAGTTGTATGATATATTCAGGGTCACATAGCTAGGAAGTATCAGCTTAGACTGAACTTAGATCTTCTGGACTTCAAGTCCAGGCTTTTATCTACAACAATATGATGTTCATTGGCAGTATTTCCTTTCAAAAAAATCCCAAAATCCCAAAAACCTTATATATAGAGTCTCCCTTAATAGAATATAATCTCTTTTAGGGTAGGACACATTCATATTTATCTTTGTATCCTCTATACCAGCACAATGACTGGCCCACAGGTCTTGTTGTTTGGTCATTTTCAGTCATGTCCAACCCTTTATGAGCCTTTTGGGAGTTTTCTTTGCAAAGATACCAGAGTGGTTTACCATTTCCTTCTCTAGGTCATTTTACTGGAACTGAAGCAAACAGGATTAAGTGACTTACCTAGGGTCATACTGCCATTAAGTGTTTCTAAAAATGATGAAACAATAGGCCAGAGACAAAGTGCCAGTAATCAGGAAACCATTTAATTAATTAGTTTCATCTTGACAAACAGATTTGCAAATTGGTAATTCTCTTGATCATAATTCCACCATGCTGAAGTGAAGGCAGAGATTATATACATAAATCACAAAGAGAGGGGAGTGGGGAAGATGGATTACAGAAATCCTTCCCAAGGCCAGAATAGTTTCCAAAGCCCAGCTCACAAATCCCACAATACTAAGGTACAGGTATCCTGAAGTTCTGTGGGAATAGCATTGTTCAAGCCTTTGGCAGTCATTACTTGGTGGGACATAGCACCAGAGTTCTGTGACAGGAACAGGTTCTATGGTTTTTCATTTTCTTCACTTGAGGTGCACAGCACAAGGTCGACAGTGATTATGAGTGTTGTCAAAGTTTGAGCATTTCAAACTGCATTGTAAGCTTCTGACTCATAAGTCAGAAAAGGCAATTATGAAAAGTCTAATCTATTAGTATATGCATTACATATATCATATCAATTATTATGAAAATCATAATTCCACAGGCCCGATGTAAACTCAAGAAGATGAATCTTTCTGATTCTAGACCCAGTGCTCTAAGCACTGTATCACTGAGCTGCTTGACTGACACATAGTAGGAACTTAATAAACCTATGTTGATTGTTTAACTGATTTATGAATCATAGAGATCACTATCTATCTTGTTATCAACCATTAACAACCATTTTTTGAGTCTAGTCATTCAACTATTATCAGATTCAACTAAACGTTCTTTCTTCTCATCTGCTTCTCTCCATTTTATCTACCAGGGTGTCATAAGATATTTGTCATATGCCTTAATAAAGTCCAAGTATTCTACATCTACAGCATCCCTTGATCTGCCAGTCTAGTAACCTCATCAAACTATGTTTTCTTTCATGGATCACTGCTCTCCTTTCTAAATCCTCACAAAGGATCCCTTCAATAATAAGTTCTAGAATGATGCCATAAAGTGAAGTCAAGATAATGGAGTATAGTTTTTAAAATCCACTCTTGCCTTCTCATCTACATTTGGACATTGGTCAATTGCAAATCCATAGAAACTTCTCACATTTAGAGTTTTTTTCACAGTTCACCAGCTGCAATACAATGAAGGTTTCTATTTACTTGTTATTGTGAAGGACAGGATAATGGTATATGAAAGCACTCTGAACCACTTTGCAAGCACACACTGTAAATGCAAGCAACAATAATAAGGACAATAAATTACTCAGCAATTGATCTGACTTCTCTCAGGCAGTACAATTTTAATTCCGTCCTTCCAACAACAAAAGGAGACTTACAGCTTTCTCATCAGACCCTACTCAAGTTCTAGAAGTTTTAGCAGCAGTTAGAAAGAATGATAGAGTTCCATTAAAATTGTTGTCACTAAAATAAGCACAAACTATAGCTTTTACAGACTGAATCGAGAACAATATAGGTATCACAGTGTATTTTTTATTACTGGCAATTAGATGACCCCATTAAGAAAGAAATAAGTTGAATTTGCAATAGTAAAATTAGTTTTATAATAATGAACTGGTAAGTTCAATGAAAGCCTATCTAATTATAAAGGGTAAATGGACATTGTCTTAAGCTTATCAGGACTTAATCAATATGTGGTAATTAAACGTTAACATGATTCAACGTATACCTGCATATGTCATGTAAAAATCAAAGAATCTTGATGTTTATTGAAGATATGATTGTTACTAAATATTTCTTAAACACTTTATGCATAACTATGATACAATATGAGCTCCTTTCCTCCAAAAGAGTATTTTCTACATTTAAATTAATAAATGCATTCAAAAATTATTTTTCCGATGAGCTGTTTTGTTTACCTACCAAATAATAATAATAATGTAAAATAAAGGTAGAAAATAATGAAAAATAGGTATTGGGTATTTTGTGAGTGATGACCTGACAAAGAAGACATCCTTTTCCATCTTGCTACCATGTTCTTGTGTATGGTAACTGCAAGTGAGGCTTTAGGAGTCACTTCAATGAATAGGAGGAAAGATAACTCTTAGTCTTAACAACATTATCAAAAAGAATCCACAAGTTCCTTATGCTGCTTCCACTTTTACTGATAAGAGTTCTTGTATTTAAAGACTAATAAATCCATGAATGTTGTTTTGAAATTTCTGTAGGGAAGTCTAGCAAGTGAGTTATTATTTTTTTAAATTTGTTTTCCTTCTAGAACATAAATTTTACTAATTACTATCATTGATAGTTATAGTAGAACTAGTGGTCATCTTTTTCTTTTTTTGTTCCCTCTAGGGATATGAATTCAAAGAAAAACAGCTACCTACACTGAGGGTATTAGAACTTCATACTGCAATGGTAAATAGCATGTCTTGTTTAAAAGTGTTTGGATGATTTCGAAAAGGCTGTTGTCATCATTATCATCAAATGCTTTCAGACTGAACCCAGCCACCCTAGAGACTGAGGTGGTAAAGAGGATTGTGTATTCCCAATGTGGGAAGGATGATTTGTATTTTTTTTTCCATCTTCTCACTAATTCTTTTATAAAATATCCATTCATTCCAATTGAGCAAATGATGCACTAATCACTGGATTAATCAATGATATAAGGGAGATGCTAAGTACAACTAGAAACAGATATTGGAAACAATGTACCAGAATGGGGGCTTGAAACAATAACATTAAGAGACCCGAAGGAGACTACCCCTCAGGTGTAATCCTAGCAATTTGAGAGGAAAATGTAATGAAGCTTGTTGTGAATGATTGACTTGTCAGTGTTGGTGTAATTTAGGATAAGAAGTCCCAGAGTTTAAAAGAGAACATAGATTAAATTATTTATTCTTTATAACAATCATATGAGATAGATAATACTGTCATCATTTTAGGAATGAGGAAATTGAAATGCAGATAGATTAACTGAACATTTTACACTCCACACAGCCAAAGAGTGTCTGAAGCAGCTTTAAAACCTATTTCAAATCAAGTCACTATGTAAACAGCTGATTAACTAAAATATCTATATTTATATCCATATCTATAGATCTATATCTATAGGTATGTATGGGAACATGACTCTAACAAGTTTGGAAGACAAAGGAAATGATCTGCTGAATTAAATATACCTTAAAAAATATAAAAGCTGGTCTTTATACCAGAGGAGAATTTGAAAGGGCATTTCTTTACTTTAAGTTAATGAAGAGAATGAATTGTTCCTTAAAAAGGAAAGAAGAAGGGCTTTGATTAAAAAAAAAAGATATATAAGAAAAAGGATCTGAAAAGAGTATAGAATACTATGCTTAATTTGCAGGGTGGAAAGATGCGGAAACAATCACCAAATTGTGCAGTTATTTAAAAAATATGAAGCTCTTCCAAAAGGGGTCTTTTATGTAATATATATGTAGGTATAAAGTTGCCACAACAAAAAAGGGATATTCATTACTGCTTGGGGGAAGAACAGACAAATGATGATGTTTGGGGTTACCAAAGCAACTGGCATAAACAAGAGAGATCTTCTGACTTGCTAGTCATGCATCTACAAAATGAGGGAAATATGGAATCTGAAGAATTCTATTCCCTTCTAGTTATTTAGAAATGGCAAATGATATCATTGGGAAGAATGAGCAGAATTAGAATGTATTAACTGGAAATTATGAGAAAAAAGCGATAGATTCCTTAGAATAGGTAATATTATAATTAATGATCTCAACTGATAGTTGAGACAACAGAAGCCAGAGAATGACTTGGAAGCGCATGGCTAAAATACTATTTGAGAATGATATTTATAATTCATTCATTATATTACTTTTTATTATTATTTTATTTGTTTGTTTGTTTACTTTTAGTTTACAAGATTCAGTTCCACAATCCCTTGAGTTTCAAATTATTGCCCCTCCTCCACACATCTCCCCCTCCATGGCAGCATGCAATTAATTATAGGATCTGCAAATATTTTCACATTGGACATTAGTCTGGTTATATAGAAGGGTTGAAACTAATGGAATGAACAATGGGAAAGAGGAGACAAAACCAAACATGGAAAAGAAAAAGAGCATGTAGTTTGCTTCAATTTGCATTTAAACTCTGTTCATTCTAGATATTTCTCTGAATGTAGACATGTCCTTCCATTCTGAGTCCTTTAGGGTTATCTTATAACCTTGCGTTGCTGAGAAGAGTCCAGTTTATCAAAGTTGGTCATTGCAAATACATTGTGTCTGTAGTTATGTACAAATTTCTCCTGGTTGTGCTCTTCTCACTTAGCATCAGTTTCTATGAGACTCTCCAGGTAAATATCAAGTTCATCTGCTCATCATTCTTCATAGCACAATAGTATTCCATTACATTCATATACCATGTTTAGCCATTCCCCAATTGATGGGCATCCCCTTAATTTCCAGTTTTTTGCCACCACAAAGAGATCTGCAATAAATATTTTTGTACATATGGGTATTCCTCTCACATCTATGATATCTTTGGGATACCACCCTAGAAGTGGTATTACTGGATCACAGGGTATGAAATTCTTTGTAGCCCTTTCAGCATAGTTACACATTGCCCTCAAGAATGGGTGAATCAGTAAACAACTCCACCAACAAACATTAGTGTTCCAATTTTTCCACATCCTCTCCTGCATTTGTCATTTTCCTGTTTTGTCATCTTAACCAATTTGACTGGTGAGGTGTGGTACCTCATAGTTGTTTTGATTTGTATTTCTCAAATCAATAGTGATTTAGAGCATTTTTCATATGCTTATAGATATCTTTAATTTCTACCTTTGAAAATTGCCTGTTTGTATCCTTTGACCATTTATCAATTGTGGAATGATTTGTATTCTTACAAATTTGACTCAATTGTCTGCATAT
>CM053580.1:419897588-419929050 GCA_028627135.1 Pseudochirops cupreus | reverse complement strand
GTAACTTATTCCTTGGTTCCCCAGATTGCTTAAATTATTAGCCTTTATACCTAGATCATGCACCCATTTAGACTTGATTTTGGTATACGGTGTTAGATAATGGTATATGCCCAGTTTCTGCCATATTATATTCCAGTTTTCCCAGGAGCTTTTGTCAAATAGTGAATTCTTATCCCAAAAACTGGGGTTTTGGGGTTTATCAAACAATAGATTACAATAGTCATTGACTGCTGAGTCTTTTGTAACCAATCTGTTCCATTGATCCACTACTCTATTCCTCAGCCACTGCCAAATAGTTTTGATGACTGCTACTTTATGAAACAGATTCAAATCTGGTATGGCCAGGCTACCTTCCCTAGAATTTCTCTTCATTAATTGCCTTGATATTCTGGACCTTTTACTCTTCCAAATGAATTTTGTTACTATTTTTTCCAGCTCTGAAAGTTATTTTTTGGTAGATTGTTTGGTGTGGCACTAAATATGTAATTTAATTTAGGTAAAATTGTCATTTGTATTACATTAGCTTGACCCAGCGATGTGCAATAGATGTTTTTCCAATTAATTAGATCTGACTTAATTTACATGAAAAATGTTTTTTAGTTGTGTCCATATAAGTCCTGGGTTTCTTTTGGCAGGTCCATTCCCAAATATTTCATAATGTCTACAGTATCTTTAAATAGGCTTTCTCTTTCTATCTCTTGCTGTTGGAATTTGTTAGAAATATATGGGAATGCTGAGGATGTATATGGATTTATTTTATATCCTGCAACTTTGCTAAATTTATTTATTGTCTTAAGAAGGTTTTTACTTGATTCACTAGAATTCCCAAAGTATATCATCATAGCATCTGCAAAGAGTGCTAGCTTAGTTTCTTCTTTGCTTAATTTGATTCCTTTGATTTCTTTTTCTTCTCTACTTGCTACTGCTAACATTTCTAGTACCAGATTGAATAAGAGGGGTGAAAATGGACATCCTTGTTTTTCCCCTGATCTTTTTGGAAATGCTTCCAGTTTATCTGCATTACATATACCACTTGATGATGGCTTTAAATAGCTGCTACCTATATTCTAAGGAAAATTCCACTTATTCCTCTACTTTCTCATGTTTTCAATATGAATGGATGTTGTATTTTTTCGAAAACCTTTTCTCCATCTATTGAGATAATCATGTGTTTTCTGCTTATTTTATTGTTGATATGATCAATGATACTGTTGGTTTTCCTAATATTGAACCATCTTTGCATTTCTGGAATAAATCCTGCCTGACCATAATAATTCTTGTGATAAGTTGCTGTATCTTTTTGCTAATATTTTATTTAAAATTTTTTGCATCTATATTCATGAGGGAGATGGATCTATAATTTTCTTTCTCCATTTTGTCTCTTCCTGATTTAATTATCAGTATCATATTTGTGACATAATAAGAGTTTGGTAGGACTCCTTGACGAATTTTCCCAAATAGTTTGAAGAGTATTGAAAACAATTGTTCTTTAAAAGGTTGATAGAAATCACTAGTAAATTAATCTGGCCCTGGAGATTTTTTCCTAGGGAGTTCACTTATGGCTTCTTCAATTTCTTTGTCTGAGATGGGGTTATTTAAGTAATTTACTTCCTTTTCAGTTAATCTGGGCAACTTATAATTTGTAAATATTCATTCTTTTCACTAAGATTGTCAAATATATGCACATACAATTGGGCCAAATAATTCCTAATTATTGTTTAATTTCCTCTTCACTGGAGGTACATTCACCCTTTTCATTTTTGATACTCAAAATTTGGTTTTTGCCTTTATTTTTTATCATATTGATTAAAGGTCTATCAATTTTATTTATTTTTCTTTTGTAAAACCAGCTCTCAGTTTTATTTATAAGTTCAATAATTTTCTTAATTTCAATTTTATCATTCTCTCCTTTTGCTTTCATTTTTTCTAATTTAGTATTTAATTGGGGATTTTCAATTAGTTATTTTTTTTTAGCATTTTCATTTGCATGCCCAATTCATTGACCTCCATTTTCTCTAATTTATTCATCTATGCATGCAGGGATATAAAACTTCCCCTAAGAATTGCCTTTGCTGCATCCCAGAAGTTTTGGTATGATGTCTCATTTTTGTCATTCTCTTCAGCGAAGTTACTGATTGTTTCTATAATTTCTTGTATGACCCACTCATTTTTTCATATAAAATTATTTTGTTTCCAATTAGTTTTTTTTTGTCTATCTTTCTATTCCCCTTTGTTGCATATGATTTTTATTGCATCACGATCTGAGAATGATGCATTTAATATTTCTGCCTTTCTGCACTGAACTGTGAGGTTTTTATGTCCTACTACATGGTCAGTTTTGCATATGTGTCCTGTACCATTCAGCTTTCTACAGAGATCTATCATGTCTACCTTCTCTAAAATTGTATTTGCCTCCGTAACTTCTTTTTTGTTTATTTTGAGGTTAGATTTATCAAGATCAAAGAGGGGGAGAAGAAGGTCCCCCACTAGTATAGTTTTGCTATTTATTTCTTCCTCTAATTCTCTTGTCTTTTCCTCTAGGAATCTGTATGCTATACCGCTTGCAGCATATATGTTAAGTAATGATATTGTTTCATTCTCGATGGTGCCTTTTGGTAGGATGTAGTTTCCTTCTTTATCTCTCTTAATTAGAACTATTTTCACTTTTGCTTTATCTGAGATAAAGATTGCCACCCCTGTTTTGTTTTGTTTTTTTTCACTTTGGCTGAAGTTTATTATATTCTATTCCATCCTTTTACCTTTACCCTGTGTGTATCCCCTTGTTTCAGATATGTTTCTTGTAGTCAGCATATTGTAGGATTGTGGTTTTTAATCCATTCTGCTACCCACCTCTGTTTTATGAAAGAGTTCATCCCATTTGCATTCACAGTTATAGCTTTCTGGTAGCCCAATACTTCTTAGGTTATAGCTCTGAAATCTGTTTTCCAGGTCAGTTGTTTTTCCAGTGAGATATTTTGCACTTTCTTCTAATTTTTCAATCTTTATGTTTTGTTTGACTTACTCTTGCTGCATTATAGAGTCCTTAGCTTCAATTTGACTGATTCTCATTTTTAGTGAATTATTTTCCTCAATTAGTTTTTGAAGTTCCTTTCTCATATGTTCAGTTTTCATTTTTAGGGAGGTATTTTATCCAGTTAGATTTAGGACATCCCAACCTAGTTCTCCAATTTTACTTTTTAAGGATTTGTTTTCTTCAGTGAGATGTTTTACCAATTTGGTCACTGTAGATTTAAATTTATCTCCCACCTCTCTAATTTTGTTTTTAAAATCTTTCTTAAGCTCCTCCAAGAATGCTTTTTGGGCTTGAGACCAATTCACCTTTCCTTCTGTGGTCTCCAGTGTGAGTATAGAGTCCATGTTGTCCTCTGAATTTCATTGATCTTGTTCACTGTAAAAGGATTTTATGGTTCTAGCTCTCACAGGTTCTTTCTTCCCCATTGTAATTGCCTATGCCCTGAATTTTTAGAATGGATATATGCTTCTGGGTTTCAGATGTATTGCACTTCTCAGGCTGGGAGGTAGGGGTTTGGTTGTTAACTTCATGAGCTGTAGCCTCTGAGTGTTTAGACTGAGATCAAAGCCAGGACTCTCAGTGTTTCCCCTAAGTTACACAGGCAAGCTCAGCAGCTGGAGGTCACAGCTGGTGTCTGCAGATTCCCCTGGTGGTGTTAAGGCACACCTGTGCTTGTGTTGTTAGCACTTGCTAGCTCCATCCCTTGGTCTTCCTCAGCTCCTGCTGGTCAATAGAGGTGCGGCTTGTTGGGAGGTCTCCTGTCCTTCACTTCAGACTCAGTACTGCCTCCCTTGCCCTTTCCTCAGTGACTCCCAAGCCTGAGGTTGTTTCCACTAATTCAGGATTTTACTCCAGGTGGTACTTTTATCCCTGGGTTTTCTGGGACAGGAAGGGGAATCAGAGCAACTGGATTGTATTCTTCCATATTGACTCCTGGAAGTTCAGGTAACTAATTTTTAAACATCCAGGCTGTGGGCTGGTAGCCCCAGAAGTTGGTGTCCCTGTGTTTTCTCTTACCCAGCTCTGAAGATCCTCTGTCCTGCATTGAGATGGCTGCAAATCCCCCTTGGGGGGTGGGGGGTGAGTCTGCTGGCTGGGGCTCCTTCTCACTCTGCAGTAATCTGATCTCATATCTGCACTGGTGCATCCCTTGTATGCTCTGCATTCCCCCTGTCCAGACCTATGTGGGCCCTTTCTTGGCCTGGGAATCCACCATTCTCCATCTTCCAATGGGTTCTGTCACTCTAAAATCTGTTCAAATTCACTTTTTACAGTTTAGTGACAGAATTCTTGGAGGAGGTTAGAAAAGTTACTGCTTCATTTCTGCCATCTTAGCTCTGCCCCCATTCATTTTATTAAGGTCACTTCAAAATGTTGTATAGAAGACATAAAAAGTAGCTTCAGAAATTTTCATAAAGTACCTGAGTATGATCTGAAGTAGAAAAATCATCCTATTTCATTGCATCAGATACTTCCCAAAGCAGGCTAACCAAAAGTACATGCTCCAAGGATGGCCTCTCTTACATACATAAAGTATGTAAAGCACTATGGAAATTTTTAAAAGAATTGTGATTTGTTGATATTGCCCAAACATGTAATAACTCTTTATTTAGCAAATATCATATAAAAATATAGAACTTAAATTTTGTAATCTGACTTACTGTAATGGTAATAGGAATTTGAAGATCTTCTCTGCCTCTTAATAGGCCTAGGAGAATTTGAAGACCTTTCCTGATTTGAAAATATACTGTGCCCCCAATAGGCTGCCTGTGCTCACATGGAGCCTGTTGTGTGAGGCTTGTTTTTCAGGAAGGAACAACTTTTGCTACTTTGTAGTCAAGTGGATCAGGAGGGTCATGATTTTCTCTGACCTTGGAAAAGACTATATATACCTCTGAGGTGAGGTTGTGCTTTGGGACTCACTTTGGGAAGAGTTGTGTGATTTGGTCAGATGAGACTCTGGGCAGGTTTTGAGCCCCCCAGCTTTGAAAAGTCAGATGTTGGTGCTTCTCTCTCTGGTGACTGACTATGTATGGATGTAATGGTGAGAAAGCCAGAAGTCCTGTCTGCTGAATTGTGTTATTTTCTCTGTCTACAGTTTTGTCTGCTTATAACTTCTGTTTGTATTCTCTAAAGTTCAGGGTTCTGACTTTTGCCCCTGAACTAGGTAAATGATATATGTTTGATTGATTAAAGGAAGATTGTTAAACCATTTTGAGTTGCTTTCCTTTAGAAAAGCTAATCAAAGAATCTGTGGGAGCAGCCATCCTGGGTATGCTAGGGTACTTGCTGCTACACTTACAAAATTTGTATATAACAGCATTAAATATATAGTTAGTTCCTATCTGACTTCTGCCTTTCTGTTCCCTTTCTGAGCACAATCCAGAGTCCTATGAATGGGCTTCCCATGTTCAACATAGAGAATTAGTGTGCAAAGGACCTACTCACAGAGTGAAAGAGAATGCACCATGGCACACCCAATCATTTTTATAATCCACAAGCAGGCATCCATCCTCTTGAGCTTCCATCAGCAGAAACCAATCCAAGGTGTTCTTTGTATCATCTCAGAAGGGAGTCAATGTGTATATCTATTTCCATAGGAAGTGATAAAGATGACCTTATACAAACATCCATGAACTAGAGTTTCATCAACATATTTATAACTCTTCAAATTGATTATAAGGTATATGTTAATGAAATTGATGTTGGAGAGGGGGGAATACTTGTTGTCTTCATGTATCTAAAGGACTGTCATGCAGAAAGGGTGTGATTGTTTTTCTGTTGTTGTTGGCCTCAGGGCTTATATACTTATTGAAAGACAGATTTTATTTCATTGTGCGTGCGTGTGTGTGTGTGTGTGTGTGTGTGTGTGTGTGTGTGTGAGACAGAGAGAGAGAGAGAGAGAGAGAGAGAGAGAGAGAGGTAGAATAACACACCTAAAAATTAGAACTATCCAAAAGTGGAAGGGATTGTGTTGGAACATAGTAAGTTCCCAATCATTGGAAGCCTTCTAGCTGAGGCAAATTAGTCTCTTGTCATGGGTGATTGAGAAGTGATTATGTTCAAATATGGGATGAATTAGGTGAGTTTCGTTCCAACAAATTTTAATGTCCCAACCCCTCCCACCCAATATTACTCTCCATGCATTACAGGTAAGAACTTGCAATGTGAAGGCTGAAAACCTCTACTCTACAATATCACAGAAGAGGTTCAATTTCCAAATGACAAAGGCCATATTTTGGTTGTGGCTTTTTGTCTGTTTGTTTGAGATCTTGCTTACAGATAAAAAATGTGGCTTTGTACTGGCTCAATTGATAACCATGAAAACATTTCCAAGGATATTTGAACTGGAAATGATCATAAAGACCACATATTATACATCCTTCTTTTTACAAGTGAGAAAACAAATATCCAGAACGGTGAAGTTACTTGCCACTGGTTCCCACTACTTCAGGATCATGTTGGGACTAGGGATAACAAAGTCTTTCACTGACTTTCAGTTTCAGTACTTGACAATGAGCAATCTATCAAATGCTGATACTACAGTTCCTTACAAATTGACTTAAGGAAGGAAAATGTTTTAACATCAAGCCAGACAAAGATAATCCTATTAAA
Source organism: Pseudochirops cupreus (assembly GCA_028627135.1). NCBI lineage: Eukaryota > Metazoa > Chordata > Mammalia > Diprotodontia > Pseudocheiridae > Pseudochirops > Pseudochirops cupreus. The sequence continues at coordinate 419,922,401 of CM053580.1, read as the reverse complement.
GTTGGAATATTAATAGAAATGGTATTGATGTTCTAAAAAGTTTGTGGTAATTCTTTTTCCCATAAATCAGGTTACAATTAAATGTGTTTTGATACAGAAGGAAAATATAGTTCCTTGGCTTTGTTTTCAGTACCCTGATTTTTTTTTCTTCTTTTTATTTAAAAGAAATGTCACAAATTAGAAAGAGCACTATCAGTTGAGAGCCTAGAATTCTAGCTCTACCTCTGCTATTATTAGCTCTCTGTGTGACCTTGGGTAAATTACCACCTTTCTGAGTATGTTTTCTCAGCTGCAAAATGAAGTGTTTCAGTTAGATGATTTCCATAGTCCCTTCTCATTCTAATTGCTAGATTTTAAATTTTATCTTTCTAAGCAAACTAATCTCAATGAATATTTCCACCATAATACCTTTTCCAATGTACAGTCTTGCTGGTCTTCAATTCCTACCTTTCAACTCTTTTACCACATTTAGTATTTACATATTGAATATGATAGAATATCATTTATTTCATACTTTAACCTTTTTAAGCCTAACATTAATTAAAGTGTTATTTTCACTAGGCCTTGACCTTGGTGAGCAAACACAGAATAATAAATGAGGAGATACTATTTCCTGCTATATAAAATATCCTGAGTGCTTAGAGCATATACTTTTCTATCTTCACCTCCTTTTCACAACAGCCGTGTACACACACGTATACACACACACACACACACACACACATACACACACACACACACAAGCAGAATTCTGCTCTTGTATTCCATGATGTATATTATCTCATCATCAGTAAAAATACAGTTTTACTATGTGACCTTTGTATTAATGCTCACATTCTCTAAGATGAAAAGGCTTGCCCTCTGACCTCCCGGTTATTTAACTTCATTGTTACACAACTTTATGCATTGCCTATCTTGTCGTTCTGAGATAAACAGATTAAATGTTCAGTATTTTGAAATGTTTAGCACTAAGATACTATGTTAAGAGCTTTTCAATCATTTTAAAGGACTTGGAAAGAAGAGCCCTCTGAAAATTGAGCCTAGAAAAAGAGATGCCAACCTCTGGGCTAGGCAGGAGGATAATGAGATTGGTCTTTCATTTCCTTCCCCACAATTTAGCCAGGTCCATACATCACTATGCAAAGTGAGAGAGTCTGGCAACCTTCCCATGTCTTTGGACAGTACAATATTTTGGAATAGGAGGCTTGATTTTACTAGATAAGCTGTAACACTGCCCAAGTTTTGTGGAAAACTGCCAACCCACCAAGGATCTCAAGTCCTTCATATGATTTGTTAAGGGCACGTTTGGAAAATATCTACTCTAAGCAATAGAGAATGGTTGTAAAGGAAGAAAAGTCTAGCCTTTAAGATAAGTCTGGGGCAGAAAAAGGTGCTAGATTCCAGTAAAGAGCTGGATTCAAATCTAGCCTCAGATAATTACTAGCTATGTGACCGTGCATGAGTCACTTAAACTCTAAAGTATATCTGCCTTAAAATAAAGATAACAATACTTAGTGTTCTGTTGTTGTTTTTCCCCTCAAAGAGTTCTTACAAGAATTAAATGATTGATTTTGTGTGTATTTGTGTGTGCACTCACACATGCATGCATTGACAACTGTAAAGGGTGATTTCGATTTTGAACCCTAATTGAGCTTTAGAAACAAGCAACTTTAACAAATGGTAGGGAAGGTAGTTCTAAGAAAGTTGATCAGAAGGAAGAAATACCTTGAGCCCCACCAAAATGTCTCCCCCCCAAATATGCAGAAAATGCACCAGACTTAATCTAAGTCTAAGGAGAAGTCAAGAAAAGTCACCGTGAGTCATTTTTCCAGTCTAGAGTTACATAAAGAGAAAGACAGAATGGTGTGGGTACTGCGGAAGGGATCTGGAGAGAAATACTGTACACAGAGCATTCCAGCACAGGATGGGGCTATCCCCCTGGGTAGGTAAAGGTCCCAAATGCATTCCAGGGCACAATCAGACTTACACTGTAGAGTATTGATTAGGACAGGTGAAAATTGCAGTTGTTAACCCAATAATCAATTCTGGATCATAGATCCAAGGACTTAGGAAGAGAGGAATTGGCTTCTGCCACCTCTCAACCCAAGTCTTAGATTGTATACTGAGTGAAGAACAAATTCAAAAACAAGCACCTACAGAATGTAACAGATACCAGGAGCAGAGCAGGGTATCAGGTTCAGTTTCTACCTGATTCTGAAGACTGCCTAGGAATAATCAGGGCAGAAATTCCTGACCAAAGGAGATCATGCAGTGCTATCATTCTGAAATTGTAAAATTTCCAAGCAAACTAATAGTGGCTGAGGCCAGGAACTATACACTATTGCTTAGACCCAAACCTAGGTTAGGAAGTTAATATAGTTCAGACAAAGGAATCAACTATTTGATTTTTCCCTGAAAGTGATGAAAACTTGTAGGTTCCTAGTCTGTGACTGTATATACACTCGGTACACCAGGACAGCATTAGTAAAACCAGCCCAGACCTTTCCCTAGAAGCAAAACAAAAATAGAGCCTTAAAACCAAATCTGAAGGCAGGAAGTGGGCTGGAAGAATGGACAAGCAAACCAGCAAAAAGAATGCCACAACAAAATTGTTTTGTTCAGACACAAAACCAGAAGAGAATAACACCCTATGAGCAAAGTCCCAAAGAAAAATACTTCATCCGCACCTTTTTTTTTTGCAGAAGTCTTGAAATCTATTGTATACAATTTGTTATTCTTTTTAAATATATAATAAAGTTATCATGTAACTTTCTTTTTTCCATTTTTTTTCTTTTCTCCCCTTACCCTAGAGATGGTTACATTATAGACAAATATGTATGTATGTATATCTGTATGTATGTATGTATATATGTATGTAAAATCATTCTGTACATTCTTCTATTTATCAGTTCCTCCTCTGGATGCAGATGGCATCTTCCTTCAGTAGTCCTTTGTAGTTACTTCAGGTATTTATAATAGTCAAAATTACTTAGTTGCTCAAAATCATTCTTAAAACTATATTGCTGTTACAGTATACAATGTTCTCATTTTTATGCTCCTCCCATTCTTCATTATTTCAAGCAAGCCATCCATGTTGGATTTTTTTTTCCTAAAATCATGAAGTTCAGCATTTTTTATAGCAAAGTAGTATTCCATGACAATCATATACAACAACTAATTCAATCACTTCCCAACTGACAGATATCCCAGCAATTTCCAGTTCTTTGACACCACAAAGAGAGTTGCTATAAATATTTTAGAACATATAATATTTTTTTTTCCTTTTTTTCCCTAATCATCTTCGAAAATAGACCAAGTAGTATTGTTGGATCAAAGGGTATAGAGAAATAGGCAAAAATTGCTTGGCCAAAATTTCAGATTGCTCTCCAATATGGTTGGGTCAGTTTACATTCCACCAACAGTGAACTAGTGTCTCAATTTTTTCACATCCCCTCCAGTATTCGTCTCTTCCTTTTTGATCACTTTTACCACTATGATAGATATAAAATACAAATGTAACTGGAATTCCCGCACAAAATGAAAGAAGTCAGGATAAAAGTTAAAATGTTTTTTTCTCAATAAAATAAGATCACTAGAGGAAATACTTTTTAGAGAACTGAGAGGTATGGAAGAAAAAAAGTGGAAAGGGTATTTACAATTGGGAATAACTGGTACAAAGCCTTATACAAGCAATGAACCCCATAAAAATTAGAGTGGATCAAATAGAAACCAATGACTTCATGAGACAACAATATTGGAACATTAAAATGAATTTAAAAACTAAAAAAAAATGGAAGAAAATGTAAACATAACAAAAACAACTGAAAAGGAGAAAAAAGAATAATAATCATGACATTACCTGAACACTAAAACCAAAGCAAAACCTAGCCATTGTATTTATAGCAATCTTGAAAGAAAATTACCCAGATCTCTTAAAATCAGAGGGAAAAGTGAAAATAGAAAGAATCTACTGGCCTGGTTAACTTCAGAAAGAAACCTCCAAATGAAAATGTCTGGGAACATTTTAACCAGGATCCAGACCTTAACAGTCAAACAAAACAAAACAAAACTGTAAGCAACCAGAGTTAAAAAAAAAAATCAAGTATTGAAGAGTCATTTTCTCTATTGATCAACTCATCAGCTCTCCTGGGTTTAATTATCATCCCCATAGAGATGATTCATGGACCTCCAACATAGAGTTTCTATTTTGCATCATCAAAGGCATGTTGGACATTTCAAAATGAAAGTGATTCAACATATCCAAAATAGTCCTCATCTCTTTCTCCCCCTCAACCCCCTCTCTTCAAAACATTCCAATTTCTATCAAAGTACTAGCATTCTTAACCTTAGCATTATTCTTGATTCCTGACTCTTTTTCACTTCACATACATAAACAATTGCCAAATATTTCCATTTCTTCCTTCACAGCATCCCCCCCCCCTTTCTTTCTGTTTACCCAGCTTCTCTCTTCATGTATCACCCTATAAAATCCTATCTAATTGGTCTCCTTGCAATAAGTCCTTCCTCAATCTAATCCAACTATCCTGCTGTTTCCAAAGTGATTTTCTCTAGATACGACCACATTATTTTCAGTCAATATCAGTAGCCCCATATTCCATCTCACATCAATAAAAACATTTATTTTTAGTTTTTAAATATTTTACCATCTAGTCCCAATCTATCTTTACAAAATCATTGGGTATTACTCCACCTGTTGCATTGCAAGATCCAGCCAAACTGACCTCCTCTTTGTTTCCCACAGACACAACACTCCATCTCCTATTCAGAGCTTTTGCAAATGCCAACAGTTTGCCTAGAAGGCACTCTCTCCTTGCCTCTGTCATATAAAATCTCTCCCTTCATGATACAGTCCAACTACTTTTTATATGTAGTCTTTCTTTATCCTTTTTATGTGCTCTCTCATATTATCTACATTTAAGTGGTTTGTAATTATGTATTGTATTTATTCTCTTTATATTTATTCTTAATATAAATGTTCCTGTTGTCTTCATTCTCCTATCCCTCAGAACATGCAGGGATTTGTTTTTAATTCATTGTATATGTGACTCCAATATCTAGTACAGTGTGTAGTCCACAGTAAGCTCTTAATGAATACTTCATTGATAAAAGCTAGATATGTAAGTAGAGAAAGGGCTTTCCAGAAAAATAATTTTTCTGGAGTCCATATTTCACCAAGAAAAAAGGCTAGATACAGAAACATTCCAGGTTTCTTCTATCACCTCCCTTTAAGATATGGGTGTGTGTATGCGTGTAATCATTCCAAATGCCTCAGTTCTTCATAGAAACAATTATTTGTTATAAACAATTTCTTTTTTATGACCAACTCTACTTTTCTAATCTTAACATAGTGGGGTTTTTTTCTTCCTTCAGTGCAATATAGAAGGTGTCAATTACTGAAAAACAAAACTCACAGGCATCTGAGATCCACAGTATCACTCTCCTTAAAGCATATTATCACCTAGTTGTGCCCCTCCACACTTCTATCCCTTCTATACACAGAATGTATTTTTTTATTGTCACCTTGTGTATTGAACTTCCAGGATTCTGCAATTCCCTTCCATAATCTATCTGAATATAACCAAAGGCTGAAAAATACTGGACTAGTGCTTGTACAATGTTCAACCACAAACATTTCCTGTGACTATTAGCCTGTGCCATTGGAGAATCTGGTTCATCCTCCTATGGACAACTTCTTCATTTGATGTCAGAAATATAGAATATATCTAAATATAGAAATATGCTGTTAGAAAAACCACTATTCTTTTAATGGAACTAAAACAATGTTCAGAAAACTTTAATTTATCATTCTACTTGGATAATGAATCATTCTGCTGAATCAAAATTACTACTTAACTACTAGAAATGTAGTTTTTAATTCAGTTGTTTAAAAACTGTATTAAAAAAATCTTTCTAGAGTAATATAGTGTGACTTTAGAAGATGCAAAAAAAATATACTGAATCTGTTTTGAAACCACAACATACTTAAAAATTTTTACCATTAAATTTGATATTAGTTTATCTTCTTGTGAATTAACCTTTTCTCCTAAAAGTACAGTATGACACAAACATATACCCATGTTCACAGACTAGCATGCACACAATTATTTGAAAATTCAAGGTAGTGTTAATCTAATTTACACTTCAGTATGTGTATACTATGACTATAACCATGACTACAACAATTATTGCTGCTGCTGCTACTGCCACCACTACCACCAATGCCATAGTTGCCATCACTCCTCCTCTTCCTTCTCATTCTCCTTCTCCTCTTTGTTCCCCTCCTCCCTAGTATTTATATAGCACTTACTATGTGCCTGGCACTGTATTAAGTACTTTTACGAATGTTATTTCATCTGATCTTCACAATAATCCTGAGGAATAAGTACTATTATCAACTTCAGTTTATAGTTTGGTCTGATTTTTCCTTATTCTCCTTTGCTAGATTAATTGTTTCTGATCATTTTTGCTGTAGCCACACACAAATAACAACAGAAAAACTATTTTATGAGCTATATAATGTCCAGGTTATGTTCTATTCTTCTTTATAACCTTTTTGTTTAGCTTGTTCTAAACCAGCTCCTGGCATCATTTGCAGAGATTTCATATTTTCTGTTGATGACACATAATAACCTTCCCACAGGATTTTTCAACTTTTTTGACACCAGTGATCTTTATTTACTGTTGCACTGACTTACTGGCAGACACATACCTTAGACTTTACCATCTCTCGTGGCCATACTACAAACTTCAAAATTTCACTTTTTTCCAAAGTTTCTTTTCTTTTTTATTCTTTCTTTATTTCCAGACTTCCTTTTCATGCTTTATTATGATCTCTGAAGTGTTTTTTTTTTCCAAAACAGGTTGAGGAACAATAGAGAAAGACTGGGAACCTTGGAGTCAAAAAGACCTGAGTTCAAGCCCCAACTGATCTCTACCAGCCATGTGACTCTGGGTAAGACACTTAACATTCTAGTGCTCCCAGCCAATTCACCAAGACTTCAGCCTTCGAGAAAAAGCTGGTCTGATTGGTTGAAGGAGTTTCCTCGAAAGGAATATACTCTACCAAATCTACCCCTTAAAAACAAACAAATAAAACTCATCATATCAATTTCTTCCCTTGCTCCTAAATATGGAATGTTTTCTAATCTATTTCTCATTTTAATAACTAAACAACCACCCACAAAGAATCCCTTCCCCATCACTATGAATTTAGCAAAATTTAAAATTATTAAATTAACTAATGACTTTTAAAATATTTGGACACAATGGTACAATCATGCTAATTTTATATTCTTTTCCAACATAATATTTTGGTAGAATAATCATTCATATATAAATATTCTGGTATGTTTGTATAAAAATCAGCATCAGTAATTCATATAATCATAATTTTTGTATTTAATTAAAATAGAAGAAATATTTTTATGTAAATATAATTAGTATTTCATGAGTCAGCTTGTGATAGTTGTAAAAATTCATGACCACCTTCAGATATTCACAATAAATTTTTAAAAAGCTAAAATTTGCAATTTTCATCATAATTAACATATTAATACCATTAGAAGTAATAGCATTAGCAGTAAATTACAGATCAAATATAATAGTTTAGCACAAAAAATTTAGATCTCTGAGAGAAAAAATATTTTTAAATAAAATTAAAAGGCTTTAAAAATCACTCAGTACTAAATATAAAGTTATATAAATTATGATAAATTGATTCTTGTCTACAGGATTAATAGGTCTCTAAATATTTGGAATAAGTCTATTGGTAAATCAAGAAATGTCCTCTGCAATAATGATTTATTTGGTCCACAGTAGAATATGGAATTTTACTTTTGAATGCTTCTTAGTTTTATTAAGGTACAAAGTAGTTTAAAGATAATATTTAAATACGATTTTTTTATGCTGAGATGCAGAAAAAGAAATATAATTTCATGTTTATTGAAGTACACAATTCCTTTTTTTTTTTTTGCCTGCTAGTGTTATCCTGGGAATGACAGTGTTTCTGATGTAATAGTACAAATTCATTGATCATATGACCATCAAAAGAAGGTATAGAATGGGTGACTGTATTTGACTATGAATAGAACTTGGTCAATTTTTCATTTGAAAACAAGAATTCAATCAATGTGTTATTAATAGGCACAGAATATGAGAAACTCTCATGAGTTTTTATTAATAGTAAGGGGAATATCAGAAAAAAAGGTAGGAATGAACATTGGACTATAATTTCTGCAATGTGCTATGCTTCCTTTAAAGCTCCCAATAGAAGCACTACATCTAGAATGGAAATATATTTTGAAGAAGAAAGGTCATTACCAAGCTAATGCATTGGTTAAAGTACTGTAACACAACATTTCCAGTATGACTCTTGAGAAATAGTGGCTTGTGGGAGAATATTTTATGTCAGAAACATAAACAAACCAAAACCCAAACCTGATACAATCAATTTTTGCATTCTACAGTTACAATTCCCAAACTAAAAGGCTATCATCTCAAATAATAAAATCAATTCAACAAGTATTTATTAAGAACCTGCTATATGAGAATTGTTATGGGGATAGCACAATATCAAGAAAAAAAAATAAAACAATCTCTAATCTCAAAGAACATGTATTCAAAGAAACCTTATCTATAGATATTTAATTTAATGTAAACATAAACAAAAGTTAGTCTTCCTAATATGTGCAAAAGAGTTAATTTTTCACATTTCATTCATCATAGAAATATCAAGCAGTTGGGTAGCACAGCAAATAGAGTGCTGGGCCTGGAGTCAGGAAAATGTGAGTTCAAATCCAACCTCATCTATTTACTAACTCTGCAACTCTGGGCAAGTCACATCTTCTTGTTTCCTTATCTGTAAAATAGAGATAACAATAGAACCTATGTCTCAGAATTGTTCTGAGCATCAAATAAAAGAACCATTAGAAAGTACATGCATGGAACATAGCAAGTGCTACAGAAATGTTAGTTATTGTTATTAATAATCATATTAATAATCATATAATAATATGTCTTTCTTTCAAGTTGTGAAAGAGACAAGTCAATAATCATATTATCATATTATCTCATGTAGTTACAGATGGAAGTTAATGTTGATTGACCAATCATTAACAAAATAACTACTGTATATTCAATTATACCCAAAATTATCTCTATATTATCAGCTAATTCACCATTAAATGACATTTTTTTCACTCTCTCTACGTGTTTAGATGCTTATTTCCCTAAAGGAAAGATTTTTTTATGTCACCTGCACAAGGGACTCTAAGGTATTCCTGGCACAGTAGAGGCTGATGTGACATATCTTGCCTGTTTCTCTTCTCCTGCTTCATTTTTTTTCTTCTTTCCTTCTCTTTGTCTTTAGTTAACTTCATTCAATTTGCCAAATCTTAAAAACCAGAAGGGAGAATGGAATAAAATGAAGTAGCAACAATGTCTCCAAAGCTAAAGGCCGAACAAGATAATAAGAATAATAAAACTAAAGAAAGGCATAATGACTTAGAGAGATTATAAGAGAAGCTGATAAACCTTAACAAAACAGTGGAAACACATTTTCTAAGACATAGATTAGAACTTACAGAACTTAAAATTCAATTATATGATAAGAAATTTAAGAAAAATGTTTTAGATAAAAAAGTTGAATGAATACATGAAATATCTATTTTCTTTGTTCTTTTTTTGGCAGTACATGATTTTTTTTTAATTTTTTATTTTATTTTAGTTTACATCATTCATTTCCACAAAATTTTGAATTACAAATTTTTGAAATATCTATTTTCAAAACAACCTATATAGAAAATAGATACAGAGACAATTTCTTGGGAATGCTAGAATTAAAGTGAAAGGGACAGATTTATAGAATATAAAAATTTTCTCACAACTAGAGTGAGATCTTAGATATTATACCCCTAGAAATATGCTTAAGTTCTATAGCTTATAGGTCAAAGAAAAAGAAAATGCACACACACACATACATATCTTCCATCTATCTCTCTCTCTCTCTCTCTATCTATCTATCTATTTTTCTTTCTTTCTTTCTTTCAAGTTGTGAAAGAGACAAGTCAGGAAAGAAAGAAAGAAAGGAAGATAAGCTTGTGTAAGGGAGTATGGGGGAGAGGGGTAGCTGAGATGATAGGCAGAGACTTACCTGAGCTCTCCCCTAAACACCTACAAATACCTTTTGAAATTTCTCTAAATAAATTCTAGAGCAGCAGAGCCCACAAAAAGACAGAGTGAAACAAATTTCCAGCCCAAGAGAACACGGAAAGTTGACAGGAAAAGTCTCTTGCACCACAGTGAGAATAGTCCAGCATAGGCTGTGCCAACATTGACTGGGCCCCAGAAAACCCAGAGCAGGCCTCAGGGCAACTGTATCACTGGCAGCAGTGGAGATTTCCAGACATCCTAGCTCACAGGTGGAAGAGATTACTTAGAAAGTCACCAGGAAAGGTCTGTTGAACTTGAGCAAGAATGGAGTCCAATATGGGCCACACCAGCAGAGCCATGGCTCTAACAAATTAGGAGCAGGCCTTGGGAGTGACTGAATCAGTAGTGGGAGGATCTGCTTCCAGAACTCTCAATGCACAGACATTAAGGGAGTTGAACAACTGGTCAGATGGAGATCACAGGCTGTCTCTTTGTTAGCATGGACATAGGAATCTGCTGCTTTGCCAATACTTGGATCTGGGTCACAGCCCTGGGCAGCAGCAGTTCCAGGACAAGGAAGAGCACTAGCATAGCAGAGCTTGTGGCAGAAATGTTGGTTGGGGGCCCGGGGCGGGGAGGGGAGAGGGACTCTTCTAACAACTCAAGGCAGAAAAGAGTGCTTCTGGTCATTCACAGATCAGAGCCCAGGGCAGGGGAGAAGTAAACATCTCTCCCTATATCATACCACCTTGGAAGAACTGAAAAATTACAGGCCCCTAGAAGTATCTCTGAAAAAAGTTACTCAAAACCTCTGAAGCTTGGGAAAGTGTGACCTCAGCCCTGAAAGCAGAGACCTACTTTCACAAAGACTTAAAAGTCAAGTAATGAACTGGGAAAATAAGCAAATGACAACAACAACAAAACCCTCTAACTATAGAAACTTATTTTGATGACAAGACAGATCAAAACCCACACTCAGAAGAAGATAACAAAGTCAAAGTTCATACATCCAAAGTCTCCAAGAAAAATATAAATTGGTTTCAGGCCATGGGAGGGCTCATAAAGAAGTCTGAAAATAAAATAAGAGAATTAGAGGAAAAATCAGGAAGAGAAATGAGAGTGATACAAGAAAATGATGAAAAACAAGTCAACAGCTTGGTAAAGGAGACACACACACACACACACACACACACAAAATACTGAAGAAAATAACACCTTAAAAAACAGACTAGGCCAAATGGTAAAAGCAATCCAAAAAGTCAATGAGGAGAACAATGTCTTAAAAAGCAGAATTAGCCAAATGGAAAAGTAGTTCAATGAAGAAAATAATTCTAAAAAATTAGAATGGAGCCAATGGAAGCTAATTACTTCATGAGAAGTCATAAAAACAAAACTAAAAGAATGAAAAAAAATAGAAAACTACACGAAATATCTTATTGGAAAAACAACTGACCTGGCAAATAGATCCAGGAGAGATAATTTAAAAATCAATGGACTACCTGAAAGCCATGATCAAAAAAAGTGCCTAGACATCATCTTTCAAGAAATTATCAAGGAAAACTGCCCTATTATTCTAGAACCAGAGGGAAAAATAGAAATTGAAAGATTCCACTGATTATCTCCTAAAAGAGAGGCTAAAATGAAAACTGCCAGGAATATTATAGTCAAATTCCAGAGTTCCCAGGTCAAGGAGAAAATGTTGTAAGCAGTCAGAAAGGAATAATTCAAGTATCATGGAGCCACAATCAGGATAACACCAGATTCAGCAGCTTTTACATTAAAGAACTGGAGGGCTTAGAATATGATATTCCAGAGAGCTAAGGAGTTAGGGTTACAACCAAATATCACCTGCTGAGCAATAGTGAGTATAATCCATGAGGGATAATCAATGAGATAGAGTAATTCAAGCATTCTTGAGAAAAGACCACAGATGAATAGAAAATTTGCCTTTCAAGTATAAGACTCAAGAGAAGCACAAAAAGATAAACAGGAATGAAAAACCATAAGAAACTTATTAAAGTGAAACTGTTTATATTCCTACAAGCAAAGATGATATTTGCAACTCATAAAACCTTTCCCATTATTGGGGCAGTTAGAAACAACATATATAGATAGAGGGCACAGCTCTGAGATGAATATGAATGGATAATACCTAAAAATCAAATTAGGAGTGAGAGAGGAATGTACTGGAGGAAAGAGAAAGGGAGAGGTAGAATGGCGTAAACTATCTCACATAAAAGAGGCAAGAAAAAGCTTTTACTGTGGAGGGGAAGTGGGGAAAGGTGAGAGGGAGTGAGTGAACCTTATTCTCATCTGAACTGGCTCAAAGAGGGAATAACCTATACACTCAATTGGGTATAGAAATCTATCTTACCCTATAGGAAAGTAGTGGGTAAAGGGAAGGGAAGTGTGATAAAAAGGAGTGCAGATTGGGGCAGAGAGTAGTCAGAAGCAAAATACTTTTGAGGAGGCTCAAGGCAAAAGAAGAGAATAGAATAAACTGGGAAGGGTGAGGAAACAGGATGAAAGGAAATACAGTTAGTCTTTTACAAAATGAGTATTATGGAAGTGTTTTGCATGACTACACAGGTATAACATATATCAAACTGCTTGCCTTTTCAGTGTGGGGGAAGGAGGGAGAGAAGTTGGAACTCAAAGTTTTAAAAATGGATGTTAAAATTGCTTTTACATATAACTAACCAAGGAAAAATAAAATGCTAAACAAACAAACAAAAAATAAAGAAAAGAAACATGGGGGTGGGAGTTACATATACATTTATTAGTTCTTGACAGACTTGAAAACCATAATCTGAGTTTTAGATATAAACATTTTTAAATATAAATATCTAATGTCAAATATTTGCAGTGGTATGCTGGAAAACGTTTAATGACAATCTCTCTGAAAAATAAGATACATTTTCTAACTAAAAAAAAAAAGAAAGTATTAGAAAAAGTTGCATATAAAAGCAATATTTCTTACCATCAGGAGACTTTGAGTTTTATAGAAATGAAGTGGTCATAAAAAACTATTTAGTACTATAGAAAAGTAAAATTATGGAATAGATTAGATAAAAAAAGTACTAGAAGCAGTATTGGATAGACAAAATACAATACATTATTGGAGGATATCAATCATCCTTTAAAAAAAAATAAGAACTAATAGAAAAATTGGGAAGAACCTTAAAAAGAATAATAAAAGGAAGCAAAACTCTACACATACACACACACACACACACACACACACACACACACACACACACACAGATCTGAAAAAAAGTGCTATCAATATATCACTTTTCCTTCACAGTAAAGATAGGCCACTTAATGGACAAATGGCCTATTGCTGTATTTCATACATAATTGTCATAGATTTTATGACAATTTTTTTTTTGCAAAAAAGTGGAGTATGACCTTGATGTGAAGCTTTTTTAAAAAAACTGTAGATATTACTTAAGAATCATTTATTACTATACTGTCTTTGGTGCAATATTATCATGCTTGGAAACTCATGAATATACATTGAAATTGAGAAGATGTAAGTGAGTCTTACCATACCATGTAACTTACTCATGGCAGCTTTGCCTGCCCATCTGCTCCCCTTGCAACTACATTCTTCATTGGGTTGAGTGACAATACTATTAGTACTGCAGCACTCTAAACAACCTCACAAGTTGACTTTTGGACATATACTGACAATCAAGTGCTGAGAATTCTAGGTTCCCTGTCTGCTCTGTGTGAGATAAATATGTATTCTTTTGCCATTGGTGAATACATTGCTGCTCTGCTTACTTTTTATATGGCATGAGGAACAAAATTATACCATACAGTGATTACATAATGAAAGGTCATAAACCAATTTTTGGGCTGAAAAAAAGAGTGTGACAATTATGAGGTGGCAAGGATTATGTGGTAAAATACAGTGTTATCAGGCAAGGTTTCTGTATCAGCTGTCTCAGAAAATATCAGTCAGCTATCTTTTGGTGAATAATTGGACACTTGGCTAAGAAGTTTCCTTTGTTACTGAATTCCTAAGATGCTTCAATCCTAAGTTATACAAGGAGAATGATATCAGAAGGCCTTTTGTCAATTATTAGATGAGAACTTTGACAGAGAGAGGCATGATGTATGTGCCTTTTGAAAATTCAAGCCCTGAAACCTTACTTTATCCTGAAATACAAAGATTATTAAGAGCTTTGGGGAAGTGGGTAGATAACAGAGGAGCTCAAATTAAGTGGATAATGACCGAAATTCACCTTGATTTTCTTATGTTTTAAGCCTAAGGGCTATGGCAAGACCAAAACCAAAGTACCCACATGTCCGTGTTTTTCCACTTACTTTATCTATGTGTGTAAGGAGAGGTATATTATGGTCATCCTTGTCTGGGAGGAAATAAGATGCTTTGCATGTTCCCTGATAATCAACACTAGTCGCACCCACTGGGAATGTCAGATACATCCTGACATTAGCATAATTCTCTACAATTCAATGTACATTTATTGATGTGACTCTAATTCTCAGATATTGATAGTAAACACCAAAGCTTGATAAAATGAGAGTTTACTGGGCTAGAAAATCATGAGCTAATAAAATTTTTGTTTAATCTACATTAGTCAAACCAAAAGAAGAAAGAGAAACTGAGCTGAAAGTCAAACAAGCTAAAGTTGAGACAACCTGAATTTCCCAGAACCAAGAGCCAATGCTTTTGATTGTATTTCATATAAAGGTCATTGTATATCCCAAAGTATAATGAGTATCATATGGTAATATAGAAATGTTCAATATGTTATGAATGACTATCTACTCTCTTGTCTGCAGTTCTTTTATTCCCTGCCAGTATGTTCACAATATTTACATCAAAGAACATCATGAGTTCTATCAAGGTTTCATAGTGAGAGGCATTTCAGGATTTTAGAATAAAAATAAAGATCTTAATCAAAGAAATTGTAAGATTATAATGGACATACCTAATAATACTATTCAAATTTTTCAGTTTACTAGTGGGATAAATGGATAGATGATAGAATATATATGCCTATATATGCCTATATACACACATACAATCATGCATATGCACACATGACCAAAAATATGTGTACACACATGTGCACACACACATGCACACACACAAATGCTTATTTGATATCAGAGTCAGTAATTCTTCCAAATGATCAGCAATGCAAAATGACTTCTATTCCTTAGAAAAGGTAAAATTACTGTATTGTATTCCAGGGCAACACATAAAAACACGCACGCACGCACGCACACACACAAACACACACACACACATATGCAGTCCCCTAGCATCAGAGGACAATTTTCCATGACCCAAGTTCCTGTGTCTTTAACTTTGAAAGATCTAAAAGAGTTCATGCTCCAATTTCAATTCAAATACATGACACTCCTATCAAGATGATAACAGGTTTCGAAAAAGAACTGCTTTCTACATTTTTTTTCCATTATGACACTGGTTGCTAACCAGAAAATAATAGTCCTTAAAAGATTAATTTGAGCACAGAATTCTATAGATAACAGAAATTTCGAGGTGGAAGAGATGAATATGCAATTCATTTTTTTTTCTCAATGACCTTCTAGTTTGTTTTATTTTTTTGCTTTAATTTATTTTCTTGTTTACATCACTCAATTCCATGAGATTTTGAGTTACAAATTTTCTCCCCATCTTTCCCCCACCCACCACCCCAAAACAGTCATCCCACTATATAACTGCTCCCTCAATCTGCTCCCTCCCCTATCCTCCCCCATCGCTCCTCTGACTTTCTGGTAATGCAGGATGGATCTCCCTATCCCAGTGACTGTATATCTTAATTCCCAGTTGCATGTAGTTAATAAAAGTAATAATTTATACATATACTTAACATTTGATTATAAAACTTTAAATTCTAGATTCTTTCCCTTCCTCCCTTTTCACCTACCCCCAATGGAAAAACAAGTAATGCAGTACAGGCTATACATGTGTAGTTACACAGAACATCTCCACAATGGACATATTGTGAGAGACAGATTATATGTCCCTCCTTCCTATCCCACCCTCCCTTTGTTCTATTCTCTACCCTGCTCCTTTTCCTTTAGAGAAGTGTGTACTTCCAGTAACCCTCCTCCCCACCGTGCCTTCCCCTCGGTCATCGGCCCTCTTATCACTATACCCCCTACTCTCCTGTGTGGCAAGATACCCAGTTTGGAGTTTCAGTCATTCCTTCCCTAAGCCAAATTCAATGAGAGTAAGGTTGACCCTTTCCCTTTTGCCTTCCTGTTCTTCCCCTCCACTGTAACAGTTATTCCTTGCCTCTTCTATATGAGATGATTAACCCCATTCTGTCTTTCCCTGTCTTCTCTCATTCTATTCCTCTCCCACCTCAAAATTTCACCTTTTAAAGTATCATCTCTTCCTATTCAAATGATCCTGTGCCCTCTATGTACACATACACACACTCAGATATGTATTCATACTCCTATATACCCTCATACATAGACATATGTGTATGAATACATATATATATATAAAGTTGTATTCCCTTCACCTATCCTCATAGTGAGAAAAGTTTCATAAGTAACAATGATCATTTTTCCATGTTGGCATGTAAATAGTTCAACTTCGATAAGTTCCTTATGATTTCTTTTCTGTATTTACCTTCTCATGCTTCTTGTATCTGAGTGTCAAATTTCCTTTTCAGTTCTGGATTTTTCAGCAAGAATGCTTGAAAGCCCTCCACCTCTTTGAATGAACATATTTTCCCCTGGAACATTATACTCAATTTTTCTGGGTAGGTGATTCTTTTTTTTAATCCTAATTGCCTTGATCTCCAGAACATCATATTCCAATCCCTTTGTTCCCTTAATATATAAGCTGCTAGATCCTGAGTTATCCTAATTGTGTTTCCACAATATTCAAATTGTTTCTTCTTGGTAGTTTGTAATATTTTCTTCTTGATCTGGAAACTCCAGAACCTGGCTATAACATTCCTAAGAGTTTTCCTTTGGGGATCTTTTTCAAGAGGTGATTGGTGAATTCTTTCCACTTCTATTTTGCCCTCTGGTTCTGATACATCAGGGCAATTTTCCTTGAGAATTTCTTGAAGGATGATTTCTAGGTTCTTTTTCTGATCATGGCTTTCAGGTAGTCCAATAATTTTTAAATTATCTCTCCTGGATCTATTTTCCAGGTCAGTGTTTTTTTTCAAGGAGATATTTCACATTGCCTTCTATTTTTTCATTTGTTTGCATCTGTTTAATAGTATCTTGATTTCTGATAAAGTCATTTGCTTCCATTTGCTCCACTCTAATTCTGAAGGAATTATTCTCTTCAGAAATCTTTTGAGATGCATTTTCCATATGTCAAATTTGTCTTTTTAAGACATTCTTCTCCTCATTGGCTTTTTGGGCGTCTTTTGCCGTTTGAGTTAATCTATTTTTTCAGGTGTGATTTTCTTCAGTCAGGTTGTGACTCTCTTTTCATGATTTTTTTGTATCACTCTCATTTCTCTTCCCAATTTTTCCTCTACTTTTCTTATTTCCCTTTTAAAAGCCTGCTTAAGCTGCTCTACAGCTTGTAACCAGTCCACATTTTTCTTGGAAGCTTTTGGTACAGGAGTTCTGACTGTGTTGTCTTCCTCCCATTCCATGCTTTGATCCTTTTTGTCCCCAAAAAAGGAATCTAAAGTTGGATTGCTGTTTTTATTTTGCTTTCTTTGCCTGGTGATATTGCCAGTCAATTACTTGCATTTTTGGCTCTGTGGAACTCTACTTCCAAAGGGGAGAGCTTCGTCACAAATAGCTGGAGTTTTCACAGCTGCAGGTGCTATTTATTAGGAGAGGCAGTCTCTGCAGCCTCCACCAGCTTTGACTCACTGAAAATGCACCTCAGGATCACCACCCAAGACCACGATCCTGATCCAGGAAGCTTAAGGCAAGAGCACTCACCATCTGAATGATTGCTTGGCCCCCCTGCCATCTACAATCCAGGGGCTTCTGAAGCAACCACGTGGAAGCTGCTGCAGAGCTGCTACTTCTGTTGCTTCCTTGCCCTACAGCCAGTTCAGCCAGACCCTCTCCTCCAAATTTAGCTGAGTTCTTAATCCTTTTTTCTTATGGCTTGATAATTCTGGAAATTGCCACAGCTGCCACTGATCCACTCTCCTTTAGGCTTTAGCTGAGGCTTGTCCTCATGGCCCTGGGGCCAAACTACAGTTTCAAGACAGGCTGGTTTCAGCTCCCAGTGTGCTGTTACAAGCCCTTCCTGTGCCACCTGCCACACTGTCTTCAGTGGAGATGTGTTTTTCTGTAATTTTGTGAGTTCTGGAGCCCTAAAATTTGTTTACAGTCATATTGTTTGAGTATTTGAGGTGGTTGTGGGGAAGCTGTGGTATTTTCTTGCTTCTATGTTGCCATCTTGGCTCCACTCCCTATGCAATTCTTTCTGTCAAGGTGTGATTAAAAAAATATGTTCCAATCTTGAGCCAGGTATATTAAGCCAGAAAACTGGTACTGAAAAAGTTTTAGCAACAGTCCTACAAAGCTTATAAGGTTTTACATATATATCTAGTATTTGTCTGCAGTTCAAGGAACCACCAAACTAAATTTGGAGTTTTTCATCAAACTGGCACAAGGTGATAGAATTTTTAGCTACAGCAATTTACTAAGACCTTCTACTAAATCACAGAGGAGTGGTATTCTGCATTGGTAAAAGGAGTATCCATGAAGTAAAGCTGTTGAATAAATGTCTGTTGATATTCTTAGTTGAATCTTGTCAAGCATAACTATATTTAGCAGGTCTGTAATAACATGAAGCCTTGGGTTGTTGAAGTATTAATTTATTGAATGTAAATTATTCTTAAACTTTGTGTCATATACCCCTTTGATGGTCTTGTGAAACCAAGGCACCTCAGGATAATATGTTTAAATGCATAAAACCAAATACACAAAAAAATACACAGGATTACTAAAGAAACCAAAAGTTACTGGGAATAAAGATTTCTTTAGATGGATAGATTTGAGCCCATGAACTTAAGGTGGAATAAAATGAGATTTTATAGATAAAAGCAATAAAATGATAATCTCATTCAAGTTCATGGACTCACTGAAATCTATCCATGGATGCTTTTGGGTTTCATGATTCCAGATTAAGAACCCCTGGAATGGTTCATTTTAATGAAATGTAACTATTTTCCCGAATCAGAAAAGAACAATGCTTAGATGGAATGTGGTCTCAGAACCTGTTCACTAAGTCCTTAAATATTCTTTTGTAGATGAAGAGTATAACTCAAAGAAAGAGTGATGCAGATGTAAATGTTAGCCATAGACTTTTGTATCCTCTTCAGTTTGGCCTTGGCCAATTTCCTTTAGTGGATACATACACACACCCACACACACACCCATACACACACACACACACACACACACACACACATAAGTAATGCAGTTTTGTACAGTATAATAGTTTCTATTTATGGAGTGGGGTAATGTTGGGATGAAATAATGGCAACAATGCCATGTGACAAGATAGAAACAGGACCTAAACTATAATAATACTTTCTCAAAAGATATTGAAGGTAGTCAATGATTATAAATATTTGTAAAATGTTTAATACTGGCACATAGCTTTATAAATATTTATTTACTTCTTCCCTTCCCCCTTTCTTTAGGTGGAGAATTTGAAGTTTTATTGCTTATTCATCAAATGGGCAATATTTTACAGAAAAGAGTTATTGCTACCTAAAAAGTATAATTTCAATATCTCAGAGAAAATATTATCAATATGTGAGTGTGTTCATACTTGGCATAATTCAACAAATTTTTCCAATATTTACTAAGTTTCTACTTTTGAGGAGAGAGGGCATACACTGGGAGAATTAAAGAAGACTTTTCAGAGGATGTGGTACCTGAGCCAAACCTAGAAGAATGACAAAAATTCTGAGAATCAAAGATGATCAGAGAATGAACAGAAGGATATGGAGTGTCAAGTTTTAAAGGATAGCTAATATTCCAACCTAGATAGAGTTTATGAAATGGGATGTATATGTCAAGAATTAAGAATAAGATTAAAGGGTCAAGGAGGACAGGCAGAATACCGAATAGTTGCAAAACAAACATATTTTATGCTTATATATATCATATACACATATATGTACAAAAATGTACATATGTGTATAGTTCATGTATGTGTGGATATATACACATATATGTTGTATTTACTTAAGTATCAACTGACTCTTTTTTGGAATGTATATACAAAGTTGCTTGACATATTTTTTTCCTTGGATGCTTGTATTGTATATTCATTGAAGACTGAAAATTTTTTGAAACAAAAGATTTTCATATTCTAAAGCTTTTCTCCTAAAAGAATTTCTTCAGTGTTGTGGATAGAGAAGAACAATTTGGCAACAACTGATGCTTTTTATTTTTGAATTGTTAGTTAAATTTTTGGGCCCCAGATGTATTGTGACACATGCCAGAGGTAATGATCTAGGCAAATTGAAAAGTGAGATACTGATTAGGCAAATAAAGAAAGATATCTCTGCTCTGCATGAGTCATTATCAAAGTGGTTGATAATGTTCTCAGCATTATCCACTGACAGACTTTTAGCAATGGGTAATTAGAGGAATACAAATAGAGGAACAAACAGAGCCCATAATTGGACCAAATCAGTCATAATTTCCTTTCATAAGAGTAGGAAGTCTAGATTTAGACCACTTCCATACTTTACCAAAATGAATAAAATATTTTTCACTGAAAAGAATAACTTTTAAAGAAGTGGTCTGGGAACTTGTCATGCCTTGGAAATGTGTGATTTCAAGTCTGAGGTGTCAAAACATTAGTTCCTGCTGACTGTCTTCCTGTTACTTCCTTTTGACTCTTTCTCATCCTTCCCAGCTGTTCTACAATCAGCTGGCTGAAATTGTAGGCTCTGACTGTCAGCTGCACTAGTAGATATTACTACAGAGAATGTTCTCTGAGATGTTTCTAACCAATGAGCTGGCAAGAGCAAAGGAAAGGTGTATTGTAAGATATCTAAAAATGTACCATGCCTGTGGGAAAGAGCATAGCACTTCATCATATCCTGAAAATCTTGGATTTTTGCTTCTCCTAGTGGTTTATTCTTAACATTACACACATTGTTTTTCTACTATTCAACACTTCTGGAATGACACTATTCTATAAGTACTATGTTCTTTGCAAGTATAGTCATCAAATCTTAATTACTCTAAAGTTTTTTTTTAACTTTAAATCAGTTTGATTTGTTATTTCTATTGTATATATGTTTTGGAAAAAATTTTTAAAAATAACAAAAAAATCCTTACTTTCCCTTCAGTCAATTCATTCATTCAATAATCATTTATTTAACAACTACTACATACTAAGCACTGTGCTTGGCACTGGTAATGAAATATATAAACAAAAATGCCCTATCTTTTAAGGAGATCTCATGTTATTTCCCTATCAATTATCATATGAATACTGCTTCAAATGATGAAGACAGTAATAATTTTGAAGTTAGAATTATTTTTAAAAAACTTATAAAGCTCACCCAAATTCAAGTTTGGGTCTTTCCCTTTACTGAATCACAGTGACTTCTAACTTGTTTTCCAGTGTCTCTGTAGAAAGACTTGACAAGCATTATTCAGGTAGCAAATCCCATGAAAATCTGTTCCACTGTATTAGCATTTTTCCTTGACAGAAACTAGGAGTTGGAAGCCAAAGTGAAAAAGAGGGCATAATTACTGAAATAGTTATTGCAGAGGAATGATATAAGGTGCTCATATTTAAATATTTGAACATCCTGTACTGTCTTTTTATGTCTTGTGCTGCAAGGATGGTAGGAACTGTATTAAGTAGCATGGATTGAAGTAGTTGGTGTTGGTCCGCCAACCTGATCTAGAGAACTATCTATACTGGGGTGGGGAATCTGTGGCATCAAGGCCACATGTGGCCCTCTAGGTCCTCAAGTGTGACCCTTTGACTGAATCCAAGGATTTGCTCCATGAAGTTTGGATTTATTCAAAAGGCTGCACTTAAGGACCTACAGGGCCACATATGGCCTGCAGGTTCCTCACCCCCGGTCTACAGCATTTCTGAACCTTTCTTTCTGAGACCTCAGGATATAATAAACTCCATGGCCTTGAAACTTGGCTATAACAATTTATATGCTAAAATGGTTCCCTTTTAGCGAACTAGTAACACATATTTACAGCATAGTGAGGCTGTACTGTATATTCATTCATGCATTCCTTGTTGTCATTAGAAATAAGGCTGAAAGATTAGCTATCAATGCAACTAAACATGAATTAGGCTGATGAAGCTATCATACTGAAGAGCATTATGAAGACTACAAAATGCTATTTTAAAAAATATATTTAGAGTTTAAAAGGTTTACTAGGGTGTAATTCACCATTATAACATGCCATATTTCTTTTTATGTTTGAGACTAACAATGCAGGTGCTATTAATGATTTGATACATCAAGGTGATTTTATAGTCATTTATAATACTTTAAGGTAGTTGTATTCCCTTTTAATGGATGTAATTCAAAAGTTTTGAAGCAAGTATATAATCAGCCAAATGCCATATAATGCTTAGCTTTTAAAAGCCTCCCCTTAGAACTCTTCTCAGTCAATCAAAATATCTTTTTTATCTCTTTCATTTCATCATAAGCATCTTCAGTAATAATGCACACTCCTCCCCCAGCCCTTGAGAAATAAACAAATAGAAAAAATATTTTCCAGCTTAAATGCTAATGATATAAAACTAATTTTAAGTTAGAAAAAAAACTTTGCTAAATAAATTCATTTTTCATTTTGGATTCACCAATAATATAATATGCCTTGAAATTAATGTTTTAACTATAATATTGCCTGAAATACTTTCAAAATGGTAAAAATTTTTTGCAAATTTTCTAAGGCAATACCAATTTATACTGAAGATACTGATTCAGACAAATTCATAGAAGGCATGTCTGAATCAGTGAACAGCTTAAATTATATCCTACTTTTTAAATATATAGATTATTTCCATTACAAGTAGATGTAGATATGAGGAGCAAACCTGATTTTTGTTACAGAAAGCCTAAGCTAGGGAATCAATAAGTGATACGTACAATTGACATATGAAAGCACCACCCTAAATCATACCTGTCTACATAATTATTAGGAAAAAAATGTCTGTATAAGAACATAGCACAAAAAAGAATCTGTGATTAACTGATCCTCTCACCTTTACCTTGTCCAGTTTTGGGAATGCACTCTGTGGGAATGATTAAGCAATGCAACCAGCACTCTAAGGATCCCTGTCCTGAATTCATCTCCCTTTCTCATCTTTACTGGGAACCTGGGAAAGGCAACCCCTCCTAAGTCTCACACAGAATACCATCACCCTAGTTCTCTAGGCCTAGGTATAGACAAATACTTTCCATCATCCCACTTAGTTTAGTTGCTCATAAGATTAATGTAGAGGCATTCTAGTTCAAAGCATTTATTTTACAGATATGAATTCAAGGCAATGAGGAATAAAGTGAATGCTTGTCCAAGGTTAAACGGGTAGTAAATAGGAGAACTAACATTCAAACCCAGATCCTCTGAGTTTCAGTTCAGTGCTCTTTTCACAACTGATATAAGATGAAGATTAAAAAAAAATCTGAGCAGGTGCTGAAGAGAAATAAAACATTTCAAAAGCATAAAAATGATGATTTTACAGGATACTGATATCTTTCCCTACAGTGTTTCATCTAACTATAGATAGAGAACCATTTATGCCCAATTTATGAATCACTCAACCCTGATTCCCATCCTCTAGTTACCTTGTATTCATATTCTTCCCTTCTGGGAGCCTCTGTATTGAACTCTAACCTTTTGAAGACCTCTCCTCTCATCCTTAATCAAATTCTTTCTTTTCAGATTCATTTACTAAAATACATTAATGAGTTTATAACTTTAGGTGAAGTTTGTTTGTTTCACTCGGGCTGACAGTGGCCTACTCATCATGGGGCCTAGATGAAGGCATTAACATATGAGTTGTCTTCATACATCATCTCAACCTCTCTCATTTTCTAGAAATAGACCAGTCTGTTCATCCTCCTGAAAAACTACCTCACCAACATGACTCAACACTCTTCTTAGTTTAAACAACATTTCCATCCCTCACCTCATCTTTAGAATTAAAGTGGCTTATATGATATATCTTGAGCCTACCTATCAATTATGCTTATCCTGTCTCTACTTTTTAGCACTACAGTGTACAATCAATCAACATTGTTTAAATGCCATGTACTATGCTAACTGCTGAAGATACAAAAGAGGTAAAATATAATCCCTGCCATTGAAGAGTTACAATTTTACAGAACACATATACACATAAACCCACCACTTATTTTAAGGAATTAGTCAAATTTCCAAAATATGTATAATAACCATTATAAACTCAGCCTAATTTCTCTCACTGTTAACATCTCCTTCAATTGTATAGCTGCTGCATGATGATCTAAATGATAAGAAATATGGTCCTGAGGCATGTATCAGCAATGCAGTATTCACAATGCCTACAGTAACTATAAATATGCTGATGTAGTTATTAATCACAAAATGGAACAGGCTCTCTACATAAGAAATATAGATAGTGCATTCATTTAAATACCAGAA
>CM053580.1:419886133-419897488 GCA_028627135.1 Pseudochirops cupreus | reverse complement strand
GAACACCCACATCCTCAAGCCTTCAAACAGGACAGGCTACCTCAGGCAAAGATCCTCCTCTCCTCACGCACGCAACTGCTCAGTGTCCAGGCAGCTTGGTCCCAGCAGCTCCAGCCCCTGGCAGTTCCTGCACCAGGCAGTCCTCAGCAGGAGTCCTTAGCAGAGATTCTGCCCTGCTCAAAGCAAAAGGAGTTCACAACCGCAGCCACTGCCTCTGATGCTGCTTCCAGTCAGCACCGCATGGACACTAGCTTGGTTCCGGCGTTCTCTTGCTCCACCCCTTCCTGCTACATCAGCAAGCTCAAGGGGTGTGGAAGATCTTCAAATCCCAGTATCATTACATCCAGGGGTGGGAAACCTTTGGCCTTTTTGATGCTCTGTGATTGATTAAACGAATGTACTTTGTTTATGATTGGAAACTATTCTCCTTTTGAGAAGAGACTAAATGAATTTACTGCCCAGGAGTGGGCTACTTTGACTACTGATCCAGGGGTGGAATACTTGGACCTTGGTACTTTGCAATTGAATTGAGGACTTACTTGCTAAATGAATGAGTCACACTGTATTTTGACTTTCTCTGTTCTGTGAATGTTTTGCCAAATAAATGGGGTTTGTTATGCTGGTAATCTGAACCTTAGAAATTGCCTTTGCTTGGCATTACAGATGGGGAAGGACAGGGGCCATGATGTCAGAACAATCCTGAGGTAAAAAAAAGGAAATGGGCAACACCAGCATCTCTAATCTCCCTTTCGACTCTGTAGTTGAACTGTTCCGCAGTGAAAAACACATGTCTTAAGGTAAGTGCCACTCCCCAGTCAGTCTCCCTTCTGTGGTAGACTTAGACTACCTAGATTGGGGGTGACCATCATGTTATTTACCCACAAACTTAGCCACTTCTCTATTTTTTCAATTCCCTCATCTCATACTTGAGAGGTTACTTTAGCACTCTCTGGAGCAGATTAACAAATACCTTTATGAATACTTTCCTCCTTTTTGTGGATGTAAACTTGTGCATTATGCCCCTCGTTTTTTTCTCTACTACACATGACTTGAATGTTCATGGTTTCCAATGGGAAAGTAAAAATGAGGTCCCTAAAAAAATCACAGGAATTCTTGAATTCATGAAATTTAAGCCCACGAATATTGAGGATTGACTCTACCAAGAGGGGGGCAGAAATATACACAATAGGAAAACAGAAAGAATTGGGGAGAGGACTTAGGAGGTGATTCAGGGAGGAATTTGTCGTAAGGAGAGCAGACTTTACCTTTAGAGTCTAGATTTTGAGCAAAGGTTTGAAAAAATAAAAGCCCAAACCTTTTGATTGGTCTCTAGTTGAAGGAAAGAAAGGAGTGTCAAGGGAGCAGAAGAAGCTAAAATTATGCACACTGCACTGGCATTGAGCATACTTTTCTCTAATCTGCCTTTTTTTTGCAGAGAGGATAAGGAAAACAGAGACAAAAAGAAGTATAAGAGAAAAGTATGGAAGGAAATGCACAATTATCATATCTGTAATGTAAATGGGGCAAGTATACCCATTTAAAGGAAGAGAACAGCAGACTGTATTAGAAATAGGCTCCAACAATATTTTGCTTACAAGAAATACACTTAAAAAGTAAAATTTACATATGGATAAAGTAGGGGGCTTGGCTGGAACAAATCTATTATGCTTCATATGAATACACAAAAACATAGGGGTAACAATCATTTCAACTAAGGCTACAGAAAAAAAAGATATGTTTGAAACGATAAAAAGGAAAGCTATATTTTACTAAAATGTACTATGACTTTGCACAGCTCTGCCTCACTTAAATCAAATTCGCTTGCATGTCAAGACATCACCTTCCTGATGTCATTGGTTCTCCTTGAGAACAAAAGACAAACAACAACAACAATCAATATTTAATTACTATCAACCCTATGTGTGTGTGTGTGTGTGTGTGTGTGTGTGTGTGTGCTGAATACGTTTAGATCTGAATACTTAAAGAAAAATGAACTTGTGTCAAATGCAGAAATTAACAATAATATTCAAAAAGTACAGGACTGTGTGTACCACTTTCTAAATAGGACAAATCTAAGAAATAAACAGGAAATAAGTTAGGGACTTGAATAGAATTTTAGAAAAATAAAATAGTCTAGAACTCTGGTTATTAGTGAATGAGAATTTAAAGGATTGTGTACATATAGGAATGCACACACACACAAACATTTTATACACGCACAGATATATGTAAATACGTTGCTGTAATAGTAATGGAATTTGAAGATCCTCTTGTATTGCCAAGCTAAAAGGTACTTAGCACTTAGTTCCAAGCTCACAATTGTGTCAAGTATTAAGACCCAGAATCTTTGAATCCCACAGTGGGATAGACTTCCTGATATAACAGGAAGAGGCTGGAACAGGGAGGAGCTAATACCTTATATAAGGAAAAACACAAGCTGGAGAATCAGAACTTCCTGGAGCAAGCAGTGTGGAGGCTGAGGAAGAGATGTCCAGGCTAGTGAAAGTGATTTTGATTTTGAGAATGGAGCTTATTGGTGGCTGAGCTTCTTTTGAGAACCAGCCTGGACTTTGAGGAGAAAGTGATTTTTAGAATGGAGTTCATGGTGATTGAGCTTCTTCTGAGCACCAGCAGAAACTTCTGCTGAGAACTTCTGAGTACTAGCTGGAGCTGCCAAAGACTTCTGAGGGCCAGCCGGAGCTGCCAGAAAAAGCATGACTGTGGTGTTGGTATTTTGTCTGTCTGTTTTGGGTCTATGCTGATTTCATAGAAAGAAAGTGAATTGAGGAGGATACTAGCAGTGCATGTGAATGTTATTGTGACTTGGTTAAGCTTTGTCTTCCCAGGAACAGAAACTGTGAAGGACTCGAGGTGGATTAGACTTTTTGAGCTTCGGTATGGAACCAGAACTGCATGAAGAGCTGGACGAGAAACTAGGAGCTTTTTGCCTTTGAACTTAGGTGGTAGTTAGTTAGATTTGGGCAGAAGCTGGGACCATGGAAGAAGAACCATGGGAGCTGAGAGCCTGCCTCAAGTCAAGATGAAAAGATCTCTCCTTGGGTATTTAATGCTGACAGGTGAGATTGTAATTTACTTGTGACCTAGGGGTAGAGGGCCTTTGTGTTTTCCACTACCCCTTGAGAGGGTACTTAGTAGTGACTGGTGATATTGTAACTTAATTTTGAACTAGCGGTGGAGGACTTTGACCTTTGTGTTTTGTGTCAGTTAAGGAAGCTTGCCTCCTTAAGGGTGATTGAATTAAGGATTTACTAAATGAAGGACTTACTAAATGAATGTTATCTTTGTTTAAAACTGTGTGACCACTTTGGTGAAAACTATGTGGCCATTTTAGTGATAAGTTGTGAAGTAACATTCTGAATGCTGTACTTTATTTATTGTGAATTTTTTGTCTTAGTTTTTTACTGAAAAAATAGTGAAGTCACTATACTGTGTAATCAGAACCTTGAAAACTATTCACAGCAGCAGTCTTCTGGAAAGATGCTGTCCTTGGTTTTATAGTCACATATGGGGATTTTAAAAAATTGATTATGTATTAAGTCCTAAAATCTTGCAAATAAATGCAGAAAATCAGAAATATTATATACATTTTACTGACCACAACAAAACTAAAAATATATCCAAAAGGAGATATTGAAGAAGCAATTTAAAACAATTAGAAACTCAGTAATTTAATCCTAAGCATTTGGTGTGTCCAAAAACAAATCTTAAGAACAAATAATTTCATTAAAGGTGCTAACAGTGAACTTTAAAATTGGGGAGGAGGAACAGAAGGGAGGTTATTCAAGGCATCCAAAAAATTATAAGCAAAATTTCAGATGTAGGAAAATTGTTGGCCTATTTGGAAAATGGAGAAAATTACCGTTGTATAGAATTTAGGATATGGGAATCATGATAGAGAGTGATAATGTCTTGTAGTTGTTGTCTCATTAGTTGTTGCTTCTTAATGCCAGGAGAGGAGGTTTGATTTTTACTTGGTAAGCAGTAAGAGCCCACTAAAGATAATGAGTAGAGGAGTACTACAGGGATTTATGCATATTTAAGCTACATATCCCTTTTAGGATTTTCATATCTTTCTTCACTTTCTTGATTATTCAGGATATATCCTCACATTGGATATTGTCATTTCTTTAAGTGACAAATTATCTTGATATCTCCTTTCCTCTTTGCTTCTTTTCTTCCTTACTACCTCTAAGTATTAGGATTTGAATGATTAGAAGATTCCTTCCTAGGGAGGATAATCACTCTCCAGTTCTTGATGCCTTCCAGATTTCTTCTCTCTTCATTCTTTTTCTGCTATGAATGAGATAGACCTCTTGGGAATTGCTTGTATTCCTATATTTTCTCTCAAGAGAGAGTCAAGTATAAAACCTGTTCATTTTAAATTGTATTCTGATTCCAACTGATGTTTGAATTAGCTTGGTTCTTTCTACCTTTTAAGAATTTTATGCAACCTCTTATTGGAAATATTCTAAAAAGAGTATGATAAAGAATTCTAACTGCAAACTTTCACATTTAACATTGTGGAATCTGACAATTGAAAAGGTTCTCAGAGAAGATAAATTCCAGTCCATACTTGATGTATTGCATCAGTGATATATCTCCCCATTTTAGCCCCTCTTCATTTGTATAGTAAAAATTATTTTTTTGTCTCATGTCTCATGAACTTAAAGAATATTGATTCTGTAGACTTTAAGATCATGTTCCTTCTGGCAGCTATGTCTCTCCACCAGACAAGGAGATTATATATTTGCTGGTTGAGGTGGGTTTTGTTTTCTTTGGGCCCTCTAATTGTGGCAGTTTCTTTGTTTTAATTACATTTCTAAGAAATGGAAATGTAATTGGTTAATTTATTTTCTTCAGTACAATTTTGTATTTTTGGAGAGGGCAGCAGATTAAATTTGATCTTCTGTGATTAAACCAATGTCTTCTTTTCATATTTATTTATTCTTTAAACTGTTATTTGCTTTGACACTTTCTTTAACTGGTTGATCTGATTCCATATACACAGATGATTACAAAACTGTAACTATTAATTTTTGTTAGAGAAATTCATATGCATATATGCATTCAAATAGACAGAGACAGAGATTTGGTGTAATAGAGATTTTGTATAATGTAAGTTGCTGATACATATTATATAGAGATTTGGCCTTGGAATTAGGAAGATATAGGTTCAATTTCTTCTTCTGACTTACTGTGTGACCTTAATCAACTCACTTGACATCTCAGGGCCAATTGGAGCAATATACATGCATTTATACATACATACATACATATACACACATAGCTTCATTATTTATTATGTGATCTAGTACTTGCCTTGTATATTAATTTCCTCCTCTCTTCATGAAATAAAAGGATTCCAGCAATATTGGACTGAAATTGTTATGTATTCTATAGGTGTTCGGTCTCTTTCTTGATCCTGAGTTATATCTTATAGTATTTTTTCTATTTTCTCGTATGCTCATCTTTGTGTCAATATCATCAAATATGCAGGCATGAACTGAATTAATTTGGAAGATTTGTGCAGAACTTTTTTTTTTAGAACTTATTAATGTTTCATCCTCATGAATGAATTTTGGCACATAGGATGCAATTATTTTCAAGGGATGCTCTTTGATTAAGTCTTTTGCTAGCACAGCAAGGTGAAATGTCTAATTTTACTATGAGATGATATTTTTTATTGCCTTCTCATACATGAATGAAAACCAACTCTGCCAACTACTTTATTTGGTTTTTAGTTATCTCTTTTGCATGACAGCTCTTCAAATATTTGAAGATATAAATCCTTAATAATGTCCTACACATAAGTAATGCACCTTAAGTAATGAAAAAAAAGTTAATTAATTGTCCTCAATACAATTGAATTCCTGTGTTGCTTCTAGAAACTCAACCAATGTCTCAAAGGTCACAATAGCTTAAAGTGCATTCTGCATTTAGAAAGTGTCAGGATCTCCTTGGAACTTAATCTTAGACCTTCCACTGTAGTACCCCTCTCTGAAAAAATACGGTTACCAGTAAGGATGTTTTTACTTGGTAACATATAGGTAGAGTAAAATCTTTCCAAATTGACCTTAAGAGACAAAATAACCAACAAAATTAAAGGGTTGGTGTATGTAAACCAAAATGCTAAAAAAAAAAAAATAAGGCCATTACAAGGGAATTATAAAGCACCGACTCAAGCAGGAAGTTTTGTGAAAATAGAGGAAGATAAGGGGAAGGAGAAACAAGACCTAAGGCAAAGGTAAAGGAAGAAATGTCAGCTGTCACCCAGTTTTAGAATCTTGTTTCAAAAGAAAGGAAATAAACATTTATTAAGTACCTATCATGTGCTAGGCACTGTTCTAAGCTAAGCTAAGCTTTTTACAAATGCAATCTCATTTGATCCTCATTCCCATTTCACAGTTGAGGAAATTGAGGCAAATGGATATTCAATAATTTTCCCAGGGTCACAAACTACTAATTTTCTGGACCTGAATTTGAACTCGAGTCTTCCTGACTCCAGACTTCGCTCTCTATGCACTCTGCTACCTAACTGACTTGTTCAAATATTAGGGAATGTTTCAAATTAGATATGGGCCCAGGACTTCAGTGATCTTTTCTGTTTTCTGTTCATTGAAGCAAAGCATTCCCTAGAGCTGCAGTGAGTTTCCCTAGCAAGTTTCCATCAATAAGTGACATATCCCTTTCTTCCAGTGTAGGGATGTGTGGAGATGGAGTAGTTAATTTGGAGCCGAGAGGAGTTCTCCCTAGTTGAGATATGTGGTGGCAGCAGCCATTTGACAATAGATATTAGAACACTTGAAATGAGATTCAATTTCCTGTTTTTGCCTAGTTATTCTGTTGTATTAAATTAATTTGCTTTGAATTCATTGATACCTGGTGTGATCCAGTAAAAGAAGAGTCAACAGAGACTCATGAGGCACAAATTTAGATAAATACTTCCACAGGAACAGGGATCTGGGTGTAGTTGAGAAGAGGAATACACCATGGAGCCCTGGGTGCTATAAAAATAATGATTTGCCTCAGTGGAATTGCCCTCTGCTTTTGCACTCACTAATGACTACCATGGTCGTGAATAAAGAATTACTCAAATGTTCTTTAAATAGTTTAAGCAGCTATACCATGCATTAGTTAATAATGACAATACTGCGTTTTACATTTTGCAGAAAGCCCCATTTAAATGTCATGTGAGCAAAGTGCAATTGAAAGTCTTTGCAAAGGGGTTTGCTCCATCTGTTAAATAGGACATTTTACACATGCTGACAAGATCTTCTGGCACAGCAGCCTTCTCTCACAGAAGTTTGAACAACTGACAAACAAAACTAAATGATTCTTTTAGAAAAGAAAAAAAAATAAGTCTGTACAAACAAACTAGAAAAATGATAAGCAGAGAATTTTTTTTTTACTCCTCAATTGATAAAACAATGTTTGCTTTAGGCAAGGCATGCTTGCAATTGCTACTGCAGACAATGAAATGCTTCACTTAGGTTTGTTATTGCAATCATTTTCCTTTCCAGCAATTGTTAGTGACATCTACCTTAAAGACAGATTCCTTTCTCGTACAAGCATAGGGTTTATACAGCAGCCACTAAGCCTTTTGTCCTTTAACCATGCAAAACATGTGTCAGATTCACTGGGGAGTCTCAGTGGGTAAGGAAAGAATTGGGGTTTAGAAGCTTATGGGCCTCCAAGTGTACTTTCTGTCATTAATGGCTTCAGTGTATTTTTCACTCAGCTCAACAGAAGCAATTAGCATTGGTTAGGGATGATCATTCAATTGTAAACTTTGAAAGAGTTGCAGAGATTTTTCCAGTATGTGACTGGTGAAAGTTAATAGGAGCAAAAATCTGAGGTGACTTTGAAAACTTGTTTCTTTGGAAAGAATAAGAAGAATTCTGAAAGGGTATTCCTATTATCAACTATTTTTTTTAAACTGTGAAAGAATATAATAGAAACACAAAGGAAATTTGGAACCATCAACATGGGAAATAATCCCAGGTATTCTCTGTCTTCATGTTACCTTTTATGTTCGGTTTAGATTATCGTAACGCTTTCTTAGATCTCAGCCATATCATGGTTTGGAGCGTTAAAATTATAATAAATAATGGGTTTATCATTGTGTTACTGAATTGTGTCTAGCAAGAAGTTATATGATATCTCCTATATTGTGGATACCTTTTAAGGAAGATCCTACCCTTTAACATGTATTTATTTCGGGCTATTCAGTTCATCCCTAACTCCACAATAGAGTACTATTATATTGTTACTCTTAAACATTTTTGAACCACTTAATTTTATGAACTTTGGTTCATAGGTTGTTGGTAGAAATTCTCAGTAAAACTTAAAAAAAAATAAGGATAAAGGTGTTTATATGAGTGAATGATGTCAAACATGCCAACATGCTATGTGTAAGTGATGAATATTCCTGCCCTCCACACCCCATTTGAATTAATGTAATCATTATAAGTTCTTAATGAAATTTTAAATGTGTAAATAATATGGCTTATACCTTGTAATCTCTTTCTGACATGTGAAACTCTATGATTGGGTAACAAGAGATCTTGTTAACTGGATCTGGGAACTTTAAGTACCTGGAGAAATTTTAGATAGAAACCTATCAAGTGGTAGATCACTTTTGCAGAGAGGATAACAGTCTCAGGAGTTGGACTCAAGCTAATGAGAAGGAATAACCACGTCATTGTCGAAACTGAACCAGTTTTGGGGGATAGTTCCAAATTGCCCTCCAGCATGGTTGAACCAGTTCATAGCTCCACCAAGAGTACTCTTGTGTTTCTGTTCCCACATCCTGTCTAGCATTTGTCATTTTTTTTCTGTCATCTTAGCCAATGGCTGTGTGATGGTACCTCAGAATTGTTTTCATCTGTATTTCTCTATTTGTGACATAGAACATTTTTTATATTATGTTTGGTAGCTCTGATTTCTTCCTCTAAAAACTGCTGACTCATATCTCTTGATCATTTAGCAATTAGGGAACGGCTCTTTATCTTGTAAATTTGACTCAGTTTCTTATATATTTGAAAAATGAGATCCTTATCAGAAAAAATTCTTGCAAAATTGTTTCTTGCTTTCTTAAATAATTTTGGCTACATTGCTTTTGTTTATGCAAAACCTTTTAATTTATGCAATCTAAATTATGTATTTTACCTCCCCTATACATGAATATGACAGGTGATTTCTTCTAGGCTCCCCTAATTTATTTATGATATAACTCTTTATGTCTGACTTATGTGCTCATTTCATGTATTTATTTTGATAAACAATGTATGTGTTATGGTACATGCCTAGTTTCTGCCAGACTACTTTACAGTTTTCCCAGAATTTTTTGTCAGATAGTGAGTTCTTGACCCAACAGCTGGGACTTTGGGGTTTTATCAAACACTAGGTTATTATGCTAATTTGCTTCCATTTATTGTATATCTAGACTGTTCCAATTTATCAGATAACCTATTTCATATATGGTACCAAATTATTTTAATGATTACAATTTTGTAGTATAGTTTGATATCTGCTACTTCTGGGTTCCCTTCCTTCACAATTTTTCATGAATTCCTTTGATATTCTTGGCCTTTTTTTCCAGATGAATTTTCCTATTGTTTTAGCTCTATAAGGGAATTCTTTGCTAGTTCAGTTTGTATGTTCCAGAATAAGTAAATTGATTTAAATAGTCATCTTTTGTTATATTCCCTCAACTAACAAATGAGCAATTAATGTTTGTCATTATTTGTCAATGATTTGTCATTACTCTTATTGAGTGTTTTATAATTGTATTCATATAGTTCCTTTGTGGATCTTGATAGGTAGACTCCCAAGTATTAGGAAATACATTAAATAAAATATTTTGTGATTTTATAATTCTTATAATTGACTCTCACTATGCTACAGGTTGATCTGAAGATTTAAATATAATTGTCTCAAAAATATTTTTAGATAGCTGCCTTTCTTTTTGAAGCTTCAGCTTCCAGGGAATAAAAAGCTTACAGTAGCCTTCCTACATGCTATCATTTCTGAAGTCTCTAATTATAGGATGCCAAATGCTTGAAAAAAATTTCTTTTTGGTTGTGTTTTGTTTTTTTTTACTAGTTTTATTATAGGAACTATTGTTAAATTTCAACTTTAACTTCATTCATTTAGTATACTTTTGTTCTACACTTGTATACATGCTAGCAAGCTAGCTTCTCGGAGAGCTAGAGGAGAATAAGACATAGTAATTACCTTTGAGGAGTTAGCCAAATTAACCTGTTTATCTGAATGACTAAGTTATATTGAGAGATCTCCCTGAGTCTCATAGCACTAAGCATATTCTATGAAAAATGATAAATATATCACTAATATAGGCAACTTGGAAGATAACCATGTCAGACTTAGTACTGAAATGTAGTTTTCTTACAATGAAGTTTATGATCTTGTCACTTAGACAAGTAAATTCTGAGGGACCTGCAGAGATTTTTAACAATTTCTTTTAGCAGTCTTTATTATATATTATTTTTCTATATTGTAAAGATATTTCAATTGGATGAAGCTGTAACATGCATTTAAAATAGCTTGCTGTATTTTTGCCCTCAAGAACTATTTAATTGTTCTCTGTGCTAAAATCTGTTGAATCACAGCTATTGCCTGAGAGAGGTTTATGCTCACAAAGATAATTAAAATTATGAAATCTCATAGATGCATCTGTAACACTCATTTGGGAATATAACTGAAAATCTGCAAGATGTATATAACAGCAGATGTAAAATAGTACAAATGTAAAGTTGCTTAGTAAGATACAATAAAGGCCTTCTGTAGATTTGAGAAAGCATAATCAAATAAAAGTGGCATCAAAATCAGCATGAAATTTTCCATAATAGTTTGATGTCACTATGAAAGCAAAAGTTTGTAACAAAGGGGAAAATAGAAATCAGTATTGCAATAGTCTTCTAAATCATCCCCTTGTCTCCACTCTCCTCTGTCTAATCATCCTCCACCAAGAGATGCCTAATTGATTTTCCTAAAGCACAGATGTGACCATGTCACAAATCTTCTCTGGTAGTCTTCCATGCCTGGAATACTCTCCCTCCTCCACTCCTACTACTGACCTCCCTGGCTTCCTTTAAATCTCAACTAAAATCTCATCTTTTACGAGATGCCTCCTCCAATCCTTAATTCTAGTGCCTTCCCTCTGTTAATTACTTCCTTTTTTTTTTAAATTTTATTTTAGTTTGCATCATTCATTTCCACAAGATTTTGAGTTACATATTTTCTCCCCATCTTTCCCCTACCCACCACCCCAAAACAGCCATCCCAGTGTATTCCCCCTCCCCCAGTCTATTC
>CM053580.1:419855625-419885633 GCA_028627135.1 Pseudochirops cupreus | reverse complement strand
TCCTTTGCTCTTTGAAATATGATGGTCTTTTAGGTTTAGAAGCTTCTAGGTCTTGTGAAATCCTGACTTTTTTCCCCCGCTGTATTTAAATTATTTTTTTCTTGTTGTTCATGATATTTTCTCTTTAACCTGGTGGTTTCAAAACTTGGCTATGACATTCCTGTAAGTTTTCTTCCTAGGGTCTTTTTCAGGTGTCTAATGGTATCCATTGATATGATGAAATGGTGGAGAGAAGAAAAAAAAAGAAGTGTACATGATAATTTTGTTGCATATTCAAAAGGAATAGCAAGTTGTCCATAGGAGATCTGCAATTTCATGTGCAATCATCCTTTTTATTGTACTGTTATGAAAATGCTTGCTTTATTACATAAATTTTAAAAAATGTAGTAACCTGTAAGCAGCTAGGTAGTACAATTGATATAGCAGTAGAGTTGCAGTCTGAAAGATTTGAGCTCAGATCTAGTCTCTGACTCAATAAGGATAGACTTTTCACTTTTGATATGAAGAAATGTAAGCTGTATAACTATGTATTAGTAATTTGGTAGTTCAAAAGAAAGATTGGGGTAGAGGTGAATATGATGCAATACCAAAAAGTAAACCATCTAGGAAAAAATAGAAGGAATAATTATCTTATATAAATGAGATATGAGAGGAAGAACTGACGCAGAGGAATTAGATGTGGGAGGAAGACTGGTAATTCTGGAACCCTATTCTTGTTGGAATGGGCTAAAGAAGGTGTTATGTATGCTTATACATACATATATACCTAGACACAGACATATATATGTCATATGTATGTGTGTGTGTGTGTGTGTGTATATATATATATATATATATATATATATATATATGTGTATATATGTATATATGTATATAGTAGAGGAGGAGTCAGGGAGGATAGGAAATAGAAGATACACACGGTAAGGATAATGGGAATTTGAAGATCTTCCCTCTCCCTTAATAAGCCTAAGGGAATTTGAAGATCTTTCCTGCTTTGACAATATACCCTGCCCCCTAATAGGCTGAATATAATCACCCGGAGCCTGTGGTGGGAGGAATTTGCCAAAGGGTGGAACAGATCCCACAGGAAGCTGGGAGTCAGAGCAACTAGACATATTGGGAGGAGAGGACACATCTGAGGGAGACAGGCTTGTGAGTAAATGTTGGTGTTTGCCACCTGCTGTGACAGCTACGCTTATGTTGGGTTTATGAAAAGGTTAAAGAATAGTGTGGCTCTCTGCTATGTTGTGGTACATTAACTTCTATGTTGCTATAATGGATTCAGTTTCCTGGAGTTGGGATTTGGTTTTCCGGTGTCTGAATAAATGTTTTGCTTCTGTTTTCTATATGGAAAGTCTGTTATGTTTTGAGATAGAGCACTGTGCCAGTATATTTATAATGATCATTGGCACTGTTAATATTTAATTGGTGCTAAACACACAAAAGTCAAATAAATATCAGGAATAGAATTTATCAGTGCAGAAAAAAAGACAAAGTTCAAGCTAAAATAGATTTGGTTGAAAAAGAAAAAATGGGGAAGCTACATTATATGCCAGTCATATTAATCAATATTTTTGAACTATTTAAAATAACTACACAGTACAAGGGTAGACTATTCCTGTGATATAGGAAATGATGAATTGGTAGACTTGGAGAAATAGGGAAAGACTTGGATCTATGAAGGGTGACATTATCCAGAAAAACAGAGGACAAATAAGTGTAGTATTGTCTTACATAGATGCATATGCATGTATATATCTACATGTAAGTATGATTATAATTAAATATATGCACGTGTAAATGTATATATGTCTATATATGTTTGTATACACGTTATATATGTATGCATGTGTGTATATATGTATGAGTGTGTATACCAATATATCAGCAGTTAATTGTGTCCTTCTTGGGGCGGGAGGAAGAAGGGAGGAAAAAAGAACAAAGTACAATGTCCATAGCAGAAAACAAAACAAAAACAATAACAAAAAAATAACTCACGTGGAAGCAAAGAAAAAATGGAGAGCTTGAAACATAATGTATCATGTTTATTATTTAAGCTTTCTTAAAATAGAAATTTAATTGCTATATAGTTTGAATCCTCTCTTACATTCCGCTGTGCACATGGCAATGCTTTTTTTTTAATATATATATAAAACAAAGGCAAACACTTCTCCCTTACAGGCTTAGGCACGCGACAAAGACTGTGGAACCTGACCGGACCGGGGCCACATGCAGGCAGAACCGTGGGGGGCGGGGACGCGGGCACTCACACGTAGATGCCGACCCCGAGCAGCAGGAAGAGGACCCCGAAGCCCACGAAGAGCAAGGCACAAGCAAGATGAGCGGCTCCTTGTAGATGTGACGCATGTATTTGGTGGACGTCACCTCGTAGACGAAGAACCAGGTCATGAAGAACACGCCGATGGCCAGCAGCACCACGGTGAGATGCGGGAAGCGTACCTGCTCATAGCCTCCAGCCCTACCCTGCCGGGGGCCGCGTTCTCTGCTAGGAATCCAGGGCCCTTTTTCTTTTCTTATTACATGTTTCACTTTTAGTATTTAAGTTTATAATAGGTTTCTTTTTTTCTTAAAGTATATTTAAGTTTAAAATAAATTTATTAAAAACAAAAATAAATAGTAAGGAGGC
Organism: Pseudochirops cupreus; assembly: GCA_028627135.1. Taxonomy (NCBI): domain Eukaryota; kingdom Metazoa; phylum Chordata; class Mammalia; order Diprotodontia; family Pseudocheiridae; genus Pseudochirops; species Pseudochirops cupreus. The sequence goes on along the minus strand of CM053580.1, from coordinate 419,882,986 downwards.
CAGCGTTACTGGATTGCAGAGGATAAGAACACAGGGCACTGAATTCACATAAGGACATTTTGTGGGTAAACCTGGAAAAAGTGGAAGTTTTTTTTAACTGGTGTAATGTTTTCCATTATATCACTTTTTGCTCTCCTGTATGTAATTTTATCATAAAAAAGAAAAAAAGTTGCTGCTCATTATAATATGACAGGTATTATTGCTTTCATTAATTGGCTTTTGTAGAAATTTGTGTTAGGTAATCTGGGTGCAGCTAGTTTATTTGTACTTACTTTTACACAACTGGTTCAGTTTATGTAACTATGTGAATAATCTCATAACCAATTAGCAATTCTCTATTCAAATGAAGAAATGTTATCCTTATTTGGTAACACAGATGAGGAAACTCATGTTCAGGGAGGCTAAGAGAATCGTCACAGTGCCATATACATATATATAAATGTATATGTATGTATGTATATATATGTGTATATGTATATATATATATGTATATATATATGTATGTATATATATATGTATATATATATGTGTGTGTGTGTGTATATATATATATATATATATATATATATACATATAAGCAAATGAACAAAAAATGAATAGGAACAGGGATTTGATCTAGATCTCCCAGCTCTGTAACCCATTCCTAAACATACTCTGTATCCCATAATTTTACTATCCTAGGCCATAGCGGCCTTTATGTTCAATAGTTTTGCTATTAATTCACTACTGATACATTTCCTTTAGTCAGTTTTTTCCCCCCTAACTAGTATCAAGTTGCTCTCAACCAACCTTTTTTATCCAATTCCCACTATGATATTTGACACCTTTACAAACCTGCCAGTTTACTGAAAGAAGTTTGTAATCTAACTAGCACATGGAAATGATTAATGTGTTTAAATCATAAGTACGCTTTAGCCAACTGAACTAAATGGTGCTAACTTGGAAGGGGGGGTTGTATTTAATTAGAGCCATGCTTACTTCTAGTATTCACACACACACACACACACACACACACACACACACGCACACTCACACACAGCAGGTGGAGGTGGGGTTGGAGGACAGACAAATGCCAGGTGATTTCTACTAGGTGAAAGAGGAAAACTGCTATGGAAATTGTGCTAGTATTGTTGGTCAATACTTATTGAACATCTAGTGAATGAAAGGTAGTATTGTAAATTACATTAGATAAAAAATGTTAAGTTGTTTACTATGTACCAGGCATTATGCTAAGCGCTGGAAATATAAAAACAAGCAATAATAAACCCATTTTTGTCCTCAAGGAGTTTACATTCTAATGGGGGAAAAGAACATGTAAAAGGTTAATTTATTTTTCTTTGTGTTGAAAGTCCAATGACATTACAAGTGATGTCTTAACTTGTGAGTGAATTGGATATAAGTGAGGCAGAGTTTCACAAAGTTGTCAGCTTCATGCTCTTTTCCAGAATCATCAAAGACCAATGGCAGGACAAAAGTCAAGAGAACCAGTGATGGCCTAGGATGCAGTAGATGACCTTCAATTTCTGACCAAGCTCTAAGCACTTCACAGTACCTATGTCAACCACTTTTACAACCCATTTGTTCTCTTCTGCCCATTCCATCTGGGGAAGTTTCCACAAGCTTGGGGAAGACACCCCCCTACTTGAGGCTCAATAAGCTAACCTCAACCTGGTTTATCCCATCTCCTTAGATGGTTTACTGGGGTGTGGCCACTGCATATGCAACAACTTTTTGGATCCACAAGTGAGTGTTCAGCAACAGGTTGACAACAAAGGTGAATGAGCAGTCCTGAAAAGGTCTGGCAAGCCCTCACAAAGACTTAGTTTGCCTATATGACAATTTTACTCACCACAGAGATTTTATACTTGAATCTGAAGGTCACGGGAAGCCACTGAAGTTTATACACGCAAACACACACACAAACACATACATGAATGTGTGTGTATTTGTGCATATATATATATATATATATATATATATATATATGCGTGTATATGTATATATAGTGTGTATACACGTATTTAGCATGTATGTATATACATAGGTATGAGAGACAGAGAGAGAGAGATGGATTGATGGTTGGATGGTCAGGCCCAAATTTAGAAGAATCATTTTGGTGACTAAATGAAGGATGGATTGGAAAAGAGAAAGACATGCCAGGCAGACCAACCAGCATCAGATTGCAATTGTCCAGACATAAGGAAATGAGAGGCAACACCTAGGTTGGGGCAATATGAGAAGAAAAAAGGGATGCATTCAAAAGATATTACAAAAATGACAAAGACAAGGACAAAAAGGGTGGTATCTTTGTTGTGCAGAGAATAAGAGTGAGCTGAGACCTGAGTTCAAGATAAATTTAGGTGTGGATTTATTAATTAAGCGCGTGACTACCCCAGTGTATTCACTCAAATGAGTACTAATCTTTTGAGGGTATAGACTTCATTATACAGGCTAAGACCACAGAAACCACAATCATGGAGGGGAGCTAGTGGAAGCCATGACATACAGAAGCAAAGAACAGCCGTTGGTTAGATCTATAGCTCAGGGCTAATTTGGGAATATGGTGCAAGGGTACAAGGGTGCAACCTTCCTGTGTCATGAGGGTGCCTCCTAGAACAGGGTGGAGGGCCATAGTCAGCACTTTCCAGAGCAGGGTGGAGGGTCATGGGATAAAGAGGACTGGAATTCCCCAGAACAAGCTAGGTGGTGAAGAGGATGGGGGCCATGCTTGGTGAGCAGGACAGGACAAGGTGGTCCCTAGATACAATCTTTGCACAATAATGAACCTTATACACTATAATAATTCAAGAAAAAAATATATAAAATGATGATTAGGAAAGGAGGGGTCAGGGAACTTGGCCTTGAGCAATATGCCCAGACATGCCTTAAGCAGTTTTCAAGCTATGACAAAATGTAGGATAGAAATATAAAAGGGGCTTAATGGTGGGCCACAAATCAGGTGATGTGCAGTGACCTGGGATTTGGGTTTGGGTACAACATCTTCAAAAAGGAATTGGAGAAAGGTTTGAGGGAAAAAATAATGAATATATTTTGGGATTGTAAAGCTAAGTACACACAGCCTTTCCAGAGGACTACTGCTATGAATAGCTTCGAGGTTCTGCTAACATAGTATAGTGAACTGTCTATTTATTCAGCATTAAATTAAAGCAAAACATACACAGAAATCAAAGCACAGCATTTACAAAGTTTTAGCATAACAAATTATCACTACAGTGGCCACATAGTTTTGAGCAAAATATATCATTCAGTAAGAACTTAACTCAATCATCCTTAAGGAGGCTTGCCTCCTTAATGGACACAAAGAACAAAGGTCAGAGTTCTCTACCCCTAGGGCACATTTTCTTAACTCTTAATCTCTCAGCAAAAAGCCTTCTCTCTTCTTAATTTGAGATTAGTTTCCAATCATCCTTAATTCAATCATCCTAAAGAGTACAGGATACAGAGTACAAAGTCCTCCCACCCCTAGGCCACAGTAAATCATGATCTTCTCAGTTTGCATTAAATACCCAAGGAGGGGTCTTTTCATCTTGACTCAAGGCAGTACCTCACATTAACTTAGTTTCTCTCACATCTTGTCTGTCACTTCTCCTTACAATGACAGTCTATTAAATGTCAGGGCTTTCTGTGAGGTTCATCCTAGACATTTTGTGGTCTTTAGGTAAATGGAAGACAGTGTTGATATTGAGAAGACTGAAATGTACACCTCTCTAGCAGTAAGGTACCATTGCTCTTGCTCTTTCTGACTCCATTTTTCCCAAGGACTCCTTAACATGTCTGTTTGTTTGTGCCTACTTTGGCATTAAAGTCACCCAGAACCGCAAGCTTGTCTTCTTTCAGCACGTTGATAATGAGTATGTTCAGGTCTTCATAATTTATTTTTTTTCTTTGACCTTATCAGGGTTCATCACGTTAGGTGTATATGTGATGATGATGATGACTGCATGGCATTTTCCTGCTAGTGGAAGATGCCTTGTCATGAACCTATCATTTACTCCTTTTTGGAGGAATACAAGTTTGTGAACTAGATTTGATCTGATCGTAAAGCCTATATGAGCTTCCTGGTATTCTTCATCATAGTGGACACTCCAGAAATGTGTATCCAGCTCTAATTTCAGTTAATTGGCCTTCATTTTCAAGCCTTATTTCACTCAGGATTGCTCTTTTGAAGCCATATCTGATTTCTCTCACAAGAACTATTCATCTTTCAGGTCGACTGGATTTTCTCTTGTCCATGACCATGCAGACATTCAGTATACAAATGTGAATGGAATAAATTTTACAAAAATGTTTGTAACATTTGTGTGTGTGTTTCAACCCCAGGGTGGGATCCCTACCTAATTAAGCAAGAAAACTAGGTTTGGATGAGGCAGGCAATTTTTAGGGCACTTTTCTAGCCCCTTCCTCATTCCAAGAGGTAAGCAGTGAAATCCTTAAAAAAAAGTTACTCAGCCATCAAGGGGGCTGTTGAATCCCATTGCTGCTTTAGTATAGTTAGAATATACCCCAGAATACCTGTTTGCAAGGTTGTAACTACAGTTCTGTTGCTTTATTATGCAGTTGTCACCACAGGACTTTAAGTGGGGTAAAATAAAAAGATAGTCAAAGAGTAAAATAATAACAATATAAAATGATAAAATAGTCAAATAATGGATGATGGGGGATAACTTGACTTTCAGGTAAATTTGATTTAAGAGAGGCAAAATCATACAAAGTCATTAGCCTCAGTTTTCCTTCCAGATTCATTAAAGTCTAGTGGCAAGACAAGTCAAAACAATTGTTGATGGCTCAGGATACAGTGGATGACCTTGGTTTCTCCAATGTCTCCACTCCACACTTCCTGTTTCAGCTGCTTTTATGCCTATTGGCATGCCATATACCCATTCCACCAGAGATGTCTTCACATTCTTGTAATAAACACCTCCCTAATTCAACTATGGATTTGAGGCCCATCAGTTACCCTGCACCTGGTTAGCTTATCAGCTAATATGGTTTTAAATGGTCACTGCTCATGCTATGGCTTTTTGGATCCACAGATAAAAGTTTGGTGATGCGTGGTCACCAAAGGTGGATGAGTAGCTCTAAAAAGGGCTCAGCAGGCCATCACATCATTGGAGCTAGTCTACTGACTACCCCATAAACCTCAAGAAATCCCAGTGTTCACTCTTTAGTGTTTAATCTATCTGGAACAGTATATCAGAGTTGATAATCACTCTCTTCAAGCAAATTTTGGGTCTCTTCATACAACACTCTCTCTTAAATAAGAACTCTGTATGATAGATGTTTACAATCAATTTCTGGGTTGTCATCTAATTACAAAATCTCATTACATGATACATTTGAAGTCATTTAGTCTTACTTTTACCTAATGAAAACCCCACTTTATAACATACTCCAAAAAATTGCCATCTAGCCTCAACTTGAAGACCTCTAGGATAGAGGAGACAATAGCTCTTGAAATAATCCATTTCACTTTTTCAAAACTTTGTTAGCAACATTTTTTCCCCCTTAACATTAAGTAATTATCCATCTCTTCCTTTTATACCTATTATTCCTAGTTTTATCTTCTGGGGTTAAGCACAAGCATAATCTCATTTTCCCTGTGAAAACCTTTCAAATATTTGAAGAGAGCACTTATTTCTTACTTAAGTCTTTTTTTCTCCAGGTAAAATGTTTCCAACACATTCAACCAATCCTCTTATGTCATGGTCTCCATGACTCTCACCACCTTGGCTGCCCTCCAACATCTAACAATGCTCTTCCATAAAATTAGGCTCTTAAAACTTAATATGACAATCCTCACTGTGAAGTTAAAGGAATCAGTACTGTGAATGCATGTTCCTACAGAAAAAACAAAGAAAATCACATTTTTCTTTCTTTTTCATGGTAATAATGAAGCTTCTGTAATTGTTTATATTACTCTCAGGGAGTAGCTTGTGCTCTGGGAAACTGGTGAATTGTCTTTACCCTTCCTTCCCTGTAACAGTTGATTGCAAACACCAAGAACAAAAGAAAGCAAGGAGCTTTGGCCCATGAATCATTTTATGTCTTTTGTTCTTTCATCCGCTATCATAAGAACAGATTTGGGGGGAGAGGAGGGAGATGTATATAGAATTGGATTTCAAACTCCCCTAAGAGATTTGGATGATTATTTTCTTCAGCATTAGCTATATTTGTTCACTACAGATTATTTTAATGAGGTTAATTCAGCTATTGTGTCTTTTTGTATGCTGTTTTTATTACTTCTTTAAGCTATTGGTTTAACAAGGAAAGAGAATAGAAGACAATGAATTTCAAATTAAAAAGAGGAAAAGGATGTTTGGGGAAAATGTACAGAGAAGGAAATTTAAATTAAGAGGTCTCTTTTGCAGAGAGGTATTTTGAGACTTCTATCATTTCCCATTTATAAGCCACCCTTTTCATAACCCTCCACCTCCTCAATGATTCTGGGTAACTATCTGGGAATTACACTTGAATTCATGTAGTTGGTTAATAATAGTTTCAAATTCTGAGATAAAGATTTCACAAAGGGGACAATGAGAGCTAGTTTAACTACTAATATTTGGATGACAGTAGCCAATGACCCCCAAACATAACTGACTGCATAAAAACTGCTTTTGATCTCACATTAATTTGAGACTCAATAATGCCCTAAATAAGCAAGAGAATTGGGCTAATTATCATCTGTTAGAAACAAAGATGAAGATGATGAAGAAGAAGAAGAAGAAGAAGAAGAAGATGATGATGATGATGATGATGATAGAGTATGGGGGGAGAGAAAACTTCAGAATTCTAAAGTCAGTAGATTGGAAATGGGTAAAGATGAGAAGAGTATAATATAGTAAAGATTCTTCACAGATCTTTTAGTTTTTAAATTAGGCAATGCATGCAGTCCAATGCACTTCTAAAAGTCTGCAAAATACTTACGTTAATACTCCAACATCTTTAAAAATCAAAAGTCTGCAAAATTATTCACTTACCATGCATGTTGAATATTAATAATATCAAGTAGTGTACTTTATTAACCTTTTACATTAATGGTCAGAAATGAAACATACTGGGAACAAATTCATGACAGGAGGGGAAAATGTTTCTGACGGCTATTGGGCTTCATTTGACAGTTAATAAAAGCCATCAAGTACATATTATGTTAGATTAGCCAAGATCTGGATTCCATATGACAAGTCATTATTATTAAAGGCAAGTGGAGGGTATTTTCAAATATACCCTGGAGTGAGGCATGTTAAAATACGGATGGCACACTCTTGAATGTCAAGGACATTTTGTGCAGTGTCTAATGGAAAACTACATGTAATATGCAGTTTGGGAACTATTTTGGGTACCTCTGAAGACCTCAAAGAATTACACTGAATGTTTTATTGAAATCTGTCGCACTCTGTTGTAGGTCCAAGTGTGTAACAAATGTTTATAGACAATCACAATTTCAATAAGAGAATATACTCAAACAAATTTTCTGGTAATGGTTGGTAAATGATTAAGCATAAGATTTCTCAGTGTGTCTCTTTTTTTTTATTCATTCTTTCTTTTCCTATTACATTTAGGCTGCTAAGCCAGGTTTTTCACCTTTTGTGTCTTTTAATGGCAGAAAGTTGGCTTTATAATTCATTGGTATGTTTTCTAAACTATTTCAGTAATATATTAAATGATAGCCTTGGGTTCTATGTTAGTACACTTCCTAAGCATGACTTTTATGACCAGAACATAAACTTAGCAATGGAAGAATAAAGTTTCTTTATATGTCCTATTTAATATCAGATGAACATATTGCTTTAATAATAATAATAGCTAATGTTCCCTAGCACCTTAAATTTTGCAAAAGATTTTATCTATATTATCTCATTTGATTCACTACAGTAGTATATATTAATAACAATAACTAATATTTATATAGGACTTGTTACATGCCAAGCACTTTATAATTATTGTCATTTGATCCTTACAATAACCCTAGGAGATAGGTGCTATTATTATCTCCATTTTATAGATGAGGAAACTGAGGCAGATAGAAGTTAAGTGACTTGCATAAGGAAACAAATCTGCAAAGTGTTTGAAGCTAGATTTGAACTCTGGTTTTCCTGATTTCAGGCCCAGCACTTTATTCACTATGTCACCTAGCTACCTTCTATCCACAACAACCTTCTTTCCTACATCCTTTTAATAGGACATTTTGCCAAGTGAATTAGACTTGGTCAGAACATAATATTCATTCTTCCAACAACTTTTTTCTATTATTCTCTGTTGATCTCTTACTAAATAAATTCCAATTTTTCCAAGTACGTTGGTAAGTATAACACATAACTGTTGGTGTGGCAGGTTAGACCAAAAAATAAGTAAATAAAAAATAACAAGTACAAAGCATTACACTCAATATTTTATTGAAATCCATCATGCTCTGTTGTAGGTCCAAGTGTATAACAAATATTTGTAGACAATCACAATCCTATTTGTGTTCATTTACAGCATTCTCACACTCTTATGATAGTATCCTACTTACAATGCATGTGAAACCTCCTCAAGTACCTCTTTTACTGTGATTTTTAAGTACTTTGATGACACAGACTTTTTAAATTTGCCTGTGAATTTCCATCTTTGCACATAGTAGGGATTCACTTGTTGAATGAATGAACAAAAGTGGAGATTAGTGTGATAGAATCAAAGAACTATAGAATTTCAGAGTTGGAAGGGGAGTCTGATACACCAGTCTGACCTACTTATTGTGACTTATCTGCTAATGTTCAAACCTATTAATTGTTGAGGCAGTTCATTCTACTTATTAATAATGCTAATTTTATCACACCTATATATACCTTTCTAGAACTTTCATCTATAATTTCTCATCACTGGTTGTGGTCTAGGTGTACAAACACTCCATGAGAGGGAAGGGAAAAAGCCAATGGTAATGTTAATGGTAATGTACGTTGGCACACTCTCCTTGCAAGCCTATTTTCCTAGTTCTTACCTTTATGACCAAGCAGAATGTCTATTCTTTCTTCAGAATAACAACTCTATAAATATTTGAAGATAACTGCCACGTTCACATAAATTTTCTGTTCGTCAATATTAATGTATTCTTTTCTTTCATAAGATTCATGTATAGCAAGAGTATTTTTAATTGGAGTCCATAAACCCTTGAGGATTCTTTGGTCAGATATCAGTGTGTCTAAGAACTTGGTGGGGGAAAAAAAGATATTTTTTAATAATTTATGTGTGAAATTTAGCATCTCTTTCAATTACTTAAAAAATATTGTTCTGACAATGGGTCCATAAGTTCACCTATTCTGAAACAGGTCTATAAGACCCCACTCCCCCCACTAAAAAAAAAAAATCTGAATTTTGTCAGTATCTTTCCTAAACTACAATGCTTAGAAATTAACATAGTAAACCACTTATACTCTGATCAGAGAAGGATAAACAGTGGTTCTATCACATTTTGCCATTTTGATATGGAAGCTCTCTAAAGCAGCCTAAAGTAACATCATTTTGCCTTTATTGGGGGGGAGGGCAAGAGCTGATAGGGATAGAGGTGGGAATGAAGGGAGTTTTATTATAGTTGATTCATGGACTAGCAGATAATTTTTGAAAATCTGAGTTTGCTTGTTTTGGTTTTTAAGAGATACTACTGGGTTGTTTTCCCTCCTTTTTTGTATTTTATTTTTATTTTTGTTTTTGCTTTTGGGAGGGGGAGGGCAGGGCAATTGGGGTTAAGTGACTTGCCCAAGGTCACATCGCTAGTAAGTATTAGGTGTTAAGTGTCTGAGGCCGGATTTGAACTCAGGTCCTCATGACTCCAGGGCCAGTGCCTGTGCCACCTAGCCACCCCCGTCCCCCCATTTTGTATTTTTAAGGTTGTTTTTTTTCTTGTCAAAGTTTAGGTTTCTACATTTATTCCAGTTAAATGTAATCTCATTCAATTTGAGTAATTATTCTAAGCTGGTGAGAAAATGTTTTAGTCTCTGGCTCTGTCATCACTGTTAACTACCCTTCCCAACTTTGTTTCATCTTCACATTGATAATTATGTTTTCATCCAAGATACTGATTAAAATTTAGCTACCCAATGTCAAGGACAGATCCTTATAATATGGCCTTAAATGACATTAGGCTATCATTATTCTACCAGTTTCAATCTTTCTTTCATTTTCACCTTCTCCTCAAGACATATTAATTTTTTTTTTGTTTACCTCAGCTTTCCTTCCTACATCAACTTATTCTTAATAATGCTGTGAAATACTATATGCAATAGTCTCCCATTTCTTGCACTTATCACAATTTCTATACATATTAGCCATTTTTAAAAATGAATTCCCTAGGAATCCACATCAGTGTTTTTAAATAACCCCTCTCCCTGTCTGCCTCTTCATTGGAACTGTTTTTCTTTGGATTTTAATAATTTCATTTTTAAAAGGTTTTCATCTCTTTTTCATTGACTTTCTCTGTAGAATTTTAGTTGATGGAATTCTACACATATTTGAAATCTACTCACCCAAAACTTAGGGGATATAACCTAGTTTATAAATTTTCCTTGGTTCTGTCACAAACTCTCACCTCCAATTTTTCCATCATTTCTACTCCAGCCTCTGGTGCATTGATTTTGATAAGATTCTGATCAAGAATTTAACATCTCACCAAATCAAATCATCCTAAAGAAATGGAATTAACTGGGGAATATATTTACTCCATTCTTTTCTCCATATAAGAACTTTATAGTATATATATATAAAAAAAATCAGCAAACAGTAATTTCATGATGGAAAACAGGGAACAAATTACAAATTTTCTTCTCCATATCTCTATTGATATTTAAATTGAGTCAATTTAGTTATTTTCTGTTACTTGCCCAAATTAGCTGAGAATGAAGAGGCAATAAAATATAGAGAATAAACACTTGAAACAGTCAGAGACTGTATATCTCTGGGCAATTCAGTTGGTTTATAATACATTTATAATAATTTAGGCAGACTCTAAATCAAGTTTTCAAGTCACATTGGTTAGACAAAGGTTTTTCACATTCTCCTGATGTGTTTAGTCTTATTTTGGCCACTGTAATAAATTACTGTCTGCTTACAAAGGTAATCTTCCTTTTGACTTTCTTATTTCTGTTAACTGAATAATTATTAATCCAGTCACTCATGGGCACACCTTCAACTCTTCCTCCTCTCTCACCACCTACATTCAATCCTACCATCAAATTCTAGTAATTATTTGTTTTTGTCTTTGTTAATTTGTTTGTCTACTTTTAGTTTACAAGATTCAGTACCATAATCCCATGAGTTTCAAATTTTCTCCCTTTCCCTATCCTCCCCCCACCGCCTGCTTCGTGGTAGCATATAATCAAGCATAGAATCTGCAAATACTTCCACATTAGACATTAGGTCATAAAGAAGAACTGTAACGTATGGAATGAACAATGGAAAAGAGGAAACAAAACCAAACAAGAAAAAAAAGAAAGCAGGTAGTTTGCTTCAATCTGCCTTCAAACTCTGTTCTTTCTAATTCTTTCTCTGAATGTAGACATCTCTCTCCATCATGAGTCTTTGGGAGCTGTCCTATAACCCTGCTTTGCTGAGAAGAGTCCAGTCTATCAAAGTTGGTCATCACACATATGTTGTATCTATAATTGTGTACAGATTTCTCCTGGTTCTGCTCTTCTCACTCAGCATCAGTTCATATAAAGCCTCTCCAGGTAAACATGAAGTCCATCAGCTCCTCATTTTTTATAGCAAGATAATATACCATTACAATCATATACTACAACTTGTTTAGCCATTCCCCAATTGATGCGGATCCCCTTAATTTCCAATTCTTTGCCACCACAAAAAGAGTTGTTATAAATATTTTTGTACCTATGGGTCTTCCTCCCACTTCTATGATCTCTTTGGGATACATCCCTAGAAGTGGTATTGCTGGGTAACAGGGTATGAGATTATTTATTGCCCTTTGGACATAGTTACAGATTGCTCTGCAAAATGGTTGGATCACTTCACAAGTACACCAACAATGAATTAGTGTTCCAATTTTTCCACATCCTCTCAAGCATTTATTATTTTCCTGTTTTTTCATCTTAGCCAATATGATTGAGATGTGGTATCTCAGAGCTGTTTCAATTTGCATTTCTCTAATCATTAGCAATTTAGAGCATTTTTTTCATAGGTTTATAGATATTTTTAATTTCTTCCTATGTAAACTACCTGTTCATATCCTTTGACCATTTATCAATTAGGGAGTGACATGTATTCTTATAGATTTGACTCAATTCCCTGTATATTTTAGAAATGAGGCTTTTATCAGAGACACTAGTAAAAATTCTTTCCCAGTTTCTTACTTCCCCCTTATCTTGGTTACATTGGATTTGTTTGTACAGAAGCTTTTGAATTTAATGTAATCAAAATTATCCATTTTGCATTTTATAATGTCTCTCATTCTTGTTTGGTCATAAAGTCTTCCCTACTCCATAAATCTGACAGGTAGACTATTCCTTGCTATGCCAGATTGCTTATAGTATCACCCTTTATATCTAGATCATACACCCATTTAGAGTGGATTTTGGTATATGGTATTAGATAATGGTCTATGCCCAATTTCTGCTGTACTATATTCCAGCTTTCCCAGAAGTTTTTGGCAAATGGTGAGTTCTTATCCCCAAAACTGGGGTCTTTGGGATTATCAAACAGTAGATTACTATAGTCATTGACTGCTGAGTCTCATGTACTCAATGTATTCCATTGATCCACTACTCTATTCCTCAGCCAGTACCAAATAGTTTTGATGACAGCTGCTTTATAAAACAGATCCAAATGTGGTATGGCTAGGCCACTTTCCCTAGCATTTCCTTTCATTAATTCCCATGATATTCTAAACCTTTTGTTCTTCCAAATGAATTTTGTTAATATTTTTTTCTAGCTCTATAAAGAAACTTTTTGGTGGATTGGTATGGCACTGAATATGTAATTTAGTTTAGGTAAAATTTTCATTTTTATTATATTAGCTCAACCCAGACATGAGAAATTAATGTTTTTCCAATTAGTTAAATCTGACTTTATCTATGTGAAAAGTGTTTTGTAGTTGTGTCCATTTAGGTCCTGGGTTTGTTTTGGCGGGTAGATTCCCAAATATTTTACAATGACTATAGTAACTTTAAATGGGGTTTCTCTTTCTATCTCTTGCTGTTGGATTTTTTTAGAAATATATAGGAATGCCATGGATTTATGTGGGTTTATTTTATATCCTGCAACGTTGCGAAATTTATTTATTATCTCAAGTAGTTTTTTTTACTTGATTCTCTAGGATTCTCTAAGAATATCATCATATCATCTTCAAAGAGTGATAACTTAGTCTCTTCTTTGTCTATTTTGATTCCTTTTATTTGTTTTTCTTCTCTAATTGCTACTGCTAACATTTCTAGAACCAGATTGCATAAGAGGGGTGATAGTGGACATCCTTGTTTCACCCCTGATCTTATTGGAAATGCTTCTAGCTTATCCCCATTATATATAATACTTGCTGGTGGCTTTAAATAGTTGCTACCTATTATTTTAAGACAGACTCCATTTATTCCAAAATTTTCTTGTATTTTTTTTAATAGGAATGGATGTTGTATTTTGTCAAAAAACTTTTCAGCAACTATTGAGATAGTCATGTGATTTCTGCTAGTTTTATTGTTGATATGATCAATTATGCTGATGGTTTTCCTAATATTAAATCATCCTTGCATTCCTGGAATAAATTCTACCTGATCAAAGGGTATTATTCTTGTGATAAGTTGCTGTAGTCTTTTTGCTGATATTTTATTTGAAAATTTTGCATCGATATTCATGAGGGAAATTGGTGTATAATTTTCTTTCTCCATTTTATGTCTTTCTGATTTACGTATCAATACTATATTTGTGTCACAAAAAAATTTTGGAAAGACTCCTTTTTCACTAATTTTCCCAAATAGTTTGTTGAGTATTGGAAGCAATTGTTCTTTAAAAGTTTGGTAGAATTCACTAGTAAATCCATCTGGCCCTGGAGATTTTTTTACAGGGAGTTCCCTGATGGCTTGTTCTATTTCTTTTTCTGAGATGGGATTATTTAAGTAATCTACTTCCTCTTCAATTCATCTGGGTAACTTATATTTTTGTAAATATTCATCAATTTCACTGTTTGTCAAATTTATGTGCATACAATTGGGCAAAATAATTACTAATTATTGTTTTAATTTCCTCATCATTGTAGGTAGATTGACCCTTTTCATTTTTGATAATCATAATTTAGTTTTCTTCTTTCTTTTTTTAATATTGACAAAGAGTATATCAGTTTTATGTTTTTTTTTCATAAAACTAGCCCTTAGATTCATTTATTAATTCAATAGTTTTCTTAATTTCCATTATATTAATCTGTCCTCTGGTTTTAGTGTTTAATTGGGGACTTTCAATTTGTTCTTTTTCTAGCTTTTTCAATTGCATACCCAATTCATTGACCTCCATTTTCAATAATTTATTCATGTATGCATTCAGGGACATAAAACTTCCCCTAAGAACTGCCTTTGCTGCATCCCACAAGTTTTGGTATGTTGTCTCATCATTGTCATTCTCTTGAATGAAGCTACTGATTGTTTCTATAATGTCTCATTTGACTCACTCATTCTTTAGGATTAAATTTAGTTTCTAATTAGTTTTTAGCCTATCTTTCCATGGCCCTTATTGCATATGATTTTTATTGCATCATGATCTGAGAATGATGCATTTCATATTTCTGCCTCTCTGCACTGAATTGTGAGGTTTTTATGCACTAGTACATGGTCAGTTTTTGTGTATGTGTCCTGTACTGCTGAGAAGAAGGTATATTCCTTTTTATCCCCATTCAATTTTCTCCAGAGATCTATCATGTCTAGCTTTTATAAAATTCTATTTACCTCTTTAAGTTTTTTCTCATTTATTTTGAGGTTAGATGTATCAAGTTCAGAGAGGGAAAGATTATGCTCCACCACTAGTATAGTTTTGCTTTCTATTTCTTCATCTAATTCCCTTGATTTTTCCTCTAGGAATTTGGATACTATACCCTTTGGTGCATATATGTTAAGTAATGATATTGCTTCATTCTTGATGGTAACTTTTAGCAGGATGTAGTTTCCATCTTCATCTCTTTTAATTAGATCTATTTTTAATTCTGCTTTATCTGATGTAAGGATTGCCACCCCTGCTTTTTTTTTTTTTTACTTTAGATGAGGCCTAATATATTCTAATCCAGCCTGTTACCTTTACCATGTGCATATCCCCTTGTTTCAAATGTTTCTTGTATATAGCTTATTGTAGAATTGTGGTTTTTAATCCATTCTTCTGTCTACCTCTATTTTATGGGAGAATTCTTCCCATACACATTCACAGTTATGATTACTATCAGTGACATTACCTCCATCCTACTCTGTCTCCTGTTTATATTTTTGTATCTTCCTTTTTCCTTCTCTTCCTTAAGAGTTTTCCTTTTGGCCACTGCCTCTCTCAGTGTTCCCTCCCTGTGACAATGCTCTTTTACTACCCTTTCCCCTTACTACTCTTTTGCTCTCTTCCAAACACCCTCCCTCTTTTTATACCTTTCCCCCTTACCCCTCCAACTGCCTATAGGGAACAACGGATTTTTATACTTATTGGAATATGTTATTCCCTCCTTGAACCCAAACCAATGAGAGGAAATTTCATACAGTGCTTCTCTCCCTCCCTCCTTTCCTTCTATTACAATGAGTTTTGCATCTTTTCTTGTTAGAATCCTAAACTTAACTGATTATATTGATCACTCTTTGGACCAGAACCAATGAGAAAAAAAGTTCATATGATGCACATTTCTCTCCTTCCTTCCCCTGTACTGTATCAAATTTCTATGCCTCTTTGTTTGTCATAATTTACCTTTTTTGCCTGATCTTTTGCTTTTCTCCCATTAAAATCCCTTTGTACCCCTTAATTAGTTTTTTTTAAATCTTCAGATTAGCTCATTTATACCCACACCCTCTATCTGTGTTTATCCCTTTTAAATGTTGTGATAATTATACAGATTCCAATATTGACAGGCATCTTCTTCTCATATAGGGATGTAAACAATTTGCTCTTATTGAGTCCCAAGTTATATATTTATGTATGCATGTGTGTGTGTGTGTGTGTGTTTTCCTTTTCATGTCTTTTTGAGTCTGTAAATGGAGATTGAATTTTCCATTGAGTTCTGGCTTTTTCATCAGGAAAGTCTGGAAGTCTTATATTTCCTTAAATGACCATCTCTTTGCCTGAAAGATTAAGCTCAGTTTTGCTGGGCAGTTCATCTTTGGTTGCAGTCCTAGCTCTTTTGCCTTTTGAAATATCAAATTCCAATCCTGCTGACCTACATTAAAGTAGGAGCTGCTAGGTCCAGAGTAATCCTGACTATCGTTCCACAATATTTGAATTGGTTTTTTTTTGGCTGCTTGAAGTATTTTCTCCTTGACCTTGTAGCTCTGGAATTTGGATACTATATTTCTTGGAGTTTTCAATTTGGGATCTCTTTCAGGAGGGGTCTAATTAATTCTTTCAATAACTATTTTATCCTATGATTCTAGCACCTCAGGACAGTTTTCTTGGACACTTTCTTGGTATCCAGAAGGACAACACCTTGTTGTCCAGGGTGCTTTTTTCATCATGGCTTTCTGGTAGACCAACAATTCTTAGGTCCTCTCTCCTGGATCTGTTCTCTAGTTCAGTTGTTTTTCCTGTGAGATATTTTATACTTTCTTCTAATTTTTCAGTCTTTATGTTTTGTTTGAGTGGCTCTTGATGTATCATAGAGACTTTAGCCTTCACTTCACTGATTCTAATTTTTAGTTAATTATTTTCCTTGATTAGTTTTTGAACCTCCTTTTCCAAATGTTCAGTTTTCATTTTTAGGGAGGTATATTCTCCAGTTAGATTTCGAATCTCACATCCCAGTTCACCAATCTTACTTTTTAAGGATTTGTTTTCTTCAGTGAGTTTTTTTTTCCAATTTGTTCACTGTAGATTTAAATTTATCTCCTACCTCTCTAATTTTGTTTTTAAAATATTTCATGAGCTCCTCCAAGAATGCTTTTTGGGCTTGAGACCAATTCCTATTTCCTTCTGTGCTCTCCAGTGTGAGAATAGAGTCCATGTTGTTCTCTGAATTTGGTTGTTCTTTCTCACTATAGAAGGATTTTATCCTTCTAAATCTCATAGCTTCCTTCTTGCCCTTTTTGATTGCCTATGCCCTGAATTTTAAGAGTGGATGTATCTACTTCTGGGGGTACAGATATATTGTGCTTCTATGGCTGGGAGGTAGGGTTTGATTGTTAACTTTATGTGCTTTAGCCTCTGAGTATCTAGCCTGAGGCCAAGGACAGGACTCTCAGTGTTTCCCCTGAGTTACTCTGATCTTCACAGTGTAACCTGTCGGGGAGGGGAGATCTCTCCACTTCAGGTTTCCACCTCTATGTGTCTGGGCTACAGCTCAGGCAGGCTCAGCAGCTGGAGGCCACAGCTGGTGTCTGCAGATTCCCCTGGTGGTGTTAAGGCACACCTGGGCTTGTGTTGTTAGCAGTTGCTAGCTCCACCCCCTTGGGCTTCCTTAGCTCCTTCTGGTCAATGGAGGTGGTGCTTGTTGGGAGGTCTCCTGCCCTTCACTTCAGACTCAGTACTGCCTCACTTCCTCCTTCCTCAGTGACTCCCAAGCCTGAGGCTGTTTCCACTAATCCAGGATTTTACTCTGTGTGAGATATTTATCTCTGGATTTTCTGAGTCAGGGAGGAGGAATAGGAGCAGCTAGTGTTTATTTCACCATCTTGACTCCTGCAGTTCATGTATAAGATTTTTAAACATCTAGGCTGTGGTCTAGTAGCCCCAGGATAAGCTGCTATTGCTGCTCCAGGCCCTGTCCTTTCTCTTATCCAGCTCCAACAATCCTTGTCCTGTGGTTAGATGTCTGCAAATTGCCTTGGGATGCATGAGTCTGCTGGCTGAAGCTCCTTCTCACTCAACTGTGCTCTGCTTTCAGATTTGCACTGGTGTTGCCCCCATGTGTTCTGTACTCCACCTGCCCAAACCTACATGGGCACTTTCCTGGGCCGGGAATCTGCCACACTCTGTCTCCCAATGGTTTCTGTCACTCTAAAATATGTTCAGATTCACTTTTTAAAGTTTAGTGACACAATTCTTGGAGGAACTTAGAAAAGCTAAATTCCTTTCAGCCATTTTTTGCTCTGGCCTGCAATTTCTAGTAAATCTACCAATGAATTTTTGTTTTCAAATCTCTGTCCTGTTTTCTATTTCTAGTACCAGTACTTTAGGGCAGGTCTTTATTACTTCCTCCCTCTATTGCAGTAATACTTATAATTTGATCTCAACTTCTAGTATTCTTCTATTCAATGAATTCTTCGTTCTACTGTCAGAATAATCTTTTTTTATATATATACATATAATTTAATGAATGGCTCTGCATTGTCTTTTAGTCAAGAAACAAAACCCTTTGCCTGTTGATCAAGCCCTCTACAACCTGACACTTCTCTATATTATAGACTTAAGTCACACAACCACCCTTGAAATGTTCCTCATTCCAATCATTCTGTTCTTTGGTTGTTGTTTTTATTCTTTTATCTATAGGGTTTTTGCTCATGTAATTATTTATTCCTGAAATACTAAATTAGCATCTCTTTTGTGAGAGCTTGTGAAGCCCTTTTTCATGCTGCTCATTCACCTTTGGTATCCACCTTTCACTCAATTCTCACCTGTGATTCCAAGAAACTGTAGGACATGCAACAATCATACCCCAGTTAAATTGTGTTGACATATAGTTTGAACCAGCCTAATGAAGAGGTTACCCATAAAAGTGTCAGAGTTAGGGGTGCTTGAGACCCCAAAATACCATCACACCGGGTCCTGCCAAATGAATTTGCCTCAAGTCTTCTCTCAGCCAAAGAAAAGCAAAGTTTATTAAAAATTCACTTGTATTGGACACAGAGCAAGTCTGTGCTAGAAAATCCTATGGTGCTCTCACACTACATGGAGGCAAGATGGGGTCTTATATACAGAAAGGTTGTGGAAGGAATCTAGGGTTGGTCTAGAGAAGGAGTTTGGGGAAGGTCTTCAGGAGGAGTCAACAATGTCAGACTACAGTAAACGAGTGAAGTTGCTAGAACAGTGATTCTCAACCTTCCTAATGCCACGAGACCCTTTAATACTTGTATGTGGGCGTATCTTCATGTGGATGGACCCACCTGTAGATGGATAGAGGAGCAGTGTCTAGATTTCTAAGACCATTGGAAATATGTGTTTTCTGATGGTCTTAGGTGACCCCTGTGAAAAGGTTATTCAACCCCCAAAGGGGTCATGACCCACAGGTTGAGAAAAGTTGTGCTAGAGGATACCTGGAGAGGACAGACAGCTCTGGGCTGGGCCAGTTCAAGGGTGTAACAGTTGAGGATCAAGGGTTGGGGCTAGCTGTATAATGGAGGGCCAGGCTAGTAACAAAGGTTTGGGCAGAGCCACAAAGAAAGAATTATGGCCTCATGCAAATGCCTCCTAAAATGGGAAGATCCAATCAGAGTTCAAGGGGGTTCCCAGAGCTTGTACCTCATCACTAAGGGCTAACAACAGGCTTCAAACCCATTGATGAGTTAGGAGAATGTCTACTACAGACATGGGAAAACTTCCCCAAATGGAAAGGGCAGATAAGAAAAATGTGTTCCAATGGTCATGAAGAAAGCTGAAGCAGGTACGTAAAAGCTTGATCAGAAAGCAAAGATGCCAAGGTCATCCACTGCACCCCAGGCCCCAGCCAGTCTTCTTGACTTTTGTCTTACCCCAGGTCTTTGATGACTCTGGAAAAGAGAGTAGGCTGATAATTTTGTGCAACTTTGCCTCATTCAAATCCAATTCACACGCAAATCAAGAAATTGATCCTCTTCAAAACAAAGAGCAAACAACCATAGAATGACCTTGATTTTCCAAAGAGCCTTTCCTAATTTACGCAATCAGAAATTATCTTTTCTCGTTGATTCTTCATGGGACTTTATATCTGTTTTTGTCAGTATTCCCCAATATTCCCCAACAATAAATTCACCAACTTTTATTTAATGCCAGCTATATACCAAAAACTTTGTCAGGCCATGGACATATAATGACAAAATGAATGAGCTAATAACTAAGTTACTTCAATTTAGCAATTTTCAAGTATCCTTTTTTTCACTAATGGGGGTCTTAATTAGTTGTGGTTATGTATGTGTGTCTATGTGTGCGTTTGTGTCTGTGTCTGTGTGTATGTGTGTATATATACATATATATATATATGTAAAATGTCATTGCCAAAATAGATCATCTCTAAAACACATCAGGGTTTTTTTGTTTGTTTGTTTGTTTTTTTAATACAAACAAATATTGATGCTCCATCAACTATTGTTATATTTATTATCCCTATTTTGTTGAATTAGATTAATAGAATATAGGGGATCCAAAGCATGCCATCACAGAACTGGTGGAAGAAGTTTAAGTTTAAGTGTCTTAATTTATCAGGACCCCAGTTTTATGTTCTTTTAGGACAGTGGAAAAAGTATTGGATTTGGAATCAGGAAGACCTGGGCTTTAACCATGCCTCAGATATTTACCAGTTGTGTTTCCCTGAGTTAGTTATTTAACCTCTATAATCCTCAGTTTCCTAATCTGTAAAATTAGAGGGTTGGACTTGATGACCAATAAGGTCCCTTCCAACCCTCAATCTATGATCCTCTGATTCATGAGGAGTTCAAATTCTAACTCTACAATAAGAGTAGAGTAGAGTGGTAAGACTTACTACTTTTGTGACTTTGGGCAGTTTACCTCATCACTCAGCTTTATTTGTAAAATAAAAAGATAAGACTAAATTATGTCTTACATCTCTTTGTGTTTTTTTCTTTTTTTTTTTTTGGCAAGGTAATTAGGGTTAATGATTTGCCCAGAGGCTTAATTTCAGCTCAGGTCCTCCTGACTCCAGGGCTACTGCTCTATCTACTGTACCACATAGCTGCCCCTCTACTTTCTCTTTAAACTTTAAATTTATAATGCTCTGATACTAGGAGTCAGTGATCTCTAAGATCCCTTCCAATCCAAAATTCCTATGACCCTTTTACTAGAATGCTGAGATTTGAATGACCTGGAAATTATTCAGAATTATAGAATTCTTTGTGACATGTTTTATCTTGTTCACCTTAGAAGGAGGAGATTCAAACTGAAAGATTCCAAATTTTTTAATTGATTAAGACTTAAAATGGTAAAATCAATCACAGTAAAATTAATCATAGCCTCTTAGAATGCTTATCTTTGTGTGATGCAGAAAAAATAGCCAGTCTTCTAATCAGAAATCACACATACTTGTATGTGTTGTAGTTGATGTCAATATATTTTGTAATATCACATATAATTAATAAGCTATAACATTAAATTCATTATTTCTCATTCTTGAATGACTCTTTTTAAAAATTTGCTGTTGAAAAGTGATGGAATTAAATGGAATTTTTATAGTAAAATCTCAAGTCATAAAATACTGTACTTACATATCACATAAAAAGCTTGTTTTCTGTTTTTCAGAATGTAACTGAAGTTATAACATTATTCTCTGATGCAACAGAACCCACACACTGCATTGATTAGCATGATAGTGAATTGATTAGATTTTATTTTACACTGATGAATAAAAGCAAACTATTACAAGAAGCTATTGTGATTCAATTTGTGAAATAGTGAAAAGGACTTTATCTATCTGGTAGCGCTCTATTTTGCCTCATGACATGGATTATAGAAGAGACAAAGATTAAAGGACTTACAGAAAATTGGAAGGAAGTTAGTGGAAGCATGAGTTTTATAGCCATCAGGTGCAGAAAGCAGGCAAAAAATGAAAGCAACATATGCAAGTCCTATATGGCAACACAGAGATTTTGCTATGTAGGGTCAGGGTCATGCCTCAGGTCATGCCCTGAGAGTGGTAAAGTCTCAATTGAAGTACATGCCCAGAATGGGATCCTTTTACCTTCAAATTGAGCTTGATTGGGATAGACAAATCAGCACCAAATTTGAGAGAGGGCATTCTTAATCAGACTAAAAAGGTTAGGGAAATTCGACAGTGTGTTTATCAATACCAGTATGGCATTTTAAAAGTTTGAGACATAATTTCTAGGTAGTCAACTTTTTAATAATGCTAGCATTTTAATAGAAGAGGTCAGTGGTACTCTCAAATGCCAAAAACCATCATGGGTACAGGCTCATAGCTCATATGATCTTGGAAGAGAGATATTTCTGAGGGATGGCAGTCAACTCTGAATGGTTAACAATTATTGAAAGAATGAAAATTACAATGAGTGGCTGGACCTGTTCTAATGAAGTTAGATTAAGTCATTTGCTTCTAAACTACTCCCAGTCTTAGGCAATCTAAAAAAAAAAAAATCTATATCCTCGACCCAAGTCTGAGCAAAAGACAATAGGCTGGGAGTTTCACCTTAGATCAGAAGTCTGATCTAGTTTGGTAGAGTAGCAATACCCAGAATGAGGAGAATGTTAATCCAGTCTTCCATCAGCCCTGTCTTTGAGAGATTAGGAAAGGAAATAGGTAGGGGAGGGGGAAGCTTAGGTCTCCCCAATTTTAATAACTGGACAGAGAAATAATAACTTTTTTCTCACCAGTCTCTGGGTAGAGGAATTTCCTAATTGGGATGAGAAACTGGGTGAGGGTTAGAGATGGCAATCAAGGGAATCCTGGTTGAATGTCTTGTCTAATTAGTAGTCAAAATTATTTACAGGTTTAGAATGACTGAAGTCAATGGAAACGTAAAAGCTATCTAATATTGCTTACATTTTCATGTTCATTAAGACTACTTAGCCTAAGTGACTCCATATTGGAGTCCTATCAATTATAATTATAGCATCAAACAATATATTTCACAAATTACTACTATCACAATTAGTTGAAGAGCATTACAATTTGTTTCCTATTCTATGGACAATGCAGTGTGATTTCCCCCATATTTTAGGTACAGAATAAGATATTCTGGCACACTGAAAAAAATGCCAATTAATCATTACTCATTTATAATATCCTTACAATGAGCCTGGCACTGTGCTAAACACTGGTGATGCCAACCCCTCCCACCAAAGAAAAACACCCACAAAAGATAGCCACTGACCTCAAGAGGTCCTCACATTCTAACAGGGGAAGATAACATATAAAAAAGGAGTTGAAAAGTAAGAGGATACCCAAAAGCTGGGCATGGTGAGATTTTTCAGCCAGGTGGTAAATTATACGATGTCTTCCCTGGTATCCCTCATTAATTAGAAGCTTTTGTAGATGCTCTCCTATGTCCACCTTCATTCTTTCCACTCAGAAAGAGGGAGAGATCCGTTCAGGGGATATAGAGAAGGCATGAGTTTCAGAGTTGATTTGACTTTGCAAGATGATGAGTTTCTAGAGAAAATGAGAAAGTCTGGGTGAAAGCCAAGTGGGAAATTGTGAGGTGTTTGCCCTTGTCACCCACCCCACCCCTTTAAGTAGAGGATCTGAGAGGAACTCTACACTATGTAACCTCCACTGTTATCTGAAGCAGATTTCATTATTTTGGGATTTGTCAAACTGAGATGTCTTGATGGTTATAGGGATCTCAGAGGAATTCTTGAAAGGAATCATGGAGAATCAAACTATCAAACTTCAAATGACCTCTTAGTGAATAAGAAATTGATTGTAATCTATAGAAATAAATGTAGCTTCCATCTCTAAGATTTTCCTTTGTATTCCTCATTGCCCCTCCCTCCCACTTGAAGTATTCTGCTATAGTATAAGAGAAATTATTGCTGTTATGTGTGACATTCCAAGCCACTGCTTATAATACAAACTGTAGGGAGAGAAATGTCTGAAGTTCAAGTTATAATATTTTTAAAAATAACTGCCCTATTTGAAACACTCATTTCAGGAATATTTTATATAAAGCATTTTTGACTAAGTCTTTCACTGACTGCTTCTCTGCTGGTCCTGGAAACTAGCTGCCTTCTTTTTTAATATGGTGAGAATTCTGAGGGATATTCAAAGGCCAGGTCTCTGAAGTCAAAAGCAAATAAAGAATTGAGCCAATTATTCTGATCATTTGGGCAAGGAGTTCATAATCACACAGGAAATGAGCAGGAAGGATTCATTGAATGAAATACATAATACACCGTTATTATGATCCTGCGCACATAGATAAAGAGGGAGGTGGAAGTTAGCTGTTCTTTTCTTTGCCTCAGCATCTTCATCAGTATAATGGTCCTAGGTGGTTGACAACTTGATTAATATGAGAAGACTTCGATCAAAAACACAGTCAAATTCCCTTTGCTCTGAAGGATTTTCTGTCTCCTATGTGGATAAGATCAATCAGAACTGGGATAAATTGGGTCACACTTTATGGTGGGAAAGCCATATCTTGGTACATTGCAAAGTATTCTGTCTTTTCTAACTCCATTTAAATAGCATTGCCCAGTGAGGGTAGAGGGACAGTGAAAAGACTACATCAAATCAACTAAGAAATGGGACCATGTCCTTCTAATAGTAGCAAAATATTGCTATTAGCTAAGTAAATGTCTGTATAACAGTATATGATGTATTTGAAATTTATACCTTCCTCCTCTTAGGAATTACTACTGTATTTCTCCTTTTCTCCTAAAAATGTGCTGATGAAAGAAAAGGGAAGTCAAGAACACAGAAACCAATATGGTTTACTTCTACATTGGGACATATGGCATTTTTGAATTATGGGAAAAACTCTTCTCCCTGGTATTACACTGCCACATATTGTTATACTTCTATAGCTCATCTTCAGCCCCTACTTTTTGGGGAAAAGGATATTAACCTTATATTACACAGCACATTATAATTTTATTCTGCTTTGTTGTCTACTGACTCTTATGGGTGTGATCACCGTGACCTAATTAATAACAATAAAACTTGTAGCACTTAATTAAAATGACTTTTCTGAAAACATATCCTGATATAGGTTTGAATACATATAAGAGATCCTATTCAACTTCCTATAATATTCATGTTCCATAAGACATGTTAATCATATCATAAGAATGTTTTAAATATTTTAGATTAATATGTAGGTTTTAATGTTTGGCTAAAAGCTCAATTAAGCAGCTTTTCTCCCAGCACCCCAGGATCACAAAGATCATGTCCAAGTGGGAATCTTATTACAAAAATAAGGGAGAGGAAGAAGAGGAGCTGGAAGAGGGGGAAGAAACAGAAGGAAAGTAGAAGTATCTTAGACATGACAGTTTGATGATTTTCTCAGTGGATGCCTCCAAGGCTGTGTTTGAGCCCCAGGATAAAGATCAAAAAACATCTTTTTACCTAAGCATCTAGTGAATCCAATGTGTATACAGCAGTAAAATCATGAGCAGTGACCAAGAAATTGGCCATGGTTTTCTATGGCATTGACAAAGACAAGAACTCAGTGAATTGTGGAAATGTTTTTGTTCTCCATGAGCTGGATACCCCAGGTGCAAAACAAATACTTAAACTTGATTGTTTTAATGGAGAACAAGGAGAGAAAATTTTCTAGGAATTGATTGGCTGTGGAACAGACTATTTTCCCTGAGGCAAGCCCCTTAGATCTATGCCAGCCTTTTCAGTGGGTTCTGGTTCAAGATAAGTCACAAGCAGATCATGTTGTTCACCAATAGCGATGAATCCCATGGCAATGATAGTGCCATTGCCAGTCAGGCCAGGAGCAAAGCCTGTGATCTCCATGACACAGGTATCTTCCTCGACCTTATGAACTTGAAGAAGCATGGAGGTTTATTTTTTTATGTTTTGTGTCTGTCTTTTTGTTCTACAGGGACATTATCACCCCAGATGATTTCAGGGTTCACTTTGAAGAGGAAGAAAGGTTAGAGGTCCCCCTGAGGAAGGTACAGGTCAAATAGATGAGGAAACATACTCTGGCCAGAGTGAAACTACAATTAGACAAGGATGTGACTCTTACTGTCAGCATTTTTCATATGGTCCAGAAGGCATTCTGGCCTCTTCCCATCAGGCTTTACCAGGAAATAAATGAACAGATGAAAACCAAGACCCGAACATTTTATGTAAAAACAGGCAGTTTACTTCTGCCTTGACGCAACAAGAGGCCTCAGATGTCTGGAGATTGTCAGACTGTGATGGAGAAAAGGGAATATGGATGAGTTGAAGAGATTTGATGATCTGGACTTGATTCTGATTGACTTTAAACCTCTGTTTATGTTCAAGCAGCACCATTTCTTAATGCCTTTTCTGTTTATGTACCCAGAAGAATCACTAGTTAATAGAAGTGCAACAATGTTCAGTACTGTACTCACCAAGTGCCTGGAAAAAGAGGCTGCACAGTTACATCCCCTGTCAAAACACCCCAGTATATTTTGTGGCCCTGGTGTCCCAGGAGGAGAAGTTGTATGCCCAGAGATTTCAGGTGGCCCCTCCAGACTTTAAGCTTATCTTCTTGCTCTGTGCTGATGAAAAACAGAAGGTATCCTTTACTAAGAAAGTCACCTCCAAGCCAGAGCAGGTGAACAAAATAAAGATGATTATCCATTAAATCAAATACTGTAGCAACAGCTTTGAGAGCCTTGCACTTCAGCAGCACTTCAGAATCTTGGAGGCCTTGGTCTTGGATCTGATGGAGCCTGAGCATGCACAAAACCTAACACAAGTCATGCAGAAACAATGAATCTCAGACGAGGCATCCTAGTAGGGGAGTTTAAGGAGATAATCTGTCCCTCCTAACTACAAAGCTGAGAGGAAGGCAGTGAAGAGGAAACAAGATGGTGATGGTCCTGGAGAGAAACAGGCCAAGCTCAGGCTACCCAAAGAGGAGTTCAAGGCCTATGCTTCAAAGGCCACCTTGGGCAAGCTCCCAGTGCCTGTTCTCAAAGAAGCCTGTCAAGTATAATGACTCGAGTCCAGCATCACCAAGAAGTAAGAGCTCTTGGATCTACTCATGAGCATTTCCAGAGTGACTGATAGGAACCAAGGCACCTTGTTCTTTTCCCTCTTACTTACCTCCTTCAGGCCTGTCTCTTTTCATTGTTTATCAATAAAGAGAGTGCCCCTCTCTCTGTGTCTGTCTCTGTCTCTCTCTATATCCCTCCCTCCCTCCTTCCCTCTCTCTAATATATTATTACATATGTTACATATAATTTTATATTACATAATCTTTATATGTAATATATGAGAGAGTAATTTAGATATAATATAAACAGATATTTATCTACATATTACTCTGTATGTTGGTCTTCTTTTCAAATGACCAGCAAATTCTCTCTTGTTCTTCTCTCTCTCTCTCTCTCT
>CM053580.1:419828453-419855125 GCA_028627135.1 Pseudochirops cupreus | reverse complement strand
ATTAAGAAAAATCCTTTTCTGAATCATACTGTTTCCAAAAGAATTTCTGAAATTAGTGATGACCAATTCCAGCAGCTTGTTACCAGGCTTAAGGGCAGCCTAAAGTTTCCAATTCAGTTAGATGAAACAACTGATATTTCTAACTTGGCACAATTGTTACTTTATGTAAGATGTTTATTAAAGAAGCATACATAAGAAAAAAAAAGATGGAAAACCAATTCATATTTCATACTATCTCCACTAAACAAATTTGATCTTTCACTTTGCATGGTTTAAACCAGTACTTTTCATTAATGTACTTCATTTTCCTTTCTTGTGAAAATGATCCATTTCTGTCTCTGAAGAATTATGTGAGACAATATTTCTGATATGGTAGTCTGCTCAGGTTGCAGCATTTGAATGACTCAGTAGAAAAGACTTTCAGTCCTAAAAAAAAGACTTTCAGATCCAGAAAAGACTTTCTGGTTTTAAAGAATAGCTATCACCAAAGAATTTATTTCTGTATAACTAACTTCTTTATGAGCCTGTCTTAATTATCTTAATTAAAATGCATAGAACCCATCATTATGATGGATTCATAATTAAAGTTGATGGGACCTATCAGAGCCTATGCTCAGCAGATATAGCCATTGAGAACCCATCTTGTTGCCACACACAGAAACGTGAAATCAATGTACGATTCTATTGGAGGCAAAAGAGCCATAAATAAACTTTAATTAATAGTCTATGGTAGTTTACAGTGGGATGTCTGAGATATTCAGAGATCTGGTACAATGGCTTGCTGAGCCCTTTTCAGGATCCTTCATTCACCTTTCATGTCTATCTTGCTCCCAACTCTCACTTGTGGCTGCAAGTATTTGTAGCATACACAGTGGCTACACCAAGTAAACTAATCCAGGGAGACTGGCTAAACCAGGTTAAGGCTAATCCACAGACCTCAAATGCATTGGAGAATTAAGGGGATGTCTTTCCCAAGCATGCAAATGCTTCCTAAGGCAAAATGTGCAGATGAGAACAATTTGTTCCAACAGCCATGAAAGTAGCTGAGGCAGGCATTCTGGAGAGCTTAGATCCTGCTCAGACAGCAAAGATGTTAAGATCACCCACTGCATCCCAGACCATTGCCAGTTGTCTTAACTTCCATTTTGCCAACGGACTTTGACAACTTTGTGTAACTCCATATCACTTAAATCCATTTCATGCACAAATCAAGACATCATCCTGTTGTGTCATTGGTTCTCTTCAAAAACAAAGGATAGACAATAGCAGTTTACAAGATTTTTAAGTCAGGTAAGTGGTACAGTAGCTACTTCTGGACTTGTAGTCCAAAAGATCCGAGTTTAAAATATGCCTCAGGCACTTACGAGCTGTGTAAACTTAGACAAGTCACCTTTGAATCTGTTTTGCCATCTGTAAAATGGGGATGATAATAACACCAATTTCAAAAGGTTTTTATGAGAATTAAATGAGATAAGATATGTAAATTGCTGTGCAAATCTGAAAGCATTAGATAAATGCTAACTATCATTATCCTCTTAATCATAACCTTTAATTATTTTAGCATTCCATTTAATTTAAGATATCTAAAGGATTTGTGGAATGAAGCATGTATGGAAGGAGCATGCCCACATGCATGAAGGCTAGCTCACAACCTAAGTTAACTGAAGGATTTGGATATCATATGACGAGGACTCAAGGTCCTTATTGGCCCTTTAGTCCATTGAAGGCAGAAGAGGAAGGACTACACAATCTAAAAGAGAACTCTTGTTTCTCAGGCACTTCCTTATGGCTTTCACTGGATTTCTTTTAAAAATGAAAGACAATTTCAAACACAAACTCTTCCTGATAAAGCACATCTTCATGCTCACTCCTTCACCAGGCCAAAGGATCAGTCAGCTCTGAGTTTGCTCCATTCAGTCACAATGCGGGGAAAGTGGAGGCAATTGGCTAACATTACCAAATATGTATTACCTTGAAAATACATGCAATGAGCTCAGCACCATTTAAGTTAGACAAAAACAAATTTACCATTTCACAAGAGTTTGAAAAACATTTTGAATAAGTAAAAAAATAAATTTATAAAACACATTTCTATCTTTGAGTGATGAGATAATAGGATGGTCATATTTTCTTCAGCGTATCCCTGATTCAATGGCAAAAGGCAGTGAAAATTAATGGAAAGTGAAGACAAAGAAAAGGATTTACTAGCAAGATGTTAAATAAAAGACATGGTGTTTATCAATTTGTCATTTAAATTATCTGAAATGTGAAAAAGCAAAATATGTAACTATTTCTACAACAGACTAGGAACATTCCTGGCATTGTAAACACTGATAAAATAGACATTATATTATATTGGATAGGTATGATATTTTTTAAAAGGTAGCAATGTAAACATGAGATTCAGAAATAACTGAAAAAAAATCTTTGGGGAATTCTAAGGCCCAAGTTCACTTATATTCCATCTGTATTTTGGAGGTAGATCATTTATTGAGGTTCCTGGGTTTGGGGCAGAGTTGAAGTGGGTCTTGTTGTCTCCCTACATTCAATTTTATTTTCTGCCAGAAAGCAAATATAGTGACTAGAGGAAGTACAAGAAGGAAATTCTTGACACCGTAGGTATAAACATAGATATGACAAAATATATATGAATCAGTTGAGTTTATGACAAAGATCTGAAAGAAGCCAGAGAAATGATTTTCATAGGATTTTGGGGGCATAAATCTAAAGGTGGAAATGACCTCAGAAGCTGTGAGGAAACATCTCTCCTAACTTTACAGATGAGAAAACTGAGGTCCAGGCATGTTACATGGTTTCTTCAAGGTCACAAAATAAGCCTCACTATGGGATTTGAACCCATATCTTTTGATTCCAGAATTAGTGTTCATTCTCCCCTTTTTGCTTTCCTTCAGTAATTGCCTCATCACCTTTGAAATGTTGAATTAAGAGAAGAGGAAAGCAGGTTAAAGACAATCTAGGAGAAAGGGACTTCAGTATAATTTTAACTACATTATATAAACCAACAATCCCCTTCCCATATACATGAATAGAATATATATGTTGTATAACAGAAAGCTTAAAAAAATTAGAACTTTTCAAAAATTGAATGAGAACTTCTGGGGAGCTCTCTGTCTCTGGAAGTGCTCAAGCACAGATTGACTGATTATTTAACTGTATGAAAAAAATAAAAGTTGGGCTGGATTGACATATCCCCATAGGCATAGGCATGCATAGGGCATGGATTGATCCTGACTGTACAGCATGGATCTGTGTGCACTCAGTGTGAGCCAGGTAAGGCCAGAACACTTTGTGGGAGCTTTTCCATTTAACTTTACCCTCAGGGGATAGAGACTAAAAAAAATAGCTCTTCTCCAATACAGGAGAAAACCAATGGGAATTTTCCTATTGAGTCTGCTGGCATACCTGGCTAACTTTCTTTTGCAGACTCATGCCCATAAGAAGAATACAATCAGGAAAGCATTAGTGTTTCATAGGAGCTTTGCCTTTCTGGTAGGATCAGCATTTACTATATGAGTAGCATTTATAGAGAGTGCATGATAAACAATTTATGTGTGAGATTTAGTATGTATATATGATGATTATATTTGACATTTTGCTTTGTACAGCACATGATTTAGTATAGGGTCTTTTTATCATTCATCTGGAAGGAGTCTACCATACTTCTTAATGCTTCTTAAATGCATAGATTTGCCAGATTTGGTGATTCATATATAAATTCTTGAGATTTTTTTCCAACTGTAAAATTCTACAAGTTTGTGAGACAGAATTCTTTCTCTAAGGTTCCCCTTAGGATCAGATAAAAATAGATCTAGAAGTAAACGTAATCTTACAGATCTTCTATACCAAACTTTTGTTTTATATATAACAAAATGTCCGAGAAGTTGTGACTTTCTCAAGGTCACATAAGTAACACAGTGACAGAGCTGTGATTTCATCCTAGGTTTGTCTCTAGATGCAGTATTCTTTCTTCTGCATCACATTGACTCAACTTTGATTTAACTAGTTGTTTTAGGTTAATAGAATGAGGTTCTTTGGCCATTGTAGAACTTTCTTCAGGAACCATTGCTGTAAGACGACAAAGCTTCTAATATGGCTTCTTATTACCAACTGTTCTTCTACAAAGATATTTGCATATTAACATGAATATGTATCTTGGCTAAGTGTTTGGGGCTTATTGCAATCCCTTACCTCTTTGTTACAATATTTTACATGGCAGAATCTTAGCAGACATTAGCACAATAGCTATATTATACAATACAATGAAAACTTAAATGTTAAAAGAAAAAAAAATCCCCCCCCTTCCCCACCCCACACAGATCCAATAGCAGTTTTAGTTATTTTACCAAGATGCAATTTTTGAGGCAGGCTGTGCCTTCTTGTCTCAACAGCGATTTCATGAATTTAGTGCCATTATTTTTCTTTAAATCAGCAGTATTTTAACAATTGTGTTCAAAGACAAAGACAATTGAATGAGTTTGCACACTTTGTACTCCATTTTAATGCGTGTGCTACCAGAAGAGAGTTGAGATTTTATTGCAATTATGAACTTTTCTTTTGAATGAGAGTGATTATTACAGCTAAATCCTGTAACACTTGTCAGGGAGGAAGTTAAGAATGCCTGAAGCAATTTGAAACTAGTTGAGCTCCTTTGGGCTATTTTTAAAAAATAATTTGATATATTTTTGTGCACTCCAGAGGGGTATGACCCTTTTCCCACTCTTTCTAACTTGAGTCTTTAAGTGACATCTCTAGGATGGAGTCACCAGAGGAGAAATAGGAAAATATGGACACTTAATAAGCATCAGAATACTGACTTGATTCCACATACTTTTCATGAGCAGTATATGAAAATCTTGGATAAAATTAGTATTGAGTCAATCAATCTCCCCCCCCCCCGCCCCTTTTGCACTAAGGAGGATTCAGTGAATGTCCCCTTTATGCTTTCCCACTAGTCCATTCCACTGTGCTACTGATTATTGGGCTCCTAATATGCCACTTTTTAAACCAAGAGCATACCTAAGCAGCAGGGAATGACAATCCTGGCATAATAACAATAGCCTACTCTTTGGAAGGTTAGTCTGCTGTTATAAGAATATACCTTAAGGTATGCTTTTTGACAAAATGAAGAGATATGGACCATCTGGTAGTACAATTAGGTTAATTTTGAAATTATCATGTGACTAGTTTCAATGAATGACAATAGATTAATGTCAGCTGGAAAGTAGTGTGCTCTCTAGTGGTTGCCACAAAATCCTGTCTTTTTGATCTATTTTGGTTGACATTTTCATTAATGACTTTAAAGAAGACATGATATTAATGTGGCACGGTAGATAGAGTGCTGCTACAATAGTCAGGAAGACATGAGACCAAGTCCTGCTTTAAATACTGAAGATCATAGAATTAAAACTAGAAAAGATCTTAGAGATAAACTTGTGAAATCACCTTATTTTACCAATGAAGAAATTGTGTATCAGAAAAATTAAATAACTTGTCCAAGGTCACACAGGAAAGGTTGTGAATACTAGTGGCCAGACTATAAACCTAGCATTCCTTCCACTGTACTGCATTATCTCCCTTATATCCATCACTTGTAAAATGGGGATAATAATATCACCTACATTCCACAACAGACCACATCTAGAATATGATATCCATTCTGAATATAAGATTTTACAAAACACATCAGCAAGCTAGAAAAGGGGAACTAGGATGATTAAAAAATCAAAAAGTTTGAAGGAAATAGCCTTGTTTAACTTAAAGAAGAGAAGACTTCAGCATGTCTTGATTTAAATGAATCCAGGTCAACATTTGTTAAGAGATTACTCTGTAATCTCATGCCTTCAAACATCCTGAAGGATTGTCAAATGAATGTGGGGTTCAATTTATTTAGTAGCCCTAAATAATATAAAATAGCATGAATGGTTAGCAGTCACAGAAAGGTCAATTTTAGCTATTAAAAAAAAAAGCTTCCTGAGAATAAATGTTGAAAATAAACAGTATGAGTATCTCTGGGAGGTTACAAGTTTTCTGTTATTATAGTCGTGCAAGCAAAGGGAGTAACCACTTGTGGAGACAGAAAACTTTTTTGAGACTACTATAGTGTCTTATCACATAAATTTGCATAGATATACAAAAATAATTATATGCATGCTTAAGCTAGAACACTACAACTAATGCAATTTAATACTATTTTAATAAAATCCTAAGATTTTAGGATATAGTATATACAATATAAAATTGAGTTTAGTTGTCTTTTAGAGTCTGAAAATGCTCTCTTTTTAGTGATAAGGAAACTGGGACAAGGAAAATTTAAAGCATTTGCTAAAAGGTTAAGGGTAAATATATAGTGGGAATGACTTTCAGCTTATTTGAATGCACTTGTCTTTTCTTCCAAAGTTGGACTAAAATTGTCTTGCATATGAATTCAGTTTAGAGTAGTGGTTCTCAACGTTCCTAATTCTGTGACCCATTAATACTCGTATGTGGGCATATCTGTATGTGGGAGGACCAGCCTGGAAACAAATAGAGGAGCTGTGTCTCAGTTCCTAAGACCATTGGAAATATGTGTTTTCCAATGGTCTTAGGCAACCATGTGACCTCTGTGAAATCGTAGTTCGACCCCCAAAGGGGTCGCAACCCACAGGTTGAGAGCCACTGGTTTAGAGTGTCCCACTCTTCCTTGCCCCCAGAACTGTTTAATGGAGCCTCCATTAGAAAACCTCTTGTCTTATAATTCATCCCATTCCATTTATGGACACATAATTGTGAGAAAGTTTTTTTTTTCCTTTATATTCAGTTTTGTACCTTTTTACCTGTAAGGGAAGGACTATGTGTGGGAAATATCATAATGTCTTTAAAATTTATTGGTCAGAAAGGGTTTTAGTAGCTTACATAAAAGTGTCCACCTTGGCCCCACTGGTACCTAAGAGCTAGATGTTACATTTCACCCCTCCCCCAGAGTTCTCTCATATCTTCTAGATGGCTTGGGGGATGTCTAGTCTCTGTCATTGGCTCCATTCTCTATTGATAGTGTTCTCACATATTCAGGTGTCCCCTGCACTCCATTTCCTTTTAACTGTTTAACAGTCAGATTCCTTTTACAAAGGAACACTTATTTCAGAAATATAGCAAGACCTAACAAACAAACATCCTCGCAACAACTGGGGAAAAGGGACAATGACCCCTGCACCATGCCATCCTCTGGGAAAGGCAAGAGGAGAGGATAAAGTTCACAGTTTAGTTTATTTCTTATATGGCATAGTCCACCAAATTCCAAATCCAAAGCTCCTCTTGGATCAAGTTCTAGGCATCCTATTTTCTTAGGGTTTATCTGATGGATTAGATGGCTACAACCTCTAGTCTGGAATCTTACCTTCAATATGACCAGAATCTAATTCAGAATTCAGTGGGCATTTTACCTATCACCTGTGCCTAGAATTGAAAAGGACAGGTGAAACAGACCAGAATAAAACCCCCACAACTATTTTTCAGGCCACAGGATCTAAAAGGAGACATCAGGGTATGGTAGCACTTCTCTCTTCTGATCAACCATTTCCGTTCATAATACCTGTGTATAGCGGCAACCACATAGGCATACCCAGGATGACTGCTAGCACAGCTCCTTAGATCTGCTTTACTAGGAAAGATAGCTGTTTAAGGGGGTCAACAATCTTTTTGAATTACATTCACTAGTTCAGGGGAAAAGTCATCACCCTGAACTTCAGAGAAAATACAAAGAAAATACAGAGAAAACACAAGCAGAGAAATAAAGACCAACAGACAGGGCTTATAACTCTCTCAGAAATTAGCACAGATCAGAAGACAGATCCAAGTGTCTGACCAAGGCAATACATACAATTACCAGAGAGAGAAGCACCCACATCTGGGTTTTTCAAAGCTGGGGGCTCCTCAACGGCTACCCAGAATCTTGTCTGGTCAAATCGCAAGAACTCTCTTCCAATGAGTGATCTGCAAAGCAAAATGCTAACCTTAGAGTATATGTACCCTTTTTAGAGCACAGGGCATCACAACTCTTGTGACTCAGTTACTAATAAGAAATTAAGAAAAGGTGTGAAAGCCTTCTTAAAAGCAAGTCTCCCCTAAGCAAATTACCCTTAATGGGCTCCACATAAGCCCTATTAATGGGCAGGGAAGATCTCATATCCCTTTAACATTACACTGTGTTATGGACCTACACCTTTTCTGTATATGTGGAGGATTGAGGGGAAAGATAGTGAGAATGTACCAGTGTCAGAGTTTTAAAGAAGCAGCCTATTCTGGTTACACAGCCAACGAAAAGAAGCTACTCCCATTCATGTGGTGGGGAAATGCAGAATATCTTCTTCAAGAAGAATGGAAAATTTAGGTTTGTTTTTTTTTTTCCATTTCATCATGCTACTTTTTCATATTCCCAAAATTCAGGCATATATACTATACCCTATGCAGCAACATGAATGTGAGGGACATAAATTCAATGAGAATTTTCCTTCTCACTCACTCTCTGTCATTCCAGTAATCAGCTTAGTGGCAGCAATGCTGGCTAACCTTGGTGTCAGAGGAAAGTGACAGTATCTGCCCTATTCTGTAGATACCAGGAAAAGCAGCCTGGGAATGTGCAGCTCTGTTCCACCCTCTTACTTCCTACAGATGGTGGTGGCTGAATTTTAACTTAAGCCACAAAGCTCTCCCAAGTGCAGGAGAGCTGGAACTGCCCTGGAATAATCAGTTTCAGTCATTGGTTGCAGGGCTGACCTGAGGCAAAGTTATGAAGCTTATAATATTTGTCTTAAGCACCTCCTGCCACTTTACAACAATAACTCTCTCCTTTGGATACTTTACCCCTCCATTACAAACATAACTTCTCTTTTTCTCTGTCTCTGTCTCTCTTTCTGCATATTTCTGTGTCTCTGTTTTTCTTTGTTTCTCTCTACATCTGTGTCTCTGTCTCTCTGTGTCTGCCTCTCTGTATCTGGTCCGTCTGTCTCTGTCTCTTTGTTCTGTTTCTCCTTCTGTCTGTCTCTGCTCTCTGTGACTGTCTGTGTGTGTGTGTCTGTCTTTGTCTCTCTCTGTCTCTGTCTCCCCCTGTCTCTCTCTTTCACCCTTCTATATTGCCTTTTCTAGAGTAAAGTATACAATTAAAATTTTCATATTAATGCTGTAGGAATAAATGGTAATCCTCCTAGGGATATTTGCCTTTTAAAAGGTGAACAAAGGAATAAAATGTATTTTAGACAAGGCAATATATTACTAATCAAAGAATTTCAAGCACAAGTGGGACCCCCCACCCACTTCAAAACATACTATATGTATATTCCCTTACTCTGACT
Source organism: Pseudochirops cupreus (assembly GCA_028627135.1). Taxonomy (NCBI): domain Eukaryota; kingdom Metazoa; phylum Chordata; class Mammalia; order Diprotodontia; family Pseudocheiridae; genus Pseudochirops; species Pseudochirops cupreus. The sequence goes on along the minus strand of CM053580.1, from coordinate 419,845,778 downwards.
TCTCACATGTTAATATAACCCTAAAAATGCACCATTTTAAATTTAATAACAATATGAATTGTCACACAAAAATAAAAATCATATTTAAAAAAGATGGGAGTATAAATGTAACCTCACATTTTCTTGCCTTTATGTATATATGTTAGTGTGTGTGCTTGTATATGCTGTTATTGTTTGTAATTCAACTGAATTATATTTCTGATTTGTTCCATGGAATGAATACAAGTACACTGTTGCAGTTCTTCCAATTTAGAAGGGGAAATTGGCAGTTAATGGACCATCCTTGGGGCCTTAGGCTCTCCATCTGCTTTAATATTTTGTATTGAAAAAAAGTACTGGCTTGGAGTCAGGACACCTAGATTTAGATCTCAGCTCTGATACTTGCTAAATAACTGTGTAACTTTCTTTTTTTTTTAAAGTCTTTTTTTTTTTGGAGGGGGAAGGCAGGGCAGTTGGGGTTAAGTGACTTGCCCAAGGTCACACGGCTAGTGGTTTTGTGTGTGTGTGTTAAGTGTCTGAGGCTGGATTTGAACTCAGGTCCTCCTGACTCCAGGGCCGGTGCTCTATTCACTATGCCACCTAGCCGCCCCACTGTGTAACTTTCAGGTGACAATTTCTCTGAACCTCAGTTTCTTCATCTATAAAATAGTACTTGAACTACCTAAATGTTAAAATATGTGCCTTCCTTTCCTTGTTAAGAAAATCAGGACCATATTTCTGGTTTCTAATCTTGCAGCACATCTATTTAACAGAGGTAATAAAAGCAAAGTAGCTTATAACCCTTTACTTAGTATTCTGCAAATGGAATTAGGTAACTGTGGATAGAGTGCTGGACCTGGACCTGGACTTAGGAGGATATGCGTTTGAATCTGACCCCAAACACTAAATGTATAACCCCAGGCTAGTCATCTTAAAGAAAAATAAAACTCTCTGTGCACCTCAGTTTCTCTTTCTGTAAAACTGGTATAACAATAGATCTATATCCCAGAGTTGATGGAGGATTAAATGAGACAATATTTTTTAAAATGCTTTATTAGAATTAAATGTTACATAAATATTGGCTCTTAGTATTATAAAATATATTATTATCAAGATTATAGAATAATCAATGAATATCCTCTGCTGTTTTATATGTAGTCCCTCATGTTACCACTCATTCACCCTAGTATAGTGATAGAAACTTACGGTGATTGATATTTTCACAAATATTGTCTTACATTGGCAGTCTGTCTGCTCTAAATGCAGTGCAAGATTTGATGAATCATGGAGGTAAATTTGGGGGTGGATTCCATACATGAATGCAAGATGGATGGATGATATAATTTCACTGAATTTCATCTGGGACCAGGGATAGAAAGTTGCAAGAGATGTTAAAGATTTTAGTCAAGCTCTCATATTTTAGGGTTGAGAAAAGTGATACATAAAGAGGTATGACCACATCACTTTCCTATTCGATACACTCCAGTGACTTCCTGTTGCCTCTGAGAGCTAACAAAATGCCCTGTTTAGCATTCAAAACTCTTCATAACCTAACCTCCTCCTACCTCTCCAGTCTTCTTATACCTTACTCCTTAAAACACCTCTGATGCAGTGACACTGGTCACCTGGCTGTTCCAGGAACAAGACACTGTATCTCTCAGCTCTGGTCATTTTCTCTAGCTGTTCCTCATGTCTGGAATGCGCTTCCTCCTCCACTATTACCACTGACATCCTTGACAGCTTTTGAGACTCAATTAAAATCCCATTTTTTGCAGGAGGTCTTCCCTAACTTCTCTTAATCCCAGTGTTTTCTCTCTTAGTTATTTCCTATTTATCCTGTATATAGCTTATTTGTGTATATTTGTTTGCATGTTGTTTTCCACATAAGATTGTAAGTCTTTGAGGAAAGAAATTGTTTTTTGCCTCTTTTGCATCTTTTGCACCATGTCTAGAACATAGTAGGAGCTTAATGGATGTTTATTGATTGACTGCAGGACTAAATTCAGCAAATTAGAGGCCTTTGAGAAGAAAACGTCTGTTCATTCATTTCAGTCATGTCTTAATCTTCATGACCCAATTTGGGATTTTCTTGGCAAAGATACTGGAGTGCTTTCCTGTTTATTTCTCCAGCTCATTTTACAAATGAGAAACTAAGGCAAACAAGGTTAAGTGACTTGCCTAAAGTCACACAGCTAGTAAGTGTCTGAGGCCAAGTTTGGAACTCAGGAAGATGAGTCTTCCTGACTCCAGTCCTGACACTCCATTCACTGCACTTTGACAAAAATGATGAATAAACTTCAAACCATAACATATGATTCCTTGTAAGAACTGAGGGTGCTTAGCCCAAAGAACAAATTCAGAAGAAACATACTAAATACCTCAAGCATTTGAAAAGATGCCAGATGGAAGAACACTGACTTCTTTAGTTGGATTGAAAGTAGTAGAATCAGCCCAGGAATTATATGAACACAACTACAAAACACTTTTCACACAAATAAAGTCAGATCTAAGTAATTGGAAAAACATCAATTGTTTGTGGGTGAGTTGAGATAATATAACAAAAATAACAAATTTCCCTAAATTAAATTACATATTTAGTTCCATAACAATCAATCTACCAAAAAATTACTTTATAGAGCTAGAAAAAATAGTAACAAAATTCATTTGGAAGAATAAAAGGTCCAGATTATCAAGAGAACTAATGAAAAGAAATGCTAGGGAAGGTGGCCTAGCCATACCAGATTTTAACCTGTATTATAAATTAGTAGTCATCAAAACTACTTGGTACTGGCTGAGGAAGAGAGTAGTAAATAAAAAGAATTGATTAGGTACACGAGACACAACAGTGACTATAGTAATCTAGTGTTTGACAAACCTAAAGACACTATTTTTGGGGATAAGAACAAACTATTTGACAAAAATGCTGGGAAAACTGGAATATAGTATGGCAGAAATTGGGCATAGACCATTATATAACTCTGTATACCAAAATTAAGTGAATGGGTGCAAGATCTAGGTATAAAGGCTGACACTGGAAGCAATCTGAGAAAGCAAAGAATAGTTTTCCTGTCAGATTTATAATGAAGGTAAGGCTTTATGACCAAATGAAAGTCAGAGAGCATTATAAAATGCAAAATTGATTATCTTGATTACATTAAATTGAAAAGTTTCCGTACAAAGGAAACATAACCAAGATTAAGAGGGAAGTGGGAAATTGGGAAAGAATATTTACAACCAGCGTCTCAGATTAAGGCCTTATTTCTAAAATATACAGGGAATTGAGACAAATCTATAAGAATACAAGCCATTCCGCAATTGATAAATGGTCCAAGGATATGAACAGGCAATTTTCAGAGGTAGAAATTAAAGATATCTATAAGCATATAAAAATGCTCTAAATCACTATTGATTAGAGAAATGTAAATCAAAACAACTCTGAACTACCACATCTCACCAGTCAGATTGGCTAAGATGACAAAATAGGAAAATGGCAAATGCTGGTGGAGTTGTTAAATGATTCAACCATTCTAGAGAGCAATCTGGAATTATGTCCAAAGGATTATAAATAATTGCATGCCCTTTGACCCAATAATACCACTTCTAGGGTTGTATCCCAAAGAGATCATAGAAGTGGGAGGAAGACCCTTATGTACAAAAATATTTATTGCAGCTGTTTTTGTGGTTGAAAAAAATTGGAAATTAAGGGGATGTACATCAATTGGGGAATGGCTAAACAAGCTGTGGTTTAGTAATGTAATGTAATAATATTGTGCTATAAGAAATTAGGAACAAATGGACTTCACCTTTACCTGGAGAAGCTTTATACGAACTGATGCCAAGTGAGAAGAGAAGAATCAGGAGAAATTTGTACACAATTACAGACACAATGTATGTGTGAAGATCAATTTTGATAGACTGGACTCTTCTCACCAAGGCAAAGTTACAAGACAATTCCAAAAGACCCAGGATGGAAAGAGATGTGTACATTCAGAGAAAGATCTAGAAAAGAACATAGTTTGAATGCAGATTGAAGCAAACTACCTGCTCTTTTTCTTTTTCATGTTCTTCTTTACAACCAGTGTCTAATGTGAAAGTATTTCAAGATCCTATACTTGATTGCATGCCATCAAGGGCAGGGGATGGGAGAGGGAGAAGGCAGAGGATAAAATTTTGAAACTCAAGGGATTGTGGAATTGAATCATGTAAACTAAAAGTAAACAAATATATCAATTAAAAATTAAAAAATAAAACAAAAAAAGAGAAAGTAGTAGAATCAGAAGCAATGGGTGAGAGTTATAGAGAGACTGATGGTGATGGTAGGAGAGAGAAGGTCATAGCTCAAGAGCTGAAAAGGACCTTAAAAACTATTATGTTCAACAACCTTATTTTATATCTGAGGAGATTGTGGCAAAGAGAAGTAAAGAGACTTAAACATATAGTAAATGTCTGAAGCTGTATATAAAACTAGGAATTCCTATCTCCAGGTCCAGTACCCAAATCCATGCAAATTGCCTCCCTGCAAGAGGAGTTGCTGCACATTCAAGTACTGAGAGGGAAAGAGTATAGTACTCAAACCATGTCTGTTCTCCAGTAGCTTTGGCACACTCTACAAAGACTTAACAAAGTACACAGGTAAGCTCAAGTATTCTCTGCTTTCTGTCTGAAAAAGGAGGCTTAATTGAAGGGAGATGATCTGGTATGCCAACATCTTCCACTAAAAAGGAATATTTTAAGAAAATAGATAATATTTTCCCTTTTGTATTTCAATCCCCAGTGCCTAGCATAGTACTTGACACATAATGGGCACTTGGTGAATGTTGATTGGATTGTTAAATTAAATTATATTGGATTAAATGCAGGAGTAAAGCAAAAAAGTTTCCCTTCTCTCTTATCATTTGACATGTTTATAGAAATGCTATTAATAGGAGAAAGATGTGAAAGAAACTTAAGACATGAAGAGACACAAAGAGGAAGCAAAACTATTCCCATTTGCTGAAGATATGATTGTGTACTTAAAAATTCTCTGGGAGATAATAAAAGAACTAATTGATACAATTAATGCCTTTTAAAATATTATAAAATCTATCTAAACCAAAAACTAGCATTAGGTGTAATGGAGAAATACTAGGAGATTTTCTTTTCTTTTTTTTTTTGTTGTTTAATACACATTTTTTTTTAAACTTTGAGTTCCATATTTTTTCCCTTCTTCCATCCTCACTCCCCTCTACTGGGAAGACAAACAATTTAACATAGGTTGTACATGTATAGTTTCACAAAACATTTTCATAGTAGGTATATTTTGAAAGACTAACTATATTTCCCATCATTCTATCTTGCCCCCCCCCTTTATTCTATTTTCTCCTTTGACCCTGTCCCTTTTCAAAAGTGTTTGCTTCTAACTACCCTCTCCCAAATCTGCCCTCCCTGCTATCATCCCCAGTTTCATCCCTTTGTTCTCTATTTTCCTGTAGGGTAAGATACCCAACTGAGTGTGTACATTATTCCCTCCTTAGGCCAAATTCAATGAGAATCAGGTTGTCCCATTTCCTTTCACCTTCCTGTTCTTCCTCTCCATTGTAAAGTTTCTCTTGTCTCTTTTATATGAGATAATTTACCCTATTCTATCTCTCCCTTTCTCCTTCTCCCAATGTATTACTCCCAAACCTATTAATTTTATTTTTTACATAACATCCCTTCATATTCAACTTTTCCTGTGCCCTCTCTCTATGTGTACATGTACACACATGTGCAGACCCACACAAATATATTTATACACATCTATACCCTCCTATACATACATGCATATATCTATATATCTATATTAATATTTATATCTATATATCTATATCTGTCTATAGCTGTATCTATCTATCTATCTATCTATCTATCTATCTATCTATCCACATATATATTCCCTGCAACTGCCCACAAAGTGAGAAAAGTGTTATGAGTTACAATGATCATTTTTCCATGTAGGGATGTAAATAGTTCGACTTTAATAAGTTCCTTATGATTTCTTTTTCCTGTTTACCTTCTTGTGCTTCTCTTGCTTCTTGTATTTGAAAGTCAAATTTTATGTTCAGCTCTGGTTTTTCCATCAAGAATGTTTGAAAATCCTCTATTTCATTGAATAACCATATAATCCCTTGAAGCATTATACTCAGTTTTGTTGGTTAGGTGATTCTTGGTTTAGTCCTAGCTCCTTTGACTTCCAGAATATCATATTCCAAGCCCTGTGATCCCTTAACATAGAAGCTTTTATGTCTAGGATTATCCTGATTGTGTTTCCACAATACTCAAATTGTTTCTTCCTAATTGCTTGCAGGATTTTCTCCTTGACCTGGGGTCTCTGAAATTTGGCTAAAATATTCCTAGGGGTTCTCTTTTTGAGATCTTTTTCAAGAGGTGATTGGTGAATTCTTTCAATTTCTATTTTGTCCTCTCATTCTAGAATATCAGGGCAATTTTCCTTGAGAATTTCTTGAAAGATGGTGTGTGGGCTCTTTTTTTTAATCATGGCTTTCAGGTAGTCCAATAATTTTTAAATTATTTCTCCTGGATCTATTTTCCAGGTCAGTTGTTTTTCCAATGAGATATTTCACCTAGCCTTCTAATCTTTCATTTGTTTGGATCTGTTTTATAGTATCTTGATTTCTCATAAAGTAATTAGCTTCCATTTGGTCCAATGTAATTTTGAAGGAATTAATCACTTCAATGAGTTTTTGAAATTCCTTTTTCATCTGGCCAATTGGCTTTTTAAGGCATTCTGCTCATTGGCTTTTTGGGCCTCTTTTGCCATTTGAGTTACTGTATTTTTTAAGGTGTTATTTTCTTCATTCAGGTTGTTGACCCTCTTTTCATGATTTTCTTGCATCATTCTCATTTCTCTTCCCAATTTTTCCTCCTCTTCTCTTACTTAGCTTTCAAAATCCTTCTTGAGCTCCTCCATGGCCTGTAACCAATTCATATTTTTCTTGGGAGCTTTTGATGCAGGACTTCTGACTTCATTGTTTTCCTCTCATTCCATTCTTTGATCCTTTGTAATGCCATGAACCAGCAGATTCCCAAAAGAATGCTGCTGTGAACAGCTTTTAGAGTTTGGATTACAAAACATAGGGAACACTCTGTTTGTTCCATTACAAATCAAGGCAAACATTCACAATATATCACAATATAATATTCACAACATTACATCTTATCACAGAAAATGGCCACACAGTTTTCACTACAGTGGCCACAATATTTAGAATGAGAAATAATAGAATAATCAAACTTCCACTCATGGGGTAACTCAATACTTAATCATTCAATCAATTCACAATAGAATAATCAAACTTCCACTCATGGGCAACACAATAATTAATCATTCAATCAATTCACAATACAATAATCCAACTTCTAATCATGGGGCAACTATTAACTTAATCAGTCACTAATCTAGATTTACAGTTACTAAATATCATTAATCACAAATACAGTGTTAGAAAACCACACAAACCCTCCACCCCTCAGTGTCCAGAAAACCTCAATTTCATCCAAGGGGAGGCTTTTTCTTCATCTTGACTCTGGGTGGTCTCTCTGATTCCCTGGATCCACTTCCATGGTCCTGGTCCCCTCCTGAATCCACCAAACAGTCACGTGGATTCAGAAGCAGACAGCTCCTAGGTCCTTGTCCAGTCCTCAGGGCAGTCCCTGGCACACACTGAAGTTCACAGGGTCCAGAACATCTCAAACTCTTCACCACTTCTCTTGCCTGGAACTCAAGGATCAACCAGGCCATGAACAACCACAGTCTTATACTGGTCATGTTTCTTCAGTCCTCTAGCACTTCAGCTGGCCCTAGGTACCCAGAAGGAAAATTGTCCTTCCAGGGAAGTCCTCTCAGCCTTCCAGGCAGCCTTCCAGGCAAGCCCTCTCAGCCTTCCAGGCGTCCTTCACCAGATTCTGGTCTCAGGAAAACTCCATCTCAGTTCTCAGTCAGTTCTCAGATTCTAGATGCTGGGAGAGAAACTCTCTCTCTCTGTCTCTCTCTCTCTGTCTCTCTCTCTCTCTGTCTCTCTCTCTCTCTGTCTCTCTCTCTGTCTCTCTCTCTCAGCCAGCTTCAGTCTCCATGATTCTTCCTTCTCTAGGAGCAGCATTCCAATTCTGTCTCTCTATCTCTGGAATTCTTGCTTATATACACACACTGGCCTCCTGTCCCAGCCAACCCCCTTCTTTCACATCAACAGGGGCTTAGACAATCCCCTTCTTCCACATCAACATGGGAGTTCATGCCTTCTCAACAGTGGGACAGAGTATGCACCTTCCACACTTAGCCTCAAGGTACTAAGTGCTAAGTATCTGCTAAACTGATTACTATTACATCCTTTTTGTCCCCGAAAAAGGAGTCTATGGTAGGATTGAGTTTTCTTTGCTTGCTCATGTTTCTAGTCAATCACTTGATTTTGAACTCTTTGCCACAGAAGAACTCTGCTTTCTGAATAGAGAGAAATTTGTCCCAAATTGCTGGGGGGGTTTTGCAGCTGCTGGAGCAATTGGGAGGATGCCTTCTCTGCAGCCTCCACAAGCTCTGTGACTTGGCCACAGGCTCCAGTACCACCTCCAAGACCATGATCCATATCCAAGTAGGTCAAACAAGAGTGATTACCCTCTGAATGGTTGCTTGGTCCCCCTACAGTCTGCAGGTCAGGAGCTCCACAGGCAGCCATGTAGCACAGCCACTGTGCTTCCACCACTTCTTGCCCTAGGGGCAGGAGGAGGATCATGTTCTTCTGACCCCCTCTTCCAGCAGAGTTCCAGACTGATCTTTTACTTTGTCTTTGGCATTTATGGGTTAAGAACCCTGGAAACCTCCACAGCTGCTATTGATTCATTCTCCTGAAGTCTGCTCAGGCCACTGCTGGTTGGGGCTGCCTGGGGCTAAAACCACATGGTTCATTCTGGGCTAGGTTTGGCTCCCAGCCCTATGTATTAGACCTTTCCTGTCAGCCTGCCAGCTGCTTTCAGTGGGAGATTTGTTCCTCTCTGTCTCTTCATGGATTCTATAGCTTTAACATTTATTCAGAGTCATTTTTTACTTGTGTTGGAGGGGTAGAAGTGGGCAGCACACAGAAGTCCTGTTTCTACTCTGTCGTCTTGCCTCCATCCCAAGATTTTCTAATAAGCAACAAAGTAAAGCAAGGGTGTCACTTTCCACTGATGTTATTTGAAACAGTTCTGGAGATGCTAACACAGTGATAATATCAAAGAAAGAAATTAAAATCATGATAATAGGCAAAGAGGAAATAACCTTTATTAGTGCACACTGGTCAGACCAGTGCTGTATACAGTTCTAGTCAATAGAGTATACCGTAGACATTCTAAAGTTGAAGTATACAACAAATGAAACGGCCAAAACAGTAAAGGACATCAAATCCATGTCCACATATGATCAGTTAAATGAACTGAAGATATATAGCCTGCAAATGAGAAAATTCAAGAGGGACATGATAACTGTCTTCAAGTATTTGGAGGACTGTTGTATGAAATAGCTTACTCTTCTCTGTGGTCTCATAGGGCATGATGAAAAACAGGGTAGAATATGTAAAATAGTCGATATGGGTCTGATCATGCCAAGAATAATTTCCTAATAATTAGAACTATTCAAAAACTGAATGAGTCCTATTGAAGGGTATTGGATTCTCTCTTACTGAAGGTCTTCAAGAAGGCTGAGTATTCACTTGTCCTTTGTCTTAGAGTGTGGATTTTTTTTTCCTAGAGGAAGTTGGACTATAAAGCTTCTCTCTTCTGACTCTGATGTTTTTATGATTATGTGTGTCAAAGTCAGATGAATTGCGCTATGTATATGCATATATACATTTTTTACTATGTTTTTTCACTGCAGCTTCACATTCACTCATATATATTTCTATCTTTTAATCTGACATTTCTTGTGATAATGAAAAATAAATCTGATGAATGAATAAAGTAGTGACTGATGCAGTCTTCTTGGACCTTTGTCCAAATCATTGAATTATCCCTCAAATTGTCGATCAAAACAGCCTTTCATGCAGCTGTTTGTAGCTTTATGAAATCCAACCTATTATTTATATTATCCATCTGTTGGTTGTCATCCTGAGTACATGATTTGAACTAGATGTATTGACATACATCTGCCACTCTTGACCTTCTGAAGGCATTCTAATTTGTTATGTGGTCTTGCAGAGGTTTTGCACATCACAATTCCATTTCAAGCTTGTTGAAAAAAAGCTTATACTCTTCAAGTCCTATTGTAGGTCAGCATTCTGATATATCATTCTTTGTGATTTTTCTGTATTCCAAAAATCATGTATATGTACATCTGTCTTCATGTTATATCTCCTTTATAGAGTATAACCGACTAGAGGACAAAGACTGCTCTTTTCTTGTGCTTTCTTTGAATTCCACTACATGGTACATATTTCTCATCATAGGTACTTAATAAATACTTGCTAGCTTAGACTGGATGGGGTCAAATTAGATAAAATATTGTGGACTTGACTGTGACCTTTAGCATTTCTGTCCTGATCCTTATGGGTATGTTTTCTTTGATCAATGTTGTATGGATTCAGCTGAAACTGATTCTAAACCTTTGTGTCTTCTGGTGCACTTTCTTATCATGCTCTTATCTTTCTTGAACTGGTGAACACAATTGATTTTTCTTTTTCCTATTTCATTGACTATAACATTTTTTAAAGAAGTTTTGCAAACAGTATGTAAAATATTTTTTCCTCTGGTAATATTTCCCATCAACTATCACAATAATGTTTTTAAACTATACTTTTGTGCATGTACATATATGTACACACATATACAAAACTGGTATTCTCTGCTCTCCTTAGTTGCAGAATTCTTATATACTGTATAGAAAGTGGAAATTAAGCAACTAGGGTTTTTGGTAAATTATTCTTCCAGCAATGCCATATTTTACTTGTCATGACATTTTCTAGAGAAAAATTAAATGATTCTATTTTTACTTTTTCTTACACTTCCATGTTAAAGAGAGACATTGTTAGATACTCCATATCTAATCTATGCTCTGATTTTATGTTGTCAATGAAATTTGACATATTAAGTACTATGGAGATCAAAATGTGATCTTGATGCCTAGATATAATGACATTTCCAGTGAAAAAAAGGTAAATAATAAGATTCTTCTGTTTTCTTAGATTTCTGGAGCAATAACAGTAGCAGCATATAACAAGAAAATGTGGTCATTTAGATCAGACAAATGCTAAATGGATTTCAGTACTCTTTAAAATTTTAAAACACTCATTTCATCCCAGATTGTATATAAACAAGAAAAAAGTGAGAATTTTTTTTTCTAATGGAAGCAACATATGTACAAATGGAAGAATTCATAAATGGTTAATTTCTGTTAATCAACATATGCTCCATACCACTGATTCTAAATGCCATTCCAGCACAGTAGTTACTGAGCTTTGTTCTTAAAGTCTTGCATTACTGTGATTCACAATTATTATCATGAATTTATTCAAAAGTAGGAATTTTTTTAAGATCAAACATATATGTATGCATGCCTACTTGTGTCAATCAGTTTGTTAAAAATACACACAAATTAGTTTCTCAGCACAAGTGATTACTTGGATTTGATTTCCTTGTAATTATTAACAGCTACTCTAATCCTTCAGAGTACTAATAATCATAATACATTGTAAAACCTATCACTATAAGGGTTATCTATCAACAGAAATATTAATTGACATATATGGTTTTGTGGGCAGAAGTTGGTTTTAATTAACTTTTCTTTATTCACAATCTAAAGATGAAAAATGGGAGGGGAAATCAGAATCATATCTCTTGGGTAGGATATGGTAAGAATTCTCTGTGGGCATGGTGCATCATGCAACTAGGTTTGTACCAAGTACCAAGTAGGAAGAAGAGAAAGTTCAGTATGGGAGGGTAGAAGGAAGAAATGACAGACACAATTGGATGAAAAACAGGGTATAATGCATTTCTATACCCCTTGCTAATTAGTTTTCAGAGCCCTGAAGTGCTACCACTGCAGTAATAAGCAAAAAAGTGTTCTGGCTGTTAAAGGTGGTGGCACAAGCCTATCTGTTTTCCTTGCTATTGAGTGATGAATTAAGACTGTCAGATCTCTTGAGCTCTGAAGTTCTGAGATACATGAGCTAAGCTTATTGGATGTCCACACTGTTTAGCTTTAATATTGAGGTATGCAGATGAGGGTAGGAGGGGAAACCAATTTGTCTGGTAGGGACAAACCCATCCAGATAGGAAACAGAGAAAGTCAATGAGTTTAGACTCATGAGTAGCCACTGTAGTTCGATCTTGGGGAAGATAGTTAGAATCAGTCTTACAATGAATGAATGAATGAACAAACAAATGAATGAACAAATGAATGAATGAATGAATATAAAGCAAAACAGTTCTGATCTAAAGGCTACTACCTATTGAGAGATAAAAATAATACTATTTATATAGTGCATTATGTTTTACAAAAGCTTTGCAAGCATTAACTGATTTTTTATCCCCATAACAGCGTCATGAGTTAGGTAGCACAAGTTTATTCCATTTTGCATTTGAAGAAAACTATATGGGGAAAAATTAAATGTCTTGCTGAAGCCACTTAATGGTGGAGCCAAACATGGAAGGCAGATCCTTAATCTCTAATCCAATACTGGCCCACTAACAGTTGCTTCCTTCTCTTGCCTTGTCATTACTATCTAAAATTTACTTGCAAAGTTGTATACATGCAATATCAGAAAAAATGAGTAATGATGACATTTACCATATGTCCCAGTAACACTGCAATTCTTGCTCACTTCCAGTAACTGATCATCTCTCCTGTTCACCTCTTGTAGTATACCTCTCCCTTGTTCTGTTGCAGCCTGTTTTGGCCTTTATCAAAATTTAGGTGTTCCCTTTCCTACTTTGTTTTATTTTTTGATTTCTTCTTCTATGTACAGACAATTCCATGTTATTTATTGCTTTGTAGATGATAATGAAAGACCAATTATGTTTTTGCTTTTTTTGCCTGAATAGCATTATGGATTCTATAATTGTGTTATGAATGGTTGTTCATGGAAATGAGTGTCTTTCTCTGTCTACTAAAGTAGTCAAAATCCATTTTCCCATTTTATTTTATGTTATACAATATGATTGAACTAGTTTATGCCATTTTATGATTATAAATGAGTAATAACTGTTCTGATAAATCAGAATTCTGCTCAACAAAACTGGCCTAGATTTCATTTTGTATAAGCTCAAGAGAAGCTCATAAATTTACTTTTCTGTTATTTCATCCCACAAGAACTACAGATTTTTTAGTTTGAATTAAAACTGAATAGACAAAGAAAAACTAGGATCTTATTTTTCATTAAGAATATAATTGAAATAAATGGTCATTTGAGCAAACACATGCATGGCTTATGGTTTATAGAATGGAAATACTACTTGACAAGTGATTCATAAAAATCCAGCACAATACTGGTTTTGAAGAAACTGTGCGTTGGAACTGGATATGCATTGCTCTAATGTTCACAATTTGCTGATTGGAAACATCAGTCTTTTGAATCAAATACTGCCATTTTAAAACAAGTTTGCCTTTATGTTTTGTGGTCATATCATTCGGTGTTGAATCAGTGTTCTAGATAAAGAAGAAAATAAGCAATATGTTCACAATAAGAAATACATACACATATGTACATAAAGCCTCAGTGATTAAGAAGAAATAAGAAATTTTGCCAAAACAGTTATAGGTTCCTATCTTAAAAGCTTTTATATTTCTATTGCCTTGAATATGGGGACAGATCAGAAATTTTAATTTTCAGGGAAACAAAAAAAAATCAGAATCCCACCCTGCCCCCACCAATAAAACAATAACAACAACAGAAACAAACAACAACAACACACACACACACACACACACACACACACACACACACACAAAACAACTAACGACTAGATTCAGACATAAAATTACTTGAGTCCCTTCAAGATTTTATTCTAAGGGGTAGCTAGGTGGTACTGTGGATAGAGTACTGGCCCTGGAGTCAGAAGGATCTGAGTTCAAATTTTTCAGACAATTACTAGCTGTGTGACCCTGGGCAAATCACTTAACCCTGATGACCTTGGGATTGTGGGAAGAGGGGGAAGATTTTATTTCTAACTTCTCCTTGTAGCACCTCTGCCCTGGTAGTTTCTCCTTAACCTCCTTTACTCAGGAACTCTCAGAGAAAAGAAAAGCTGTTTGTGTATTGTGTTCTCCAAAAAATTGTTTTCCTGTTAAAAGAACAAATGAACATTTTGTAAATTAAAGAGATTCCCATTGTGTTCTCCTTCTTCCCAGATAATTACCCCCTTCCAGGGGGATCAGTGAGAATCAATGAGGAGTTTAACCCTACCTGGATATCTCATCAGTCACTCAAACTCAACATGTTCAAAACAAATCTTGTCATCTTTTCTTCTAAATATACTCTTATCTCTGAACCTCCCTATTTCTTTGAAGAGCAAAGCCACTCTCCAACTGAGAACATAGAATCTCAGCATTACACTTGACTATACTCTTATACTATTCTTCTCCTAGATCTTATCATTTATTAAATATTTTGGAGTTTCCCTTTACAGCGTCTCTGACATCTTTTATTCCATTGTCCTAGCTTCATAGTCTCTTTCATGTATCTAGTTCATTCCCTAATCACCTCTTACAAGAAGTATTTAATGAATTCCTAATTGGTCCATCTTATTCTATGACACACTCCCTTCTCTTCTCCAATCTCTTCACATAGGTACCACAATAATCTTCTTTAGACACAAGTCTTGCCATATCATTTTCCTGTTCAAAATGATTTGCCAGCTCCTTACTGTCTCAAAGGTACAGTATAAATTGCTTAACCAATTATCAAGCAATTTATAATCTCACCTCAGCCTACTTGTAATAATAGCTGATTCATAACACACATGTGCACACATATACATATTCATACATATGTATATGTATATATATATATACATATACATATGTAATTTCATTTGAGACTCACAGCAGCTTTATAAGGTATATGCTAAAGGTAGCGTTAGCTCAATTTTACAAATAAGCAACGTAAGGCTTAGAGAAGTAACTTGTCCATGATAATATAATTTATAAATATTAAAAGTGGGACTTGAGCCCACGCTGAGCACTCTCCAGGTTGAGCACTCTATTTGACAAATCATGTTATCTCTCTAGCTTTAGTTCACATTATTTTCTTCCACATAAATTATGTTCCAGTCAAACAAGAATAAAGTTGTCCCCAATCTTGACATCATCCCCACATCCATGCGTGTCCACAAGCCATCCTCGGCACATGGAATCCATTCCATTCTTATCTCTGCCTCTCAGAAATATATTCCATTAAGGATCAGTTCATGTACCACATCTTCTCCTCATTTTCCCACTTGTCAATTTTCTTTTCCTCCTCAAATTATGTGTCTATGTAGACAATATGTCTTCCCTAACAGAATGACAGCCTCTTGAGGGCAGGGACTGTTCAGTTTTGTCACTGTATAAAGAAAAAAAAAGAGAATAGGAATCAAACTTAATAGAGAACCCCAAATTAGATGTCTGACTGTAAAAATGAATGTTGAAGTTTAATATTTTTTGAGAGAAAATAAAAAAAAATGTTTTCATGTGCTGTTAGTAGATTTTTATTACTGTGGTGTGAAAAATGCTTGAGGGAAGGTAACCATAAATTAAATTTTGACATATTTAGTATACAACACGTATCATAAATACTATTCTATTTTAAAATACTGATACTTTTATAAAATTCTCAACATTAACTACTTTCACATTACATATTTTGTGGGAAAATGGTACTCATATCTTTTAGGGAGAGAGATTTAAGAAAAAAAGCAGATATAAGAAAGAAGTAGAGTAAATTCAATAGTGTTTATTTGTTCAATAAACATGTATAAATGGATACTGTTCATGGCACAAAGATAAGACAATATTTATGAATGATGTACACAGACAAGAAATGAGATACAACTGATAAAGTTGCTTAAAATTGTTTATCACAAGTACCACAAAACTGTTATCTTTCCAAAGGCAACAAAAAAGTCCAACAATCACTTTTCTCCTTCTTGCCTTGCCATAATATTCAGCTGTGACCAGTTAGCATCCTTATTCACTTAGAAGCATACTACTACTAATGTCTAGTATCTTAGGACTTTCCCATATAACACTATAATGAGCTCTTTTCATGTCTCCACCACACTGAAGAGAGACTTGGAAGCCTTTTAATGGAAGAATTAGACTGATGAGATGTAATGGATGTGTCTTTAGAGAAAGATTTTGTAGACATTCAACTGATTCTTATTGACTTTGAGGTAAATAGGACAGTTTTTTACTGTCGAAGTAGATATTCAAAAAGGACTAGCCACAAGAATAGCCTTATGTATCTTTCTCTTCATCTTTGCTCTTGGTGAATCTTATATATTCACTCACTGTTCAAGTTAGTTTTGTAAAGGGAGTAGTCATAGGCCCTCTTGACTGAGGCTTACACATAGCCTGGAAATCCAGGTTTGGGTTCTTTGTCTATTGCATCTTTTTCATTTTAGGTGAAGAATTAGAATAGTAGATATGAGTGTCCTCCTATCTCTGTTTGAAAGCCATCTCGGGGCAGAGCCAAAATGGCAGCGTAGCAGCAGCAAAATATCACAGCTGTCACATAGCAACCCAAAAATACCTATAAATCAGGACTCTAAACCAATCCTGGAACTCCAAAACACACACAAAGATACTTCCCACTAAACTCAGCTCGGCTACAAGGAACCATATCAGCACTGCGAACCGAAACCAGCCTGCCCTGAAGCCAAGGCTGTGCCCTGGGGGTGGCTAGACGGGAGGAGCAGAGGAGCCTCTCAGGTGCACAGATTAGCAGCAGCTGGGAGTGGGGATTGAGAAGGGGGGAGATAAGCAGTCCGGCGAAAGGCCTCCAGAGCTGAAAAGCTAAAGGCAGAGGTTTTGCACCCGCCTCAGCGTTGCAGCTTCCCGCCTGCGGCCTGCAGGCAGCAGGGGGACTGAGCGATTGTGCTCAGGCCAGTGCTCTCACATTGAGCAGCCTGGATCCTGATCGCCCTCTTGGGCCTCGGTCTTGGACTCTTCATTATCCCGTCAGCCAGAAGTATTTAGGAAGAGTCCCAGCATTTTCCTGAGAGCTACGGCAGCCGGGAGGACCCCAGCTATTTGGGACAGAGCTTTCCCTTCTGGAAGCAGGGCCCCACAGAGATTTAAAAAAAAAATCACAGTCTGAAGAACCATGAGTAAGAATAAGCATAAGAAGCAAAGTAAGAACAGCTCCC
>CM053580.1:419808293-419827953 GCA_028627135.1 Pseudochirops cupreus | reverse complement strand
AAATCAAGATACTATTAAACAGATCCAAACAAATGAAAAAATAGAAGACAATGTGAAATATCTCCTTGAAAAAAACCACTGACCTAGAAAATAAATGCAGGAGAGAAAATGTAAAAGTTATTAGATTACCTGAAAGCCATGATCAAAAAAAGAACCTAGAAAGCATCCTTCAAGAAATTTTGAAGAAAAATTGCCCTGATATTTTAGAACCAGAGGGCAAAATAGAACTTGAAGGAGTTCACCAATCATATCTTGAAAAAGATCCTCAAAAGAATACTCTTACGCATGTTACAGCCAGATTCAGGAGTCCCCAGATCAATCAGGAAATATTATAAGCTGCCAAGGAGAAACAATTTGAATACTGTGGAAACAGAGTCAGAATAATCCAGGATCTAGCAGCTTCTACATTAAGGGTTTGAAGGTCCTGGGATATGATATTGTGGAGATCAAAGGAGCTAGAATTAAAACCAAGAATCAGCTACCCAGCAAAATTGAGTATAATATTGCAGGGGAAAAATATGGTCATTCAGTGAGGTGGAAGACTTTCAAACACTTTTGCTGAAAAAATCCAAAATGAAAAGAAAATTTGACATTCAAATACAAGAAGCATGAGAAGGTAAACATGGAAAAGAAATCATAGGGAACTTATTAAAAGTCGAACTATTTACATGCCAACATGGAAAAAACAATAACTGTAACTTATGAAACTTTTCTCAGTATGAGGATAGGTGAAGGGAATACAAATATATATACATATATATATACACATACATACATACATATCTGAGTATGTGTATATATGTGTACATGGAGGGCATAGGTTCAATTGAATAGTAAGGGACAATACTTTAAAAGATGAAATTCTTAGGTGGGAGAGAATTAGAATGAGAGGAGACAGGTGGAGACAGAATGGGGTTAATCATCTCATATGAAAGAGGCAAGGGATAATTGCTACAATGGAGAGGAAGAACAGAAAGGCAAAAGGGAAAGAGTACACTTTATTCTCACTGAATTTGGCTTAGGGAAGGAATGACATAAACTCTAAACTGAGTATCTTGCCACACAGGAGAGTAGAAGGGGACGGGGATGAGAGGTGAGATGATGGAGGGGAGGGCAACATGGGGGGAGAGTTGCTGGAGGTACACACTTTTGTAAAGGGACAGAGACAGGGTAGAGAATAGAATGGCGGGGGAAGGGATTGGAAGGAGGGACATATAATCGTCTCACAATATGCCCACTGTGGAGATATTCTCCGTAAATACACATGTACAGCCTGTATTTAATTGCTTGTCCTTCCAGTCATAGTGGGTGATGAGGAAGGAAGGGAAAGAATATAGAATTTGAAGTTCTGTAATCAAATGTTAAAAATATATATTTATATATTATTATTTATTATTGTTATTATTATTATTATTAATATTAATGTGGTAGGGAGGCACTGTGGTAGGGAGATCCATACTGTCCTACTGGAAAGTCAGAGGGGCAAGGGGGAGGATATAGGAGAGAACAGATTAGGGGAGGGGTTATATAGTGGGATGGCTGTTTTGAAGTGTTGGGTAGGGGAAAAATGGGAGAAAATTTGTAATTCAAATTCACATGGAAATGAATGATGTTAGCAAGAAAATAAATTAATTAATTTATTTTAAAAAAGAAAAAGAAAAATGGAAGTAAGGCTAAGGCAGAGTATGGCTTATTCATTGTTCTGTCTGAGTGTTCCCTCCCAACATACAAATATAAACCCATACATATAACACTTCTACTTTGACTCGTCCTTTCTTCTCATCAATTTATCACTTGGGTCTATTTAATATTCTGAATGCTTTCCTCAGTTCTGATATTATGAAGATACCAGTGGATCAATCTGACTGGCAATCTGACATATTCCTGCCGTGTGACAAGCCAATCTTCTCTCCCTATTATTTAATCCATAGATGACATCATTTACTTATCTATTCAGAATTAATTTGTTGAGATTCATTATGTATCTCTCTTTGTCCTCTAAGTGATACACATTTTTTTTATTTTTTCAAGTGCATTTGGAGTGGGGGGGGGGGGGGCATTGGCAGGGCAAAGATGGCTGAGTAAATGCAGAAACTCGCTTAAGTTCCAACTCAAAAGACCTCCAATATCAGTAAAAGAATGACTCTAAACAAATTTTAGAGCTTCAGAACCCACAAAGTGACAGAGAGAAACAAATCTCCAGCAAAAGGCAGTCTGTCAAACTGACGGTAAGTGTCTATTACACCACACTGGAGCCTTGTGCAGTCTCACACATTCCCAGACCTGAGACAGCCCCAACCAGTGGCAAAGACCATCTGGAGCAGACTTCAGAAGAGTGAATCACCAGTAGCTGTGGTGGTTTCCAGACTTCTCAACTCATAAATACCAAAGAGAAAGTAAAAGTTTAGTGGGGAACTCTGTTGGAACTGAGTGAGAAAAGAACATGGTATGGCCCCTGCCCCACAGGGTAATAGGTGGTGAGGTGCAGTGACTGCAGATGCTGATGTGTGACTGCCTCCAGAATTCCTGGCCTATATATCATAGGGGGACCAAGTGACCATTCAGAGGTTAATCACTCTTCCTTTGACCTACTTGGATCTGGATCACAGTCTTGGGTGGTAGGCCTTGGGTGTGTGGCCAGTGTCCCAGACCTTGGAGTATCTGTAGAGAAGGTGTCTTCCTCATAGCTCTCATGACATTTGCAAAAACCCCAGCAATTTGAGACACAGCTCTCTCCACTTGGGAAGCAGAGTTCTATTGTGGCAAAGAGCTCAAAAGTCAAATGATTGGCTGGCAAGAAGAGCAAACAGAAGAAGCACAATCAGACAATGGACTCCTTTTTGGGGGACAAAAAAGATCAAAATATGGAACCAGAAGAAGTCAACAAAATCAAAATTCCTGTATCAAAAGCTACCAAGAAAAATATGAAGTGGTTCCAGACCATGGAGGAGCTCAAGAAGGATTTTGAAAATCAAGAGAAGTGAAGGAAAATTTGTGAAAGGAAATGAGAACGATGCAAGAAAATAATGAAAAGAGAGTCAGCAACCTGACTGAAGAAAATAACACCTTACAAAATGGAATAAATCAAATGGCAAAAGAGCCCATAAAGTCAATGAGGAGAAGAATGCTTTAAAAAGTCAAACTTGCCAGATGGAAAAGGAATTTCAAAAACTCACTGAAGAGAACAATTCCTTCAAAATTAGATTGGAGAAATTGGAAGTTAATGACAATGAGAAATCAAGATACTATAAAACCAATCCAAAAATATGAAAAAAAATACAGAAGCCAATGTGAAATATCTCATTGGAAAAACCACTAACCTAGAAAACAGATTCAGGAGAGATAATTTAAAAATTATTGGACTACCTAAAGCCATTGTCAAAAAAGAGCCTAGAAATCATTCTTCAAGAAATTGTGAAGGAAAATTGCCCTGATATTTTAGAACCAGAGGGCAACATAGAAATGGAAAGAATTCACTGATCACCTCTTGAAAAAGATCCCAAAAAGAAAACTCTTAGGGATATCATAGCCAAATTCCAGAGTTCCCAGGAAAAGGAGAAAAAACTGCAAGCTGTCAGAAAGAAACAATTTGAATATTGTGGAAATAGAATCAGGATAACACATGATCTAGCAGTTTCTACACTAAGGGATCAAAGAGCTTGTACTATGATATTCCAGGGGTCAAAGGAGCTAGTGTTAAAACCAAAAATAATCTATCCAGCAAAACTGAATGTAATGCTTCAGAGGAAAATATGGTCATTTAATGAAATAGAGGACTTTCATGTATTCTTGATGAAAAAATCATAGATGAACAGAAAATTTGACTTTTTAAGACAAGAATCAAGAGAAGCATGAGAAGGTAAACAGTAAAAAGAAATCATAACAAACTTATTAAAGTTTCACTCTTTACATCCCAACATAGAAAAATAATAAATGTAATTCATGAGCCTTTTCTCAATATGGGGATAGTTGAAGGGAATATATATATATATATATATATATATATATATATATACACACACATGTGTGTGTGTATACACATGTGTGTGTCTGTGTCTGTGTGTGTGCTTACACATATATGTATATATGTATAGGATGCTGTATGCATTTATGAATACCTATGTGAGTGTGTTTATATGTGTGTACATATATACTAAGAGAGAAAGGACAGGATCAGTTGAATAGGGAGGGATGATATCTAAAAAAATAAAATGAAGATGTTATAGAGGAATATAACGAGAGAAGGAGAAAGGGAGAGATGGAATTGGATGTATTATCTCACAGGAAAGATGCAAGGGAAAACTGTTACATTGAAGAGGAAGAACAGGAAGGCAAAAGGGAATGGGTCAACCTTACTCTCATTGAATTTGGCTCAAGAAGGGAATAACATACACACTCAATTGGGTATCTTACCCTACAGGAAAGTAGGCGGAAGGGAATAAGAGGGGGAATGATAGAAGTGAGGACAGATTGGGGGGGCGAGGACAGTTAGAAGCACACACTTTTGAAAAAGGACAAGGTCAAAGTTGAAAATAAAATAAGTGGGGGACAGGATGGTATGAAGCAAAATATAGTTAATCTTTCACAATATAACTACTATGGAAACATTTTGCATAACTACACATGTACAACCTATATTGAACCGCTTGTCTTCCAGTGGGGGTGGGTGAGAAGGAAACAAGGGAAAGAATCTGGAAAAAAAAGTTTTGAAAACAAATATTTAAAAAAATGTTTCTTTTACATACAACTAAGAAATAAGGTATACAGGCGCTAGATCATAGAAATCCATCTTGCCCTACTAGAAAGTTGGGGGGGGGGGGGGAGTAATGGGGGAGGATATGAGAGAATAGATTGGAAGCAGGGCTATTCAGTAGGTTCGCTATCTTTGGGTGTTGGTAGGAGCAAGATGGGGCAAAAATTTGTAACTCAAAATCTTGTGCAAATGAATGTTGAAAACTAAAAATAAATAAATAAATATTTTTAAGAAGACCCTTATGTTCCAGTTCTTGCTGTCATATAGCAACATTAACAGAACATTAATTTTGAAATGAACAGGTCTTTGTTTTTATGTTAATTTTGATCAGCAATGGAGTTTTGCAGTTTCCCAAAGCATTCCAATCCTGTCTCCTCTTATTTAAACTCTGGGTTCCCACTCATTTTTCACCTTAACTCTTTGTCCTAGTTACAAAAAATGAAGGGAAAGCTCAATAGAATGTTTATGCAAACAAATGTATGTTGAAATCTGAGCAATAAATAGTCTTCTTCCATTTCTTCTTTCCTATATAGATAAATATTTCTAGGAATATTATATGATTTTGATATATGGATTCCTTGATAAGTACATGTGAGGTGATAGTTATTCCACTTATTAAAATTAAAAATTGCCACTAGCAATCAATTAGCCTAACAAGATCTCAATTTGTTTAATTTTTCAGTTAATTTTTATATGATAAAAATGTGGTCAATTATAAACTAGTACTTGAAAAATCATGTTAATAACCCTCTGGTGCTTCCTTTGATAATATTTTCCTGAGTTCTTGAGCTATAACAGTGCTTTGAACAGGATTTGAGTATGGACCCGCAAATAGTGTGAATATGTCTTCTAAGGAACAATGAAATAATTACAGAGAGGTAGATGACCAGACCTTCACTTGTGAAACTTACCTTTAAATTAATTTAGTTCAGTTTCACAGACTCTATTAGAGTCTGCAATAGCTAAGGTTAGGTGTGACACAAAGGGAAACAAGTAGACATATGACTTATTGGGGGTAGGGAACAGGAAAGAAATGTATTTATATAGCACCTACTATGTGCCAGGTGTTTTACATTGTGTTAAGCCTTTCTGGTAAATATCACGTCACTCCACTCTCACATCAATACTCTGAGGCAGGTGTTATTATTATCTACAGTTTTACACTTTAGTCAAGCAGAGGTTAAGTGACTTGCCACAGGTCACACTGCTAGTAAGAATCTAAGACAAGATTTAAACTCAAGCCTTCCTGATTCTAGACTCAGTGCTCTGTGCATTTTGTCATGAACTGACTACGTTATTGCACTGGCCTTCAAGGAGTTCCAAATCTTGGATAGACTTGAACTTGGATTTTTGATGCATGTTGGTTGCTTTGCTTGGCCCTTGATTTTTTCAAGTTGCTTTGCACTTTAGGTAGTGTCCTCTGATTTCTTGAAACTGTGATTTTTGCCTTATGACCTTGCTCTACCTGAATACATGTATGTAGATGCATAATCCAGGATGAACCCTGGCAGCAGACTTTACTGTTTCACAATCATTATATGAAGTCAATATTTATCTATTAAGCAACTATCACTTTGCCCAACATGCTTAACAGAGTGGATAAAGAACTGGCCAAGAAGATTTGGTTTGATTTTTCCCTCTGACATGAACCTTGACTTGTCATTTAATTCTCAGGGCTCCAAGCAACTTTCTAAGACTATGAAGAGAAAATTCCAACTTGAATAGATAGCAGTCATTTCCTCTTGTAGAAAATGGCAATGTGAATAAAATTGAACATTCCATCCCTATATCTCTCTCTCCGTTTTAAACAAGCAACTAGTCCTGCAGTTGCAACACAGTACGGTATCCAAAGGGCTGCCATAACATTTACCTCTAATGTCCGTGTAACCCTGAACAAGTCACCAAATATACATAAGCGACTTTCTAAGAAATGAAGTTGAAGATGTAGTCCTACATTTGTAGAAAGGATTTCCTTAACTTGGAGTTTCCAATGAAATCACAGATTCTGTCTATTACTAAGTGGCCTAACATTGCAAATCTAGTTATTTATAATAATACACATGAAAAGTAGATGTAGCCCATGCGCTTCTCTAAAATATGTTGGCATTAAAATGCTTTGTACTTATACAACATATTAATACCTATCAGAAAACATGGTGTATCACTTCCATCCCCAAGTCGTAATGGTTTTAAAGTCAGAAGGCTAGAGTTTGAGTTCTTTCCTTATTTTTAAAAATAAGAATTATAGTATTTATAACATTTTCATATTATAATTACATTGGATTATAATTATTCTGTAATCATATTTTTATAGAAATATGTATTGTTATTTTTCTATTACTTAACTCACAGAGTTATTCTGAGGAAAAATCCTATATAGATAGGAAATTTTTGTGATGGCCAGAACACTTGGCAAATACAGTACTTTGCCTTTGGCAGATAATAAAGGCAGGAATTTAGACCAATAATAGAAAAGGAAATTCCATTTAAGATAACTACAAAATTCATGAAGTATTTGGGGATAAATCCACCAAAGCACATAGACTATTTGTATAGATACAATTATAAAATACTACTTAAGAGGATGTTAAATAACTGGAGAAATATTCAATTTTTATAGTTGGATTGGGCCAGTATCATAAAAAATAACAATCATCTGAAAGTATGCTATACCAATCATACTTAAAAAAGGATATTTGCAGAATTTGATAAGATAATAACAAAATTCATTTAGAGAAACAAAGAATCTAGAGCATAAAGGGAAATGAAGGAATAAGGTAAGGATGAAAGGGAAATAAAACTTGCAGTACTATATTATAAAGGACAATTCATCAAAACCATTAGATTTAGCTTAAAGAAATTACATCAACAGAACAAAGTAGACAAAAATGCATCACAAGGAATGGAATTACTCAGTCAACACACTGGAAAACATGAATTCCTTAGGTAAGGACTCCCTAATTGATAAATACTGCTTTGACAACTGGAGAGCAATCCGGCAGAAATTAGATGTAAATCAACATCTTATAACATATTGTACAATAAATTCTACATAGAGACATGACTTTTTAATATCAAAGAAAATAATATAAGCTAATTAGAAAAGAAGATTTTTATACTTCTCATAAATATGAGTAGGAGATACATTCTTAATGAAAAATGAATAGAGGCAATTATAAAAAAATAAATAGATGAAACTCAAAAGCTTCTCCGCACAAAAATAATGCATCTAGGACACAAAGGAAAGCCACCAAATGGGAAAAAATCCTTTAATATCATTTTTTCCAATGAAACTTTGGTATTTAAGACACATAGACACATACACACACACACACACACACACACACACACACATGCACGCACGCACAATTAACTGCCTTGTAAAAGAAATTTCAATCACTGATAGTAAGAGAAAACCAAATGAAAACTACTTGTCAAACATAATGGAAGATTGGAACAATCAATGCTGCAGTGGCTATAGGAAGACAGACGTTGGTAGAGCTGGAATCAATAAAAAACATTTTGTCAAGGAATTTGCAATGATTCAAATAAAGTCTCAAAATTTTCAAAATCTTTTGATCCAGTGAGTTTAGTATTAGTTACATACTCAAGGAGGTCACCAATAAAAAATAAAGTCCCATATACATCAAAATACTTCCTAATATGTGTTTCTGGTAGCAAAGAACTGGAAATAAAGGAGTTGCTCATTTATTGGAAAATGATTAAACAAACTGAGCTATGTGAATGTAAAAAAAATTAAGATTCTATAAGAAATGACAAATTTGATGAATAAAAACAGGCATAGAATATTTATATGAAGTGATGCAGCACAAATTAAGCAGAGCTAAAAAAAAAACCACAAAAAATTTACAAAATGACTACAGTGTCAATAGATAGAACAACCACTAGCAGAATTTGAATATTACAAAATCATAGGAAAGCAACATGGCCCCAAAGAAGAGATAGGATGTTCATGAATGGTATAAACTATACATGCTTTTAGACTTCTTGGTGTAATTATATATTTTAATGATTTTTTTCTTTCCATTTTTCTACTTTAAAATATCGTGTTGTTTTTTTTTTTATACGGGATAGCTTTCTGGAGGGGAAGTGGGAGAGATAATGTGAGAAACTCTGGTGATTTAAAAATAAAATACATCAACAAAAATTTATGTGTAAAAAGGGAAACTCTTGAAGATCTTTTTAAAAGAAGTTCTAGAAGTTCAATTTGTCCTGCCAATTGAACACATGACCACAGTGACAGGAAAGCAAAAAAAAAAAAAAAAAGAAATGCTAACATGAACTTTGGCAGCATAGCAGCATAGTGTCTAGAACAAAGGAAGGGGTATTTCCACCATTTTCTTCCTTAGTGAAATGTCATATGTTATGTTGTGTTAATTTTGGAATAATCCATTAGGAAAGATGAGCTCTGGAGCATATCCAGAGGAAAGTTATCAAGAAGGAGAGGCAATTAGAAACTGAGATAGGAGAATGGGCTGAAGGAGCTGGAAATTAATATATTTAAAGATGTGATAACTGCCTTCAAGTATTTGAAGGTCTTTTTAAAATAAAATAATATTTTATTTTGTCTTCTGCCTACTTTCGGAAGGGTTCATTGGTTTCAAGTGGTATAGCGTCTGATTTTGACTATGCAATTCTTAACAATTAGAGCTATTTTAATTTAAATATTCATCTTTAGTATTCAGCTGGCAACTATGTGGTATAGTAGAAATAGAGCTGGGCCTGGAGTCAGGAAGATTTGAGTGTGAGTGTAGTCTCTGATACTTACTAAATGTGTGACCCTGAGCAAGTCATATAACCTTTATTTGCCTAAGTTTCCTTGTCTGTAAAATGAGAATAATGATATCCCCTATTTCCCAAGGTTGTTGTGAGGATCAAATGAGATAATATGCCTACAGTGCTTAGCACAGTGCATGGGAACAGTGGGTGCTTAGTAAGTGATTATTTCCTTTCCCCCCTCTCTTCTCTTTACTGGATGTCTTCCATCACAGACTGGATGGACATTTCTTGGGGCTGTTGAAGAAAGGATTTATGATCAAGCATAGACTGGACCAGATGACCTCTGCCAAACCTTCTACCTCTGAGATTCTATGGCTCTCTGTGGTTCAGTGAAAGTAACAGTGATTTGAAGGCAAAGCACATCGGTTGAAATCATGACTTTGTTACTTACTAGCCATGTTGCTATCAAATAATTCCTCAGCTATAAAATGAGGAACAATGGTTTAGAATGCTTAAGTTTTGTTTTGTTTTGTTTTAAAGCCTTATATCCTGGGAATTGTAATTGCATTCCAAGTTATTGAAGTTATTTTCAAATGAGATTGCTGAGCTGCTTTTTGAAATTTCTGAGATTCCTTCTTTTGAATGGGAAAAGTCCCAGAAGATTGGAAGTGCTACCATTCAGCTATTTATATAATCTTAAACTTGACTTTGACCCTTAATCAGGGCCTAAGAAAATTTATGAAACAGATGAAATAAACATATAGAGAAGTGATAATCATAAAAATTAAGCACATCCTGCCTCTGACACTTTTTCAATAACCTTGGGCAAATTACTTAAGCTCTCTAGGGCTCAGTTTCCTCAGTATAAAATGAGAAAGTGGGACTTGATGGGATCTATAATTGCTTCAATCTCTAAAACTATATGTGATTCCATAAGTCTGTAATCATGGGTTCACAAAGATTCAATAATTTATCAACTCTATGTACCTAATTTCCATATCTTTATTTCTAATCCTGAGCTCTCTCAAACAACTGAAATGGATAGGATTTTTTTTCTTTCCTTCTTTCTTTTTTTAACCCTGCCAAACCTCATATAGGACCTTGTAAAGCCAAGCACGAACAACTTTCCAGAGGACTGCTGCTGTGAACAGCTTTCAAGGTTTTGATTACATAGTATAGCGAACTCTCTATTCAGTAACAAATCAGAACAAAACATTCACAGAAAACAAAGTACAGCATTCAGAATGTTTATGGCATGACAACTTATCACAAAAATGGCCACATAATTTTCACCAAAGTGGTCACATAGTTTTAAGCAAAAGATAATATTCATTTAGTAAATCCTTAATTCAATCACCCTTAAGGAGGCAAGCCTCCTTAATTGACACAAAGTACAAAGGTCAAAGTCCTCCACTCACAGGGGGCAAATAAGTTACAATATCATTGAGTTTTTTTGGGAGAAGACACTTCAAGACCCTGGTGGATCTTTGGCCTCGTGAGTGTAGGTGTTCCCTCTAATTACACAGAATGAGACCCAGACCAGACCTGCCCATCCTATGTGATACTTGTTGTCACATAAATCCACCGTGGATTTTTGTGGTAGCAAAAACCAACCAAACAAATAAATTTAAAAAAAAAACAAACAAACCAGGAAACAAAGAAGAGTAGGGATTGAGGAATAATTGAAGAAACTGAGTTATGTGAATCTAATGGAATATTATTGCAGTGTGTGAAATGATGGATATGAGTTCAGGGAAACATGGAAAGATTTCTATAAACAGATGTAGAGTAAAAAGGTGAACAACATATACCATGACAAGACTAAAGTAAATGAAAACAACCCTGAAAGGTAAAGTTGAGCTCAAATGCAAGATAATGAAACAACACTCTTTGGTCCTCTCATGAGAAAGCTGTGGGATTACAGGCAGGGAAAGCTGTATATCCTGGAAGATGCAATTGCAATGTCAGTTGGTTTGGTTTAACAAAAAAATAAATTAAATAAGGGAAGAAAAAAAAGTTACAGAATCATCAGTCAGCATTCAATACCCAAGGAGAGTACCTGTTACCTTGTCAATGCAAGGGGATCTTCAAATTCCATTACTATTATAGACCTTGTACTTAGTAGGTGCTTAATAAATTCTTGTTGAATTGAATATCTAAATAAGATAAATCCAGTTATATGTACCATCTAAACATGTATAAAACTGAGCTAATTATCTTTCTCCCTAAACCTTCTCCTGTTCTATCCATGGTACCATAACTTCTTCAGTCATTCATGGCTGTTGCTATCTTTGTCTCTTTTCTCACTCTTTCACTTCTCTGTATCCATTTGGTAATCTGAGATCCTGTGACATTTGGATCCTTGACATTCCTCACAGGAGACACTACAACCCTGGTTTCTCAATTTTTAAAGCCTTCTTCCCATGCCTAGAGATCTCTTTATCTACATGTGTGATTTTCCCTGCTTTCTTAAAGTCTCAGCTGAAATCTCACTCTATCCAGGAAAGAGCTCTCAACTTCCTTTAAAGCTAGTTCCTTCCCTCCATTAATTAACTCTAATTTATCCTGTATAATCTTCTAGGTAACCTTCATTAGACTGTGAGCCCCTTGAGAAAATGTATTCTTTTTTTGCCTTCCTTTGTATCCCCAACAGTCAGTTGAGTGCCAGATATATAGCAGTCACTTAATAAATGCTTGCTGACTTATTGATTCTACTTCCCACCAAATGTTCTCTATCCTTTGTTCTCCAAACAGGCCTCTTACTTTCTTGTCCCTGTGCCTTTGTTCATATAGTTCCCTCTAACTCCCTAAATCAATAGCCATCCTTTTAAAGGCCAGAGCTTCTTCCAGGAAGCTTTTCCTTTTCTCTCTTATCTCCCTTATACATAAAATTAAATGATCTCTTTGTTTGAATTTTTCTAATCCATATATTAGGTATTATTTAGTATTATAATTGTCTCTCCATTGAAGCATTGCAATGTTTAAGTCTACTTATCTATCATGTTTGATGTTCTTCAAATACAGTATAATCACCAGTAAAGCAGAAGGACTTATCTAAACTTTATCTTTCCCAAGTATGGAACATAATGAATTACATATAGTATAATTGTGGAATTGAATTGAATCCATGCCAAACAAAAGTCATATTCCTTTTTTTTAAGTTTATCAAGCTAATGGAGCAGAAAAAACAGTTATATAAATAATGTATCTATAAATGAACAAGGCTTTTTAAAATGGGGTTCTAGTATATGAGATGGGAATATATGGGTTATACTAGTAGAGTTATAACTGGCTAAATAGCCATGCTCACAAAGTGTTACGTTGGTTTAATGCCAGCAAAGAGGGAAGTTTTTAATAGCACATTCAGAGCATTGTGTCTGAAACTGTCTCATTTGATAGTTTTTAGTAGTGGCTTCAAAGAGAGACATAAAAATATAATCCACATTTGCAAATGATCCAAAGTGAGGAAGCAAAGATGGTATACGTTAGCTAGAAATCGGGATCCAGAAATATCTCAATAGCCTGAAATAGTTGGCGAGATATAGCAAAATGTAATTTAATAGAAATACATATCCTATATTGAAATTCAAAAAAATCAAGTACAGAAAGAGCAAGACTTTGCCATCAGTTCATATAAAATTGCCTTAAGATTCTAGCTGGAGACAGGCTTGACAGGAATCAATAGTATCAAATGGCTGCCAAAAGAGCTAATGAAATCTTTGGCTATGTTAATAAACCTATAGTGTTCAAGAAAAAGTAGGCAATAGGTCCACTGTATTCTTGGCTGATCATATTATATATACATATATATACATGTATATATATATATATACATACATATATATACATATATATACATATATACATATATATACATATATATACACATATATATACATATATACATACATATATGTATATATATATAGATTACTGTGTTTATAAGAGAAACAATAACAAATTGGAAAGAAAACAAATCAGAATGGTGAATTAAATGTGGTAACAACAACAACAAATTAGAGGGGAAATAGAGATATTTAACTTAGAGGATATTAATTACTGGAAAAATATTCATTGGCTTTGAATTTTTGTGAGGAAAATCACATTCATTTTATATAACTCTAGAGACCAGAAGTCACTGCTGAAGAGTTGGATGGGACCTCAGAGACCATGTATTTCAACTGGTATCTGATCAAGAATCCCCTCAATACTATTTTGCTTGAAAATTTGTAAGTGATATTGATTGTAACTGTCAGGGAGGCAGATTTGGACTCAAATGCAATGAATAATTTTCTGATAGTGTTATAAAAAATTGGAAGGAATTATATTATTTGATACTACTTATCCTTTCAATTAAAATGTTCAAGTTGGGATTCTATGACCACTAGGGAGAGATAAGGTAGAAGGAATTTCCAAATGCGGTATATGAAACTTAGATAACCTCTTAGGTCTCTTTACTTCAAAAAAAAACCAAACATTGTAATTCTTAAAATATCTGGTACTTACTGAATAAGTTATTTATATGTGGCTAAATATACCCTAGCTCCAAAACAAACTGGTAGGGAAAGCTAAATTGAGCTGGATTGATTGTCAATATAGTTTTATATGTGTGAAACAGTCTGATCTTTATTAGAACGGCACTTGGAACATCAAGCTTCAGTAAAATAATCTCAATGACATGGTTTGGATATTGTGGACCATTTATTATTTGACTCCCAAGGTTGTTTTGGTTGGCTCTGGGGGAACTTAAAATTAATTGCTCCCATTTCAGATTTAACAGGGAGAAAATAAAAGGCAGGCTGGAAATAACAAACACATGCCAAAAGAATATTAATGCAGCAGACAGTCATTATATAGGTCATGTTTGATTAGCAGTGCCTTTATATTGTACAATGAGAAAAAGTGACATTTTTGCTCCATAGGCTTTTTATGGCAATAGAAGGGACACACTCTGTATATTCTGGTAGTCAAAGAAATTGAAAATAGTGATATGAGCTACAAAGTTGATGGAATGTATTCCAGTGGAGCCATATCAGAACTACATGGTCATTTTTTTCCACATACTTTGGCAGAACAGTTAGAAATATTCTGAGTGTTACATCAAAAGGAAAACAAATTCCCAAAAAAACATAAGATATTATTCTACCTCTCTGGTAGATAAGAAATAAACTAGCATTTAAGTGCCTACTATGTGCCAGGAACTTTGTAAATATCTTGTTTAATCATCACAATAACATCTATTTAATCAACACAATAACAACACAAAACATCACAATAACATCTTATCTAAACTGAGATAGACAGAGATTAAGTGATGCTCAAGATCACACAGCTAGTAATTGCTCAAGGGTAGCTTTGATTATACTGTCCCCTGACTTCAAGCCCTGTGATTTATCCAGGATGCTCTACCTTTGTACCATCTAGCTGCCTGGATTGAATAAGAAAAATATCATCTCTTCTGTGTTGATAGTAAATTAGCCAATTTTTCAGACTTTCAAGATTTAACTTAGTAGACTATAATTTTGACTTTACATCTTATATCTAAAATATGGTATCTATTCTGACTTTTATCACCTCTCTGTTGTCATAAATTATATTAAACACAGAAATGTCAAAATCTTGCTAGCACGATGAAGGAATTTTCAAAATTCCCAAGTGCAAGCTACCAGATTAAAATGTATTAGGAAATGTTTAACAAAGTAAAATACGATACAGATAATGTTGATTTGTGGTTTTCTAAAGCAATATGTGGTTCACAGGGATCCATTTATTTTTGAGTTTGCCACCACTGCAAGTGTCCCAGAGAGTAAATGACACTTTAAAAGGACAACTAGGGAGTCCTACTGTAGGAATATAATCTTTTTAGTAGCACTTCAGATATAATGACTAATTAGGAAGAAAGTCATTTTAATTAGAGTTGTGATTCAAAACAAAAATGATAGCCCTCTGCTCTCAAATCCAGTGTTCTTTCCTGTATACTATGAGAAAATAAACATGTGGAGAAGCTAAATATTTTGCTCAAGGTTATAGAATATTTAAGTGTTGGAACTTTGATTTGGTCTCAGAACTTTTGACTAAGAGCTCAGTTTACTATCCCAACATTGCTTTTTCACCTGTTGATTAAGGGTCTGCTTTAGAGAAACTACAAAGTAGAGTAGAAAGTACATTGGGATTTGGAGTTGTAAAGCATAAGTTCAAATCCTAGCTCTGGCATTTACCAGCTCTGCTTCGCTGAGATTACTTTATATATTGGAGCTCTGATTTTACCCATCTATAATAATAATAGTAACAATAAAATAACAATAATAACAACAATAATGTTATTTACTTCATAGTATTATTGTGACAAAAGTTTTATGTACCTTCTCTCTGTATGTTTGCATGTGCATGTACATACATGGGCATATGGAATGGTAGCACTCATAGATACAGAATTTATAAGCAACATATTTTCTATTTGCATAAAGCTGAAACTCTGGCTTTATATTATCATCATAGTTCAACCTTGAAAGCTTCCAAGTAACCTTACAGCTTTGACTCATTACATGCTAGAAAAATTTGAATGTGTCTCTCTTAAACACATTCACTCTTTCTCCTCAGGCAAAAGGGTCTATCAAAGGATCGGGAAATAAGATGTTTTATTTGACACTACACTCTAATATACAAAATAGACAAATAAATAAGCATTCATTAAGTGCCCATTCTATGCCAGTCGCTGATCCAGGCATATGGAATTTAAAATAAAACAGTCCCTCACCTCAAATAGCTTACATTTTATTGGGGAAGACAGTCATAAGGATATAATCTCCAATGATGTAGATTATGATCCTTCTGTGACTCACCACCCTGTGTGACTCTCATTCATGTCCTCCTATGTTTACCAACAGCACCTAAAATATTAGATGCCTTCGTTCAATTCTCATGTCATCATATGTGTATCAGTGAAGCATCCAGATGGTATTTATTTTTTCAGTTTTAATATATTTTTATTTATATGTTTAGGTTTTCATATTGCCTAACTTTCCACATGCCATCTCTTGCCTTCTCTAAGAGTTATCTTTATATTTTAACTCTTTCCAGGGTGTCTTTTTTTTTTTTGCATATATCTACCATGCCTCTCTATTCTTTTTTGTATGACCTCTGACTTCAGTTATTTGAAGATCATTGCATTCTTCAAGTTTTAGCTATCCAGACATACCAGAGGAATATAGGCATTAAATTGTGTGTGTGTGTGTGTGTGTGTGTGTGTGTGTGTGTGTGTGCCTGTGTTTCAAGGGGGAAAATATATAAGATGAGAAAAACAGATAGATTAGACCAATTAGGTTCCTTCTTGCCACAAGAAGCCTCTGTAGCAAACCTGGCTTTTCATCATTTGTGCTGCCTCTAATGCTGCTAGGTTTTGAAGTTCTCTTATTCCTTCTTATCATTCTTCCAGCAACCTGTATTTATATCCTTTTTTTGGTTAGTACATAGAAAAATTGAAGGACTGCCTGAATCATTGTTCCCTTAAGGTTTACTGCAAAGGTTGAGAAATAGGTCTGCCTAAATAGAGATCTTTTCAACACTTTGGTGATGGATATGTCTGAAATCTTTTTAAGTATGTTAAATTTGCCTTTTGCTTAGCAAGCCTGTTTTTTCATAGATAATATCAAGAAAGCATTGCTTGAATTATGGTGAAATCCCACTTAGTAAGAGTTTGTGGTAGTTCCACCGTGTAAGCCAAAGAGGAAGAAAATACAGTTCAAAATGAGATGTTAATGAAGTGGATTGCAAACAGTGGCCAGATGCTTCTAATCTTTAGTTTAACAAAAGCTACCTCATAGAAATTCTTGTTTAACGGGTCATACTCTTTATTTTTTTAACATAGTTTCATGTCTAATGTGTTTTGGTGGCAATCTATAAAAATGATTTTCACTCATTTTACTGCACACATGAATTCTTGAAGATAAATTAGAGATTTTCTAGTAATTAGAGGAAAGTTGACAAAAATATTGCCACAATTGGGATGCATATTATTGTTTTTCCAGAAGCATTTATCCAAATATCTTTTTACCTCACAAGAATGAAATGAAACATATGGATATAGGTTCCTGGTTGACTTGAACAACATCAATATAAATCAGTAAGATCAGTTTTTAATGTGTCTCTGGTGGCTAATATCATCAGTGCAAGGTCTTGCAATGAGTTAACTTTAGACATATGCTTTGCTGCCTTGAAGTGAATGATAGCAAGAGTTTTTCATTTCTTTTGCACTAAAAATAATTCAACTCCTGTTAAAGTTGTTTACATGTATTTTTTTTTCTTTTGGAAAATTTTTTTCTTGAAAAATTGAAAGTGTATCATGGAAAAAAAATTGGCCAATTTTGCTCCACAGCAACAGTTTACACACACCACTTACCCCACATCAGCGCTTCATAACATAATTTTGGGTAGATCAGCAGGCATGTAATAAATAAATGTAATATATTTGTTGTAAAAATAACAAAAATCAGCTTGTCTGAAATGCCTGAATTAGTTCATCTGATTCCTTGTAAGAGTGAGTGTGGGTGGGGAGGGGGGACTGAGGTTGGGAGGGAAAGAAAAAAAGAAGGGGAGAACTACTCAATATACAAGTTGGTCTAATTTAGTAAAGTAAAAATTTGGAGGTAGAGATTTCAACCATCAGTACAACTTGCAAATATATGTAAAAAATTCCATGTTTTTTGAGACTGATCTGTATATATTAACAATGAAGAAACAGTTGAGGACTATGTAATAGTGATTTTTGGTTGTTAAACTCTTCAGGTGTTTTTCATAGAGAATCCAACTACTTGATTTGGAACATCATTTTGCCACCAAATCTAGTATATATTTGGGACTTATACACCACCTATGTCCAAAAAATATTATTTCGGGGACTTACTGAATTGAAAATAGTAACATCAGAAAAAAAAAAGGGAAAAACAAGCTGAAAAGAGTAGAGGTACATCAGATATGTAGGAAGAGTTAATTACTATAGTTATATACTAATTGTAGTTCTCAGTGTCCACTCATCTAAGGCCAAAAAAAAAGGAAGAGATTTTTTCATATATAAAAGAAGCACTCAGGTTCACCTGAAGAAAGACATGTTAGCAATTTTGTAGCTCTTCATCATATACCATTTTGATATGTACACTTTTTTATATCTTTTCTAGGTCATTGCTTGTATCTTGAAGAGTGGCTGACAAGAACAAAGCCCTGTGGCTTTCCACTAGCGGCTTCCTTTGAATTAGCGTTGATTTATTAATCACACTTCTACCTAGAAATAAAATAATGGAGAGATTTATCATGAAGGGCCTTATTCTGAATGAGGAACATTTCATAACATAATGGTCAGTATGTATAACTATAGTTTCGTCCTTTATGATTGGTCAGGACACAACATTAAATCTAAACTAGATGAAGGCATTTCTTGGGGAAATTAAAACAATATGTTCAATAACATTAGAATTTACAGAATTTATTGTACAGGAATCAATTGCATAGAGTCTAGTAGACGTTCTTTCTTTCTTATTTTTTTAAAATTATTTTTTTGTTTTTTAGTTTACAGCATTCATTTCCACAAGATTTTGAGTTATAATTTTTCCCCGTCTTTCCCCTACCCACCACCCCAAAACAGCCATCCCACTGATCACCCCCTCTCCCAATCTGCTCTCTCCCATATCCTCCTCAATCCCCCATTTGACTTTGCAGTAGGACAAGATGGAGCTCCTTACCCCGGTGTCTGAACATCTTATTTCCCAGTTGCATGTCATACTACTACTACTACTACTACTACTACTAATAATAATAATAATAATAATAATAATACACATATATTAGGCATTTGATTTAAAAACTTTGGATTCCAGATTCTTTCCTTTCTTCCTTCATCACTCACCCTTACTGGGAAGATAAGCAATTCAATATAGGTTGTACTTATGTAGTTATGCAAAACATTTCCATAGTGATTATATTTCCCTCTATCCTATCCTGGCCCCCACTTATTTTATTTTCAACTTTGACCTTGTCCCTTTTCAAAAGTGTGTGCTTCTAACTATCCCCCCCCCCCCAATCTGCCCTTCCTTCTATCATTCCCTTGCTTTTCCCTTTCCCCCCCTACTTTCCTGTTGGGTAAGACACCCAATTTAGTGTGTATGTTATTCTCTC
>CM053580.1:419786082-419807793 GCA_028627135.1 Pseudochirops cupreus | reverse complement strand
TACTCAGTAAATTCCTCCACTTCATTCTTTATCTTGTTTACTATAAATTTGACTCAGTTCTCTATATATCTGAGAAATGAGGCCTTTATCAGAGATACTTTTTGCAGAAAATTGCTTCCAATTGCTTCCTTCTATGATTTCTGTTAATGCCATGCCCAAGCAGACAAACATAGCAGTTTATCAAACATATGCTCAATCTCCTGTAGGAATACCTGCTTTACAAAGAGATCAGATTATAAAAACAGACTCTTTCATTGGAAGGATGACATTTTGTTAATTCAAACAGAGAAAGGGACAGCATGAATTAATGGACAAAGAACTGGACAGAGAGCCGGTCTCAGAGCCAAGGTGACCTGGATTCAAGTACTACCTCTGATACATACACATTGTCAGATCATGGACAAGTCATTTCAATTCTTGGTGTACCATACAACTCTCCAAAACTATAAATTGCAGAAAAGATGATGACCTGTGTTAGCAGAAGTATTTACTCACTTGGGGT
The DNA here is from genome assembly GCA_028627135.1 of Pseudochirops cupreus. Classification (NCBI taxonomy): domain Eukaryota; kingdom Metazoa; phylum Chordata; class Mammalia; order Diprotodontia; family Pseudocheiridae; genus Pseudochirops; species Pseudochirops cupreus. Next base: position 419,807,291 of record CM053580.1, on the reverse strand, counting down.
TATTTATGAAAAGATAAGTCCAGTCCCTATCCTCAAAATACAGTGGAAAAGAATCAAATTTTAAAAGATAATGTAGTATGAATGAAAAGCACTTAATCTCTCTCTATGTCCATTTTCTTATCTGTAAAATGAGGTACTTGAATTGGATTATTTTGAAGGTCTTTTCAAGCTTTTGAAATGATACTATAGGTCTTATACAAATAATCATAGGAAGTAACTAAACAATGGTACTGATACATAAACTGTTATTTTCACTAATTTAATTCTAAATGTATTCTAAGGTGAGTGATAAATATTTCTTCCTCTTCATCACAATTTCCTCAATTAAAAAATTAATTAACTTTAGTAGAATATAATTTGAATAAATTTGCATTTATAAAGTCACCTTAATTGTTCATTAAATTGCTAAAAATTTAGAGTAATTTTGAAGTGGAAAATTATCATGTTCTATGAAGTACATTGCATTCTGAAGCTAATTTCACTAATTTAAGTAGAGAAAACTGACAATAGACAGGAGGTCATTTTTTTTTGTTCAAAAATGAGATAGTTGATTTGTGGAAATAATTTGTAAGTTCAGTGAATAATATGAAAGAATGGAGGCTGACCTCTGTGCACACCATCATCCCAGACTTCATAATGATTTGGATCAATTTAATGTTGCTAAGTTATTCTAAGGTTAACATTTATTCTATATGTCTAGAAGTGTCTAGTTCATATGCAAACAATGTGCCTGTTGTGTTATTTTAGGTAAATTCATGGTAACATTGGAGACAAAAGGATGAAATGAAAGGAAAAAACTCTCATGGAGAATAATGGTATTAGCAATAGAATACATCAGCCATGCATATATCTATAAATTTTCTTTAACTTCATTTATAATATCCTTTATTTTCCTGTTGTGTTAAAAATAATTTGTATTTTTAAGTCTATCATATTGTTGAGCTAAACATGGCAAGAATGTAGTCAATGTTTTGCAAATGGTAACTCACATTATTTCTTCTTTCTATTAAATAAAATACTGGAATTATTTTGTGATAGGAAACCCATTCTGCTCTTTTGTTCTATTGGCTTTTTTTTCAGATTCACCAAAATTCTTCTGCCAACCTCATGTCATGTATTGAAAATAACACAATCTTGTAGTAAATAAGCCTTAACAGAAAGAAAGGAAGGAAGGAAGGAAGGAAGGAAGGAAGGAAGGAAGGAAGGAAGGCAGGGAGGAAGGCAGGGAGGCAGGGAGGCAGGGAGGCAGGGAGGGGAGAGTATAGTTCATTGTTCCACTTGAAAAACAAAGTATCAGTCTGTCTCATTCACATGGTTTTGTTACAAATGACCAGGGGAAAAATTCAAACTAACAAAGGATTTGAAGGTCTGGCAGCAGCTACATTTATGTAGGGCTACTAACAATGATGATAACTTTGATACAGATTATATCTGCTCTCAACTTAGAAACACTGTCTTAATTTTTTTGATACTTCCTTCAATTTTGTTTCTTTCTTATCCTCCCAAGAATGAGCACAGGGCTTTTTGTACCTTTTAAACACTCAATGACTATCTGTTGAACTGAAGGAAATAGTTTATTGATTATATCATTTAAAAATATCTTTTCCCTCTTACCAGTCAAGAGCAATTTCTGCAGGTATCCAGGTCAGAAACCAAAACTCTCAACTTATTTCTTTCACACAGTAAATTAAATGAAAGTGAGGAAGATTTTATCTCTTCCTACTTATTGGGTGAATAGTCTGGCTCATAAAATACAGCACCATGGGATTTGGGTGGGGAAAAAAAAAAACAACAAAAAATTGTGCCATCTTGGACCATCCAAGTCCCCATTCTTTCCCAAGAAGCACTAAAATTCAATAAAGGAAGGACTTTTCTGATTTGGGTGTACTGATGGTGAAGGTAGCATAAAACTGACCTGCTTTTTCCTTACAAGGTATAGTCAGTATGCCCAATGTTTGATCAAGCTGCTTTCTACTTTTGTTATATACATGTACACACATATACACATGCAGACATGCACACACATATACATATGTATACACATATACACATAAAAGTTTCAAGCATATGCAATTATACAAATCTTATTCATATATTCTATATGTTTTATCTGTACTTATCCCCTCCATTAGAATTTAAACTAAGCTAATTGTGAATAGGTATTATTTAATTCTTTGTGCCTGAATACCTTCTAGGCATATAGTAAGTGCCTAATAAATATTCAATAGCTGGATTGAATATTCATCCCAGGTGAATGTTCATCCTACACCTCTCCCCAGCCTCCATCAAATCCATCTTTGCTAACATTAGGGATATTTAGTTTGAGGGCTAAAAACAACAACAACAAACAGGTGGAGGTTGGAGTGTTATAGTACTTTTTAAATACTTGAAAAAACTATTTGGAAAAGGATTTAGATTGTGTAGCTGAGGAGGAGAGAAGACACAACTTAAATGTTGGAGGAAAGTCAAACAGAGGCAAATTTCAGGTAAATATAAATTAAATCTTTGCAATATTTTGTATGTCCCCAAATAAACTATTGCCAGTTCAGCTTTTTAACAGCTACAAATAATTAATGCTGAGACCTGTATTGGTGATATCTCTATAATGATACAGAGAGGGCATTAATGAATTAGTAGTAGTAGAAAGCCACTAAGGTTCCCTTTAGATTTAAGACTCCATGCAATTGATAGCAAGGCAATGAAAAAAGTCTATAATACAAAAAACATGGGGATTTAAAAAAACAAAAACAAAAACATTACAAAAGGGAATATCTGTTAAATCCTATGTGTAGAAACTGACCCATTTCCAGATAGACATTACCCATTTGTGAATCAGATAAGCCTTATTTAGGTTTAAGTGAAGTATGAACATACTTTAAAAAGAAGTCAGTTGTACTGTGACTCCCAGGTTGGTTCTGACTTGAGCTCTTGAACCAAAAAAGAACACAGAAACTTATGCAAGAATAAAGCATTACTGATTACACTAGTAGTCATCAGCAATGAAAACTCTGACTCTAATACTAACATATATATCTGCTAACTCCTAGTCAAATGGTCTTTCTATTCTCCTTCATCACTATCCTTTCCTCTTCCAACAATTATTATAGAGTCTTATCATTTGCAAAAGGTTCTGTGAAATACAAAGAAGTAATATGGACTTGCTCCTCCTTTATTGGGGTGGGAGGTTGAGAGGACAACTTTTGATCTGGTCTTAGTTAACTGCTTAACTGAAACTGAGGGAGAACATAAATCTGTGGAAACATTCAATTTAAAGGAGGTCCTATTCTTATTTGATCTTAAACCATCTTTGCTCACTAAGTAAGCTAGTATCTTACAATATCTCAAAGACTTAAAATTTTTTTCTAATGAAAATCCTTATAGTAGTCTGGAAGAAAGAATTTTAAAATGTTCTGATCTCCATTTAACTCTTTTAATAACAAATATAATGACTCATGATGGTGATTGTGATATAAGAAATGATGGGGGGAAGGAGAGTTTGAGAAAAACATGTCAAGACTTTTAAGAACTGAGACAAAGGGAAATGAGAAGTATCAGGATATCGTTGTGCATTGTAATAGCAATGTTATGTTGATGATCAATTGTGAAAGATTTGCCTGCTCCAGTCAATACAATAATTCAAGACTCATTATGGAAGAAGTGCTGTCCACTTCCAGTGAGAAAACTGATGAATTCAGCATGCACATTGAAGTACAATTTTCTCATTTTCTTTTTTATCTTCCTATTTGGAAAAACTAGCTAATATGGAAATAAGTTTTTCATAATTTTATATGAATAATTAATAGCATATTTCTTGCTTTCTTGATAAGTGGGAAAGGGGTGGGAATTAGGAACTCAAAAGTTTTAAAAAAATGTTAAAAATAAATAAATATTAATTTGAATTTTTAAGAATACCCAAACTACTAATTTCATGAAGATAAAACATAAATTGCCAAACTTCCCAGGATTTCTAGGGCTTTATTTCCTTACAAAATAAAATGAATGAATTTGTTAGAAAATTCACTTGTTACATTTTTAGAAGAAAAAAAGCTTTCAAATATTCTGCTAGGGCAGAGTCAAGATGGCAGCATAGAAGCAGGAAAACTCTGTGGCTCCCACCATAACCATCTCAAATACCTATAAAATATGACTTTAAACAAATTTTAGAGCTACAGAACCCACAAAGTGACAGAGAGAAACAAATTCCCACTGAAGGCAGCCCGGCAGGTAGACAGGAAGGGTTCATTACAGTGCGCTGGGAGGTGAGCCTGCAGTTTTAGCCCCAGGGTGGCCCGACCAGCCAAGGCTGGAGCATTTGGAAGAGTAGACCACCAGCAGCTATGGTGGTTTCCAGAATTATCAACACATAAATGCTGAAGACAAAGTAAAATGTAATTGGATCTCTCCCAGATCTGGAGGGGATGGAGTATGGTCCAGTCTCTGCTCCCAGAGTGAAAAGAAGTGGAAGTGGTGGCCCTGCAGCCTCCTCCATGTGTCTGCTTCAAAGATCCTGGCATGCAGATCATAGTGGGGGGAGGGGGGAAGCAAGCATTCAGAGGGTAAGAGCTCTTGCCTTAACCTGCCTGGATCAGGATCATGGCCTTGGGTGGTGGTCCTGAGGTGTGTGACCAGTAAGCCAAAGTTGGTGGGGGCTGTATAGAAACAGTGCCCTCCTAATAGCCCCACACATATGTTAAGAGTCTGAGGCCAGATTAAAACTCCAATCTTCCTGACTCTAGGCCCAATGATCTGTGTACTGAGTGAGCCCTCTAGCTGCCCCTGTAGATGTTTAAGTCTACTTTGAAATCACCCTTTCATCTGAGAGATGACAATAAGGTAAGGACAGGACAAGTAAGGGCTAATTCTCTGTAACAATTAGAATTATAGACACATTCCTGGGAATTGACTATTATTCAATCAATATCAGAGGAGAGACATCTCCCTGTTGAAGTTTCCTCCTTTATACTTACATGGCTATTCACTCTCACTATTATTCCCTTTAAGCATGACTTTGCCAAAGCCAGGTGCCTGCTAAGATCAATTACGGAATTTTCCCTGTAAGGATTTAGACTTAGGAAATTGGCATGTGCTACAAAATTGGGCTTGTTGGTTGTTGTTTCATTGTCTAGACAAGAAATGATGGAGAAAATGTTAATAAAACAATTTAAATTTAAAAGTGTGTGCACTCCACCCCTCTGCATATAGTTGTTAAACAATTACTAGCATACCCCTGACTCTTAAGATATGAGAGAGATCCCAGGTGTCACACAATATCTATTTATTAAAAGGAAGAAAAGGACAGATATGTGTCTTTGCACACTACTGTAATAGGGAATAAAGTGTCGATCTTGCCAGCTGTGGAATTTCAAAACTTTAGTTGCCTTATCTTCAAAGCAGGATAGTAATAATCTTACCACCTACCTCACTGAGCAGTTATAAAATGCTATGTAAATGAATTTTCATGACGAACTTCTTTCCTTTCTCTGAATTTGCTCAAGTTTTACCTCCAATCCTGCTGTTCAGTATACATTTCTAGTTAATCATATATAACTTGCTCCATGTCCTGGAACCTGGTGCTTTTACTCTTTCGACCCCTAGGGCTTTCCTTTTCCCCTTTTCTGGAATACCACTATTTTGACATCTTACATCTCACTCATGCCCTAGGCTTCAAGACACAAGCAACGTTTTGCTTTTCATCCCTTGCAGTAAGACATATTGACAACGTCATCATGGAAGAGTGCTTAAGAATTCATAAAGCAGCTTGGGGAAACGCAAGACTTGGGCTTACCTTGTAATACTTTTTCAATACAAACATGGTTATTATCTTATAAAATTCTACAAAATATTATGCTTCAATGCTTTCATTTTAGTGGGACAAAATCTTCTGGTAAGGAGTCATAAAGCTCTTTGTAATTCCCAAATCTGTATCTTTCAATAACATTGGTGATCAAAGGTGTTATGGTTTATTGTAGTTAGTTTTAGCTTTAAATCAACCCCATGTACCTTGTGCTCAATATCAGGAATTTCTGAAATCTCTAGGACACATAAAAGCTATTTTAAGACTACATTGGACACCTTCCCTTTAAGAGATCATTTCACACAGTCTTACCCTCCTCTCGTGCTGCCCCCCATGATGTTTTCAGTAGATGAGATCATGCTCTTTTCCTGCCCAATAACATTTTAAAGATTTTTGCAATTGGTTTCCTTTGACTAAATTTACAAAACAAGCATCGTGGAGGCCCAAATGAGGCTGCTATTGGTCCCCAGCTTGTTTCTGATGTGAGCTCAAGCTGAGATAAAGGCAGCAGATCTGCTTCTATAGTATAGATTAAAAATGGATTCTCACTTAGGAATGTGTAAAGCTTTAATACATAGATTATCTCTTCCCAACTTGACTTTTTAAGCAGCAAACTAGAGTGCCATGTGGAGATTCTGATCAGAAACCTCTTTCCTTGAAAGATACCTTGAAGAGATATGCCTATTTTGCCATTCATTGATGTCCTGGATGTCTTTTTGCTATTTGCATCCTTTACTCTAACCTTTTTTTTTTTTTTTCCCCCAATAGGGAGTGTATCAATTTTAGTGAGAGCTTTTGTTTATAAAAGGATGGACATGTCAGATAAGCTAGATAATCTTACAATTACAACATTAATATTATTATATCATATGACCTAAATAGTATTAGCTAAAATATTATTTTAATCAGTAGATAATTGCAACTTCAATTAAACAAGTCCAATTCATTTTGCATTTAGACATCTCATTTTTTCAATTATCATGGTAAAAATTTACTAGTGGCTTTATTTCTGTGTTGATGTAGCAGAAATTCTTTGGTTTCAAAGAGCAGTCTAGCCATGGACCCTAATATGTGTTCAGGAGGAAATCTTAATTCCTGAAAACTACAAAAGTTTGGAGCACATAATTCTGAAATTTCTTTGATCAGTAATCATGAGCCACTTGGCTTATACTCTGACTGAAACCAAGCAGGAGACAAATATGTCTTAAATTTTCAATAGAGTTCATTAAGTTTTACATTAGCATGGTCTAGAAAATGAGTAGGTTTTATTATTTTATTTCTTTAGTCTTTGTTTGTGTAATACCGTCATGGAAATTAGTACTGTGGTTTGACACACCATAGGAGAAGGATGAGTTTCCTATTCCAGAGTTCTCAAACAATAAGGGTAGAGTCAGGGTCATATGGGATAATGGAAAGAACACTTGGGTTTATACTTAGAGACAGCAAATATGGGCTCCAGAGCTTATCCCACTACTTACCTGTGTGAACTTCTCTCCAAACCATTTTGAACCCACAAGACCTGAGAAAGGCCTAAAACCTGGATTGAACAATCAAGAGAAATATATTTTGGCCCACTCTGAGCTTAACCTATCATAATGCTTTGCCTGCTCTGGCATAAGAGATATGCTTTACTTTCTTAGTGAATCCAAAATCCCCCTACAAGGCCAGATGAACCTGATCAGGAACATTCTTCTGTTTACAACTGTCCAGGGCAGGACGCCTTCAACCAGACACTATTTTGAATAATGGGACTTGTTTCTTTTCTTGGTATTTTATGGACACCTGTTATGCTCTCATCTCTTTCTCTCTCTCTTTACATATATATACATATATATACATACACACATGTACATGCATACATACTTATATACATATGTATGTATACATATACTGTGTACATATATATATATATATATATATATATATATATATACTGTGTATATACACACACACACACACAGTCTTATTCATGATAAAATAAAAACAAGCATCCTTGATCTATAATTTGATTTGACACTTTGACATTTTATTATCTAATTGTTTACAATCTACCCAATTAAGAGATTCCTTTGTCATATTATGGTTGACACATATGGAGACTATAATTTTGGCTGACATAGGCATCTTGAGCCAGGAATGGAAGGAGAGGTGAGAGAGAATTAATCTGAAAATATAAGTTCCCTTTTTTCTATTCATCCTTGGGATTATTTTTCATAATGAATACCCACACACATCTTTATATGCATGCTCCACCAGTTTTGAGAGAAATAAACATGCACGTGCAACCTTCCTTTGCCTTTCTTAGAACAAGTCATTAATGGCTGACACCTGCTATATACCCATGGAAAGAAGAAAAGAAGGAAACACACATTTATCAAGCATCTACTTTCTAAATGCTGTACAAATATTAACTCATTTGTTCCTTACAACTCAGGGAAGTTGATTATACTATGATGCTCATTTTACAGTAATGAAAATGAGGTAGACAAAGATTGAACGACTTGTCTTGAAGTATCTGAGACCAGATTTAAACTCAGATCTTCCTGACTTGAGATTCACTGCTCTGTCCACTGCACCATATGGCTATCTAAGGCAAAATATTAACATTCTGAGATCCATTTCATTATATTTTAAATGTGAGAAATGATGTTTCCATTATTTCCTTCACAGAGTTATAGTGAAGAAAGTGTTCAATAAGTCATAAACTGCTATATAAATGGGAAGTTTTGTTATTTTAATCAAAGCTTAATTAGTGCCTGTTGAATTAAATTATTTGTCATAACAGTCTAAAAAACATATGCTTGCTGAAAAATGGGAGAAACCATCAGCAATGTAAAAAAAAAAGTGAATGAATTATTTTAAGTTACCTTAGAAATTAGATAAGATGATTGGGGTGGATTTTTTAATCAGCTTGCTGTGGAAAACTATGAAATATTGTATATTATTGTGAAACATAATAAACAAAATGTGAATTCTTGAGAATCTTGAGATACATACTGTATGGCAAGAACATCATTATATAATAAAAACAAATTGATTATTGATTTGCACCTGCTCAGTGATTTTTTTTTAAATGGACTTGGAGAGCTTGGAAATGGCATATGATATATGTTATGTATCTGTATCAATAGAACCATGTGTCTAAAAATCTATTCACAACTTATTTTAATCTCAAGGTTAACATATACAATAAACTGGCTGTTGTGCAACTTTTGATGACTTTGTTGGTATGAGTGCTGGTTGAAAAATCAATGAACAGAACAACAGCATGTGCACACACATATACTCATATATTTGTGATTATAATATATTTTAATTCACATTATTTGCACTGAATGCTGAGATCTTGCTGTCAAAATAATTTTCTTTAGGTCAGCAAGTCAATCATGATGATACAGTGATGTCATTGGCATTACTCATGACTCAAGAGTAGAACTCGTTTTATTTAAGCTTTGATTTTACTCAGTCTTTGGAAATGATTTGCAGAATGAGGTTCTCAATGAAATCTTACTCTGAATATGTTGTAGAAAAAGAAAATGCTTAGTAGCACATTATTTTTGGTGGGAAAGTGGGACATAGAGTCAGAAATCCCGAAGATAGATTCTAGAACTGAAATTCATAAGTGTTCTACATTGTCAGTTAGCCTTTCTGTTCTTCACTTTCCAAATCTGTACCATAAAGGATAATATGTAAGGTTTCTTGCAGTTCTAAGATTATATGAATTCTTATTTTAGTGCCAGAAGAGTCCAGTTAGTGGTACAGAGAACCTCTGAGTTGGAAAGAACTTCACTATATCCAGTTTCCCCTATACTCAAAGGATATTCCAATACAAAATACCCACCAAATAGTCATCCATCCAGACTTTGCTTGGAAACATCTAATAAAATTATTTGCTAGTGCTATTAGCTATTGAGTCAATTGATTTCCTTTTTGGATAGTTATAACTTGTTAGGATGTTTTCCTAACCTCAAGTCTGAATTTACCTCTTCACATTTTCTACATAACTTTTTCTCTTTTGGGGGTCAAATAGAAGAAATCCAAGCTCTAATACACAGGCCTACAAATTCTTAAATATGGTTGTCATATCCCCCATTCATTCTTCAGACTAAATATCGCCAGATAATTTGTCTGATCATCATACACAATGGTCCCAAGGTCTTTTTCATTGCTGGTTGTATTTTCTGCCTGTTCCCTAGATTAACAATATATTTCTTAACTGTGATGCCTAGAATTAACCTGTGAGTCCAGATAATGCCTAGCAATTATTAAACATTTTCAGTGATGCTGAGAGAAGTGGACTAATGCTGTATATTGTATCCATGCTAAGTGGTAAATAGGAGAGAGAACTGTATTTGGTGTTATATGATCTGGCTCATGTGAAGTTCTGTCACTTGGACAAGTCACTAGCACAAAGTCATTAGTGACTTTAAACAAACAACTTTGCAGATTTCTTAGTTTTCTCATTTAAAAAATCAGGAAGTGAGATTGGAGATACAATGATACATTCAAATTTGAGATTCTATGATTCTATGACAACATTTGATACAATGTGACCACTATACCTACCCTACTCCCTAGTAATTAAATTTTTCATGTCATGATAATATGAGAGTTGATGTCATGTGGAGTTTTCCTACCCTGTTCTTCAGTTTCCAGTTTGGCCCAGAATGTTCTAGCTATCACTTAAGTGATAAATGATAGTCTTAAGGTGAAAACAATGCTCTGATGGTTTAGTCTGGGCCCATGGATCATCTTTTTGCCTACCCATATTTCTAGGACTTAGTTAACCATCTGGTCAATAAGTAATATTCACAAATTGACTTTTTTGGACACAGTGGTAATCAGGGAAGAACAAGTCCTTAGTCCAAAGTTACTGAATCTTCTCATCAGTTTAACTCCAGAGCACTCACTCTTCTATGACCTTTACTCAAAATCAAAGCCTTAGATTTAAGGGCTTCTTTAGAAGAAAGCTAAACATTTAGGAATGTTTTAGTGTCCCAAAGTATAGATAACATTGATGAAAACCCTTTGTCAAATGGAATGAAGGGAAATGAAGAAGGACATATGGTCTAGCATCTCATAAAGGACATGACTCGAGAGTTTTTACCCTCTCACTATGACAGGAACACTGACAGATGTAACCTAGCACAGCTGCCTGGTTACTAAAGCTCAATTTCAATCCAAGTTTATACTTAATACATATCAACCATGTGTGTTTCCTTGCCACAGAAAAAGATTTATCTCCTCTACTTGGTCGAGGACAAGTTATGCCAACAGAGTGATAAAATATAGAATGAATGGCTAAATAAATTTTTTGAAAGGTCCTACAAAATACAGAATGGAAATTTAAAGTGATTTGAACCTTTCATATCTGCTATGTCAATTTTACCACACCTTGATCTTTCCAGCATGTAAATTCTCAGCACTTGTTTGTAACACTCATTTTCACAACTGATGATATAATTTTGTCAATTACGTAATCTTTTCAGCACAACTAGATTATAAGGTACTGCTATGCTAATATTTCCCTATAATCTATTTTATATAACCAACATAGCACAAAACAGGATGTTAAGTAGAGGATACATTCCCAACAAATTTGAATGAGTCCAACAGAAACATTGGATGAGCTTATAAAAAAAAGATCCCTGACTTAAGCATGAATAGTCCTCCACAATTCTCAATGTCAGTAGCATTCAACAGGAAGAGAAATAATTTTCTCTTGCTAATCTGAAAAAGTTAAAGAAATAGCAAATTAAATAGAAGGTGCAACTGAGTTCTGCCATGGGGACTATTCCTTAAAAGATCTAGATGGAACAGATAGCAGCTTTCCCCATCACATGCAATAAGTAGGATCAATTTAGCCATGAACTGCTTATTTATTATCCCTAGCACCTGACCTTTTCCTAGTCAGCCCCTGGGCTGTGACAGTATTATTGCAACAAACTAGGCAAATAAAAGACAGGAAAAAGCAATAACCAGTGCTGACAGGAATGTTGCTAAAGGTGAATGCAACCCTCCTTATGTGCTACTAATTTATTTACAAATCAGAATTTTGAAGTTAGTGCAGACTCCTTTGGCACATCATCCATCAAAGTCTGGCACTGGGAGATGGAAGACTCAAAAATTAAAAACCTGTTTGTTACTGTAAACCAAAGAGCATGGACAACATCTATCAAAGGCAGACAGACAGAAATGGAGGATAAACCAAAATTGGCAAAGACTATGACTTTACAATGCTTTTCTTTCAATTATTAAAACACTCTATGAACAGATTGAATTTGTTTAACTCAATATCTTTTGTTTCTTTTGCTAAGTGCAAACAGATTAATACATTTATTTGAAATTTCTTATTTTGACTTACCTTGAAAAAATTCTGTGCTTATTTATAAAAAATGCATAAGTGAATTTTTATCTCCTTCAGATGTTTTTTTTTTACAAGATTTGTCTTATTCTTTGGTCCATTTAACAAATCTTAACATTTTGTGAAAAGCTTATATAGAAATCCATTTATTTTTCACATTAAGCACTTTTATGCCTTAACTATTTCCCAATTTTAGACTTTAGATTTGCTTATAAATGATTTTATTTATGGGAAACAATGCACTAAAAGAGGGGCTACCTTGTCCCTAATCCAAAGAGTTGCTTTTGAAGGATGCTTATATTATTTGGTGGGGTTTTTTTGTTTGTTTGTTTCCTTTATCTTCCACCAAGTGATTCTACCAAATTTAAAATAAATATTTCCAGTCTGTCAGATAATTTCAAATACTGTATGTTTTCCCCATTGCAGGATTCAAATTTTCATTTACTAGGTAATAAAGTCCAGTTTTGACAGAATAAATTATTTTCTGTTCTCCATTATTCAATGAATGTTCATTTCTTGACAAATCTATTGTGATGATATGAAATGTCCATCTAGCAGATTGTAATACTTCCATGCCAGAAACTGAACTCAAGTACAACTTGGTATTTGGAAAGGAGAATGTCTTTTTGGAGAAAAAAAGCATCCTGAACTGAAAACAAGGAATCATTCATGCATAACCCATTTATTTAGACATTGTGGCTATTATTCCATAATGGATAGAAATTTACTTCTGTCCTTTCACAGAAAAAAAAACTTGTTTAAGGAAAATAGTGCATGTAAGGAACATTCCTGAGAGCTTTGAACAATACAAGTATGAATTCATAGTTTAAATCCAGTCAAAAATACTTAATCCTGACAACATTTTAATGCTACACCAAACTACTAGTATGTTCTGCTACTTTGAAACTAATCATAGATGGGATTTAAAAATCACATAATGACATACTTTAATTTTTATAATCTGTGATTTTCTCTATTTTGAAAGATACTAAATAGGAGAGCACTAACAAAACATAAATTTAAATGTTTTTTTTTTAAAGGGGGCTTCCTTGTTCAGTAGAATATTTTAATTACTCCTATTAACTGAGTACTAATTGCATAATTACATATGTACTTACTGTAATTCTTTAATGAATCTGTAATCTCATCAATATTTTTTGAAATGATACCGTCATCTTTTGTGATTTCTATTCTTGTCCTTACATAATCTTTACATAGATGTTCTACACTAGACACCTGTTCCTGGATCTTTAAATTTTATATGGGCAAGTTTGCAGGGGATACTATTGGTGGTGGTAAGAACTCTGGTAGAAATGGATGTGAGTTAATCTCTCCCCCCACCCCAACACACATACATGGATGCACTCCCACATTGGCAGAGAGAGCAAAGAAGCTATGGTGTAGGCCTGAGGCAGTTTGCCTTAACTTTGCTTTTTCCGGTATTTAGCTTTAGACCCTTTGGACAAGAAGAGAATACAAATGATTGGGCGGCTAGGTGGTGCAGTGAATAGAGCACTGGCCCTGGAGTCAGGAGAACCTGAGTTCAAATCTGGCCTCAGACATTTAGCACTTAACACTTACTAGCCATGTGACCTTGGGCAAGTCATTTAACTCCAATTGCCCTCCAAAAAAAAGGCAAAAAATAAAAATAAAATATTTATTAAAAAAAAGAGAATACAAATGATTTCGGTGGATTAGTGGAAAGATTCTGAGACCCCAGACAGTTTTTATTTTTAAGGATTGTGTTTTAACTTCCTTGCACATTACATTTACTGGGGATAATTGAAGATTGGTGAGAGAGAGAGAGAGAGAGAGAGAGAGAGAGAGAGAGAGAGAGAGAGAATAGATACAGATAGATATTTACATATCTATCTATAGATATATAAAAAGGCATTATATCTTACAAATCAGTCATTGCATTAGAAGCAGAACTCAAACCTGGATACTTATCCTCTTGCTGTCCCATAATCTTACTGAATGATTGACCCAATCATTTAGTTTGCTTTGACATTTTGTGTGCTCAAATTATGGTTACTTACATTCTGCAAACTATTTTTACCTTTCCATTAGTCCTTGATAATCATTTATGATCATTTGAAATCCAATAAATGCTAAAACCTGAACGAATCAACAAGACATGCTTTTTGACCATTTTGAAGAAAATATCCTCAAAACGGGACATTTGGGTGTCAGCAACTACAGGACCAAATGAGGCTTACCAGAAGCATTCTTCCTTTTTGCAACCACTAAAGGACAGGATTCCTGGAAGCAGAGATTGTCTTGAATAGTGGAACTTTCCTTATCTTGCTATCCTATGGATTTAGGTTATGAAGGTGAAACAAAAATATCCTGGGATTGTAATTTCAGTTGACACTTGGTTAATTGTCTTGTCTTATTGGATTTACAATTTATTCAACTAAGAAACTTCCTTTCTCATGATATGGTTAAACACTTATGGAGATCATAAATTTGAGTGGCATGGACATCCTGAGTTGGGATTGTTCTAAAATATATTTAAAGCTTTTCATTCTTCTATCAGCCAATCAGAATTTAACTTCTGGCTTTGTGTATATACTTGTATCTGATAGCTTTAAGGGAATAAACAATATAAATATAGATCACCTAGCTTGTTTTACTCTTTTCACTAAACTTTCAGGTCAACATCTTTTAAAAATAAATTTTACTCATGTTTTTGTATTTATATTCCATTAATTTCTGAATATACTACTACCCAAGCCAATTATTCTTTTCCTTTCAACAAAGAAAAACAATAAAGTAAAATAACACAGAATAACTAAATTTTAAAGTTGAAAAGGACCTTAGATATGGTCCAACCTATATTGAAAAAATTCTTGCTTCAATCCATCCAATAAATACTTGCTCATTCTAATCCTTAGCAGTCTGTTCCAATGTTGGATAGTACCAATCATTAGGATCCCTCCTCCCCCCCCCCACACCCCATATCATACATGAATTTGCGTCTTAAAAACTTCTCACCTTTGTTCATAGTTCTGGTTCTGGTAGTTTGGTTCATAGTTCCAGTTCTATTCAAATAAAATAAATCAATCTCTTCTATGTGAAATGCCTTCAAATATGTAAAGACCGATCTACTGTATATTCTGTAATTTATTTATTTATTCTGAAATGTGACTGTCTAAACTGAATATGATGATGCATGCAATGTTATCCTCACACTGTCCCAACTCTTTGTTAAGGGAAAGTAGGGACATTTCATTTTTTGTTACCAGGAATCATTAGGAAAACCTATTGGTCACTCATAGTTTCACTCCCAGGAAAAGAAATTGCTTCTACCAGTGTGGAGTGGAATTTTTGCTACAATTTATAGACATTGAGTGGCTAAATTAAAATCACATAACCACAATGTAAAAGAAGTTTTGTTAACTCCAACACCAGCTCTTTAACCCCTAAGCCGTATTTTTTTTTTCTCCATGGGATCATTATTTTTTTTTATATTAATCAGATTTTTGTTTCTATTTAGCTATCTTTACATTTACATTGTTATTGGTAATTTTGTATGTTGTTGACTTGGTACTCCTTATTGCACTATGCTTCCATTCGTGTGCTTTTTCCAATGCTCCTATGAATTTCTTATAGGCATTATTGATAACTGCATAACAGTGTTGGTCTATGCATATCTTTCTCTAATTTGTCTCTCCTTGGTTTGGGTATCAGTACCCTATTACTCTCATGAAAGGAATTTGGTAAAATCCATTATTTCTCTATATTTTGAAGCAATGTAGCAGTAGTGCTAATTACAATTTGAATACAATACAACTATAAATCAACTCTTTTGTGGAAGAGAGGAAGCATTTTTTTTCCTTTAGCAGTTGTTCAATAAACCTTAATTGAGAGACTGTTCTTATGCATTATGCTAAATACTATGGACAAAATAAAATTTAAGAAATTCCCTAGCTTCAAGGATCTTTCAATATGATGGGGGAGATATGCTTGATTTCTTCCTCTTTAAATTGTACTGTTTAATATCTCTATTTCTCTTTTTTGCTAATTTTGGTATTTTATATTTTATATTTTTATGAATAATAATCTACCCAAATTGTCAAGGGGTTTTTGGCATTTAATTTTTTAAAGTGTTTCCCAAAAATTCTCTTTCATTGATCAACAAACTTTTATTAAATGAATATTATGTCATGTGAAACTAGGGATAGAAGGAAAATTAAGCAGTTCATACTCTCATATAACTTATGTTCTATTAGGGTCAAATGGAAGGGATTCAAAAATATGTTCACGGATAAGTGAGTACAAGACAAAGTGAATATTCAGTGATTGGTGGTATATATAAAGTCTATTTCTGAAGTTGGAAACTGAGATAAATTTTAAATAGTGACAAGTAATCTAGGAGGCAGAAGTAAAAGGGAATAACATCCCAGGCATGAGGAGCAATTTATGTAAATGCAAAGAAATATGAGACAGAATATTGTATAGAGGCCAATTTAGCTGGAGCATAGAGTGTCTGGGAGGAGTAATATGTAATTGTCCTGTAAATATGGTTAAAACAAATTTCAGGGTTTAAAATGTCAAACATAATAGTTTGCATTTCATCGTAATGCAAAGAAGAACCAATGAAACTTATTAAAGAGAGGTTTAAAGAAAGAATGTGTCAGACTTGTACTTTAAGTATATTATTTGGTAGCTATGTTGAGAATGGTTTTGAGATAGAAAGCCTGGAGGCAGAAAATCCAATTAGGAGGATTTTACAATATTCCAGGGGAGAGATAGGAGAACCTACACTAGTGTTGTGACCATCTCAGTAGAGATAAGAGAGATATGTGACTAGATGTGAATAAGGTTATACTGTACAACTTAACAATTGATTGGATATAGGAATGAAGAAGGTTGAGGAGAGTTAAGATTTGAGAATGACTGAGATTATAAACCTTGTTGACAGAACAATAGTAGTTTGTTCAACACAAGACAAAAAGAAGCCTAGAGGAGGAGCAATGTTCTAGGAGTGGGCATGACACAGGACAGTCCCCAGTTAATGTATGCTTTATATTGGAAGGAAATGATAATTGTTATAGAATATTCAACAATCAGCAGAAGATTTATTTAGCTATAGCAGAAAAATTATATTCAATGAGGTTACGGATTGTAGGACATTGCGAACTGGTTCAATGGACCAAGCACCACTGCCTAAGCTGCATTTGAGGTCCTCCAGACAAATAAAAGAATTTGCCTACATGTTCCCTGACTATTCTGTAAGGAGTAGATTAGAAATTGGTATCAATATCTTGAGCCTTTATTTCCTGAAAGAATCACATCTCAAGGATGATTTCAAAACCATTTAGGAAAAAAAAAGTAATTGAACTTGCAAAGGAACAGTATTTAAGACATTGTTCCCACCACAGATAACTTTTTAAAAAAATGTATTTGTTTTTAGTTTTGAACATTCATTTCCACAAGATTTTGAGTTCCAAATTTTCTTCCCATCTCTCTTTCACTCCCACCCCAAGATGGCAAGCATACTGATTACCCCTTCCCCAGTCTACCCTTTCTTCTACCCCCACCCTATCTGCCCCTTACCCCTTTACCCTTTACTTTCTTGTAGGACAGGATGGATTTCTATACCCCACTGCCTGTATATTTTATATCCTGGTTGCATGTAGAAACAATTTTTTAACATTAGTTTTTAAAGTTATGAGTTCCATATTTTCTTCCTTCTCCCCTCCTCCCCCACCCTCATTGAGAAGACAAGCAATTCAATATAGGTTATGCATATGTAGTCATGCAAAACACTTCCATAATAGTCATGTTGTGAAGGACTAACTATATTTCCCTCTATCCTATCCTGCTCCCCACTTATTCTATTTTTTTCTTTGACCCTGACCCTTTTCTAAAAAAAAAAAATGTTTGCTTCTGACTCCCCCCTCCCCAAATCTGCCTTCCCTTCTATCATACTCTACTTATCTCCTCCCCTCCCCCTTATTTTCCTGTAGAGTAAAATACTCAGTTGAGTGTGCATATTATTCCATCCTTAAGCCAAATACAATCAAAGTAAGGTTCACTCATTCCTTCTCACCTCGCCCGTCTTTCCCTCCATTGTGAAACCTTTTTTCTCATCTCTTTTATGTAACATCGTTTACCCCATTCTATTTCTCCCTTTCTCCTTCACCTGATATATTCTCTTCCATCCCTAAATTTTATTAGGTATCTTTCCTTCATATTCAACTCACCCTGTGCCATCTATCATCTATCTATCATCTATCTATCTATCTATCTATCTATCTATCTATCTATCTATCTATCTATCTGCCTACCTACTGACCTGCCAATCTATTTCTTCCAACTACCCTAACACTGAGAAAGGTCTCATGAGTTACAAATACCATCTTTCCATGTAGGAATTTGATCAGTTTAACTTTACTAAGTCCCTTATGATTTCTCTATCCTGTTGACCTTTACATCTTCTCTTGAGTCTTGTATTTGAAAGTCAAATTTTCTATTCAGCTCTGTTTTTTTTTCCAGCAAGAATGCTTGAATGTCTTCTGTTTTGTTGAATTTTTCCCCATGAAGTATTATACTCAGTTTTTCTGAGTAGGTGATTCTTGGTTTTAATCCTAGCTCCTCTGACCCCCAGAATATTATATTCTAAGCCTTTCAGTCTCTTAATGTAGAAGCTGCTAGGTCTTGTGTTATCTTGATTGTGTTTCCACAATATTTGGATTGTTTCTTTCTGGACATTTACAATAATTTCTCCTCGACCAGAGAACTCTGGAATTTGACTACAATATTCCTATGAGCTTTCCTTTTGGGATCTCTCTCAAGAGATTATCACAGGATTCTTACAGTTTTCCTTGATAATTTCTTGAAAGAAGATTTCATTTAGGCTCTTTTTGCAATCATGACTTTCAAGTAGTCCAATAATTTTTTAAAAATTATCTCTCCTGGATCTATTTTCTCAGTCAGTTATTTTCCCAATGAGATATTTCACATTGTCTTCTATTTTTTTTTTTCATTCTTTTGGTTCTGTTTTATAATTTCTTGATTTCTTGTAAAGCCATTCACTTCCATTTGCTCCATTCTAATTTTGAAGAAATTATTTTCTTCAGTGAGCTTTTGGACTTACTTTTCTATTTGTCCAATTCTACTTTTTAAGGCATTCTGATCCTTTCTGGACTTTTTGGACCTCTTTTGCCACTTAGGTTAGTCTATTTTTTAAGATGTTATTTTCTTCGTATTTTGGGGGGCCTCTTTCAGCAGGCTGTTGACTCATTTTTCATGATTTTCTTGCATCACTCTCATTTCTCTTCCCAGTTTTTCATCTGTTTCTCTTACTTGCTTTTCAAAATCCTTTTAGAGCTCTTTCATGGACTATGACCAATTCATATTTTTCTTGCAGGCTTTTGATATTGGGGCTTTGACTTTGTTGTTTTCTTCTGTTTGTATGTTTTGTTCTTCTGTGTCACCAAAATAAGATTCTATAGTCTGAGGTATTTTTATGCTGTTCATTCATCTTCCCAGGCAAATATTTAGTTTTCTAAATCCCTGTTAAGACAGGGACTCTCTGTCCAGTGCACATAGTGGTGGGGGTGTGGATGGTCATACTGTCCCAGACTTCAGGGGTTTTGCATAAGCCACTGGTTCACCCACTGTCTGTGGACCCAGAACACTGGAAGCAGCAGCAATTGCTCTTACCAACACCACCCCTGCCTCTACTTCTGCTGTGTCAGGGCTGGAGCTGGACTGAGCTCCTCTTTCACCCAGGTCCCACAGGGTTTCCCCACTGATACTCCACATTGTTCTTTGCCTTTTTTTCAGATGAGAAGTCTGCCAATCACCACAGGTGCCAGTGATTTAGTCCCCTCAGGCCTGCTGTAGCCTGATCATTGTGCCTGGTGCAGCCCACTGTGCTCTGCTCCCAACAGAGTGTGATATATCCTTCCTGTGGGTCTACCAGACTGTTGGGTTGGATATGTGTTTTACCCTGTCATTTTGTGAATTCTGCATCTCTAGAATTTTGGGATACTTTTTTTTACAAGTATTTGGAGGGATTTGGGAGCAAGTTTAAGCGAGTTCCTGCTTTTACTCTGCCATTTTGGATCTCTCCCCCACCGATAACTTTTGAGGAAAAAGGAAGCTCTATTTGGTCCATGTTGAGTTGGAGATGCCTACAATAGATTTAGGGGGAGATATCCAGCTAGGAGTTGGTGATTTAACTGGAATTTGAGCAAGAGATAAAACCCAGATTGAAAAGTAATTCACATAGGGATGATAACTACATCTACTACAGAAAAAAGTCCCAAGACAAAACCATATTGCATGCTTATGCAAAGGGGCCAGACGAGAATAATGAGCTACCTAGGGATATTTTTCAAATGTGAAGGACACCCATGAAGAAAATCTGGAGAGATCATTGGCACAGAAACCCAACAATAACAGTGAATTAGTAAGCAATAAGGATTGAGAAAAGACTAGTGGAATTAACATATAAAGTTGGAGAGATACTCGAGTTATATATTTTTTTAAATTTTATTATAATTTGCATCATTCATTTCCACAAGATTTTGAGTTACATATTTTCTCCCCGTCTTTCCCCCGCCCACCACTCCAAAACAGCCAACCCAGTGTGTCCCCCCTCCCCCAGTCTATTCTCTCCTATGTCACATTTTGGTAGGGCAGGATGGATCTCCCAAATGCAGTGCCTCTGTATCTCAAGTTCCAGTTTGATGTAGTCAATAATAACAATAATAATTGCATTTATATGTAGATAGATAGATAGATAGATAGATAGATAGATAGATAGATACACATTCATAACATTTGATTATGGAACTCCACATTCCAGATTCTTTCTCCTCCTCCCTCACCACCCATGCCCACTGGAAGGACAGGCAATCAAATACAGGGTGAACATGTGAAATTACGCAGAACCTCTCCATAGTGAGCACGCTGTGAGAGTCTGATTAAATGTCCCTTCTTCCTATCCTGCCCCCCCATCCACTCTCCACCCTGTCCCTCTCCCTCTACAGAAATGTGAATATTCATCATCCCTCCCCCCACTCTGCCCTCCCC
>CM053580.1:419760229-419785582 GCA_028627135.1 Pseudochirops cupreus | reverse complement strand
GCAAAAGGGAAAGAGTCAACCTTACTCTCACGGAACTTGGCTTAGGGAAGAACTGACATAAACTCTACACTGGGCATCTTGCCACATAGAAGAGTAGGGGGAAGGGGGATGAGAGGTGGGGTGATGGAGGGGAGGGCAGGGTGGGGGGAAGGGCTGATGAAAGTTCGCACTTCTGTAGAGGGACAGGGAAAGGGGCAGGGTAGACAGTGGATGGGAGGGCAGGATAGGAAGAAGGGACATGTAATCAGACTCTCACAGTATGCTCACTGTAGAGAGGTTCTGCGTAATTACACATGTTCAGCCTGTATTTGATTGCTTGTCCTCCCAGTGGAGGTGGATGATGAGGGAGAAAGAGAAAGAATCTAGAATCTAAAGTTCTATAATCAAATGTTAAAAATATATATGTATATATATATATATATATATACCTGTGGTTGGGAGATCCATCCTGCCCTACCGAAGTGTCAGAGGGGTGAGGGGGAGGAAGACATAGGAGAGAATAGATTGGGGGTGAGGGGATACACTGGGATCGCTGTTTTGGGGTAGTGGGTAGGGGAAAGATGGGGAGAAAATTTGTAACTCAAAATTTTGTGGAAATCAATGATGTAAACTAAAATAAAATAAAAAATCAATAAAAAAAATAAAACTTATTGGACTACCTGAAAGTCATGATCAAAAAAAGATCCTAGAAATCATTCTTCAAGAAATTCTCAAGAAAAATTGCCCTGATATTTTACAACCAGAGGGCAAAATAGAAATTGAAAGAATTCCCTGGTTACCTCTTGAAAAAGATACCAAAAAGAAAACTCCTAGGAACATTATAGCAAAATTCAAGCATTCCCAGGTCAAGGAAAAATATTGCAAGCAGCCAAGAAGAAACAATTTGCATATTGTGGAAACAGAATCAAGAAAACTGAACAACAGGAGCTTCTACATTAAGGGATCAAAGGGCTTGGAATAGATATTCTGGAGGTCAAAGGAGCTAAGATTAAATCACTTTCCCAGGAAAATTGAATATAATGTTTCAGGGGAAAATATGGTCATTCAATGAAATAGAGGACTTTCAAGCATTTCTGATGAAAAAGCCAGAGTTGAATAGAAAATTTGATAGTCATATACAAGAAGCAAGAGAAGCATGAGAAGGGAAACAGAAAATAAATCATAATGGACTTATCAAAGTTAAGCTATTCACGTTCCTACATGCAAAAATGATAACTGTAACTTATGAAACTTTTCTCAGTATGAGAATAGTTGAAGGGAATATAAATCATATATATATATATATATATATATATATAAATCATATATATATATATATATATATATGTCTATATATATGTCTATATATATGTCTATATAGGAGGGCATAGGTGCATATGACTATATAGGTGAGTGTGTGTATATATCTATACAGGTATACATAGACGGAGGGCATAGCATCAATTGAATAGGAAGGGATGATATTTAAAAAATAAAATTAATAGGTGAGAGGGGAATATATTGACATAAATAAAAAATAAAATTAAGAGGTGACAAGGGAAAAAGGGAAAGAATCAGGAATTCAAAGTTTTAAAATCAAATGTTTAAAAATATCATCATCATCATTATTATTATTGTTTACATGCAACTGGGAAATAAGATATATATAGGCACTGGGGTATGGAGATCTCTCTTGCCCTACCTGAAAGTTGGAGGGAGAATGAGGGAGAATATAGGAGACAGCACATTGGGGGAAGGGGTATTCATTGGATCTGCTGTTTTGGGGTGGTGGGTAGGGGCGAGAGGGAGAGAAAATTTGTAACTCAATGTCTTGTGGAAATAAATGTTGTAAACTAAAAATAAACATTAAATTCATCATACAAAAATGAAGGACGGTAAGCCACCAACCAATCAGTTAGGCCTATATAGCCCTTTTCTGGCTGCTAAGAATGTGGACTTAGCTTTAGGTATATGTTTAAATAATTTTTTAAAGTTATTTTTTCATTTATTTACTTAAAAAATTAATTAGCTCAAGCCTGTCATTTCAATGTCTAAGAAATGATATTCAAAAACCCTCAAACTAGGCAGATAAATGTTTTTTTCTTTAAAATGTCATCTCAGAAATTTATGTAAACACTAAGAGACTGAGGTTAAATTTATCCATGAAGCAAGATTCTGAATATAAAATAAGATTATTAGAGAGGTGAGGTAGTGCTATGCCCACTCTTACATCTCTCCCCTTTACTTTCTGATCTCTAACATTCCATCCTTCATTAGGATTTTGATAGAAAACTCCTGATAAGAAAATCTGAAGGGATGCCAAGGATAGGGATCAGCATTTAGAGCAGTAAGCTCTCTGTTTTTATTAGGAGATGGATCAGCGTTTTACTTTTTCTTTTTGAAGAAGGATTGGTGTTTTCGGGGATTTATTTTTGTTCTCTTTATTTTTTTCAGGGACGGGATGGGGATGGGGTCCTTTCTATACAGAAAGGCAAAAAGATGCCTTAATATAAGCCTGGTTTGGACCACTATACTTTGTTCGTAGTACTAATGGTTAGTTACTTGACAGTTCTTGGTGACCATTCAGTTTTCCTCTATTCCTACTAACTAGGAAAGATATTTTATTTTTTCCCTGATCAAGCTTTGTTTTCCAAAGCTTGTGGTCTCCATACCTTAATTTCCAGGTTGCATTTCCATCAAGTTGAAGTACAAGGTTGGAAGTTTTTGCTTTGTTTCCTATCTTATCTGTAAAGGACACGTGAACTCTGAATACAGTAGGACTTGTTCTTTTTTTTTTTTCTTTTTCTTTTCCTTATTCTCTAAAAAATAAACAACACACAAAACCATCATCAAGATCTGCCTTCTCAAGGCTTTAGGCATGCACTTCAGCTAAACAGATGCTATTAGTATCTCAAAACCCTTTCTTGGAGCACTGGATTTGAGCTGTCCCTACTGGAGTTTAGTTTTAATGTACTTACCTCTAGAGAGCCCCCAGCACCTTGTGAAAACAGCCAGGACTTTCCTCATTCCCCAACTCCCTCCCCACCTACTCCCATTCCCCACCCTACCAAAGGGAATTCATTCCAGGTGTTACAATTTCCTCCAGGGCTTTTGAAGGAACTTGGAATTTTGTTTCAAATTGTAATCTCACATAACCTCAGGTTGTTAGGATAAACACTTTCAAATTTCAAAGATAGAGAGAGTTAATTTTTACTGTACTGGTGATAGTCCTATCAAGTACTTGAATTCTTAACACTGCTGTGTATCTGTATAAATAACCTTGTGGTGACTTTTTTTCATCTGATCCTGTGTATATAATACAGTAGTATTCCTGCAAAACAGCCACCCAATTTTGGGAGAAAAACAAATAAAAAAATTATCTGTAGTCACTCGATAATCATTAAAGACAGTACTTGAACCCAAGTCTTCCTGACTATGCCCCTTTTTAGCTGGGCAGAATAAGCATTTGGGGTCAGCCACGTAAATTCCCCCACAGCTGGACTGAAAGGTAAGAGTCTGTGACTTGTTATAATTAACACCAAACACATGCTGTGGGTCTTGGGTCTGGGATGCTGAGTGGGAGCTTTAAGTATTTTAATAGTTGGATGTAATTTCATGAGTCATTTACCAGGTACTATGTTTCTAAATTCATGTCTTATAGATTTGATTACTCTATATTTTACCCGTATTTCCTTTTTTCCTGGTTTTTTTTTAGATTGGATTAATTTGTGGAGAATAACTACTCTGTCATCTTTCTGATCATGTGACCTCTACATTTACCCCATCTTAGTCAAGAATATAATGCTTAGTTGTCTGAGTCAGTTAATGAAGCTTCCAAAAGTTCTCCAAAGGCCTAGTTTCTACAGTAAAAGAATGCAATTGAATAACACATAAGACACAAAGCATCTCTCATATGACAAGGAGAATAACACAGTTATCTTTAAAGATACATGAAAGTTCACTTGTCATTGACTGAATGTCCATAAGGGTTTAGATAGATTTTTCAGAAGTTCATATGGAGAAGTAAATTCAAAGAATGAAGAAAGTTTGGCATAGTAACAACAGATAGAGATGAAAATCGGGGTGGGGGGAGGAGAGGAGGGGAGGGAGATACAATAGTGAGGTCACTGGAATAGTTTATATTAAGAGAATGCTAAAGAGAAAAATAAGAGCTATGTAGACAGTCTTTTGGGAAAGGAATATTTTTATCCCTTTTTTAGATGGAGTGTTCACAGGATTTCTATCACTGTAGGTGATCCATAGTGGGCAAATGTGCTCCCTTTTGCAGATAAGGAAATTACACAACCTATAGACATGGAGTGTTACCTGCATTATGTGACTTCCCATGGCCAAACAACTGGTTAGTGACAGAAGCAGAAATGTTCCTATCTCCTTGACCTCAAAGCAAAGAGTTCAGAGATAGTAAATGTTATCTCTATTACAGGTTAGGAATAACAATATTCGTAGGTTTTTTTTAAAATTAAAATGTGGTTTTAAAGGTTATTTAAAATCTTTTGATTCAAAATTGTTCCTGTACTACTTGCCTGTTGCTTGTACTAGACATTCTTTGTCCTCTATACCACTGCATAGGTTGTCCCCCACACCTACAAGGCACTCCTCATAATCATTGTTAGCTTGCATAAAAGAGTAAGTGTCACTTTCAATTGAGAGACATCATATTAAGTGAAATAATTCTTTGTAGACAATAAAAATATATTTATTTTTTCCTTTATCACACATAAGTATGCTCAGTCTTCTCCAAAAATTACTTGCTCTAAATACTTTGATTTGATTCTTTGTCAATAATTATTTATTATATTTATGCAATTTCAAATTCCTTATTTTCTGTCATGCATCCACATCCTTTGCTTGCACTCAATACCAGTCCTCTGTTCTTAATTTCATGCAATTATACTGTTTTGTTTTTACTAAAACCATGATTTCATTAGTTTATTAAGTGCTCAGTGAAGAACTCCCTTTACTAATTCAGACTGGCAGTTTTTTGGAAACGTAGAGTGTTAGATGGTTTCCTAAAGACTGAGATGTTAGGTAATTTGTCAGGGTCTCACATTCGGTGTTTGTGTTAGAAATTGTCCATGAATTCAGGTCTTTCTAATTCAGAGACCATCTCTCTATTTTTTGTTGTTGTTGCTCAGTCATTTTGGTCATATCTGACTCTGTGACCACATTTTGGGGTTTTTTGGCAAAGATACTACGGTATTTTGCCATATTCTTCTCTAGTTCATTTCATAGATGAGAAAACCAAGGCAAACAGAATTAGTTAATGAGTTCCCAGGGTCACATATCTAGTAAGTGTCTGAGGCTAGATTTGAACTCAGAAAGATGTGTCTTGCTGACTCCAGGCCTGGGATTCTATTCATTGTGCCCCCTATGTGCCAACTCTATTAACTATGTCACAGGATATGTGTTATTACTTGCTTTTTTTTTCCACCTTCCTATTTCCTATGGCAAAACTTTTCTTTCTTTCCTTCTTTCTATCTATCTTTCTGTCTTTCTCTTTCTTTCCTTCTTTCTTTCTTTCTATCTATCTATCTTTCTTTCTTTCTTTCTTTCTTTCTTTCTTTCTTTCAGCTAGGTAGCATAGTAGATTGAGCACTAAGGCTGGTGTCAGAAAGACCTGAGTTCAAATCAAGCTTCTGACACTTACTACTTATGTGACCCTAGACAAATCTCTTTTCTTCTTTCTGCTCAGTTTTTTCAACTGTAAAATGGGTCTTATAATAGCATTTACCTCCTAGGGCTGTACTTGTATGGGTCAAATAAAATAATACTTATAAAGTACTTAGCATACTTCCTCGCATACAATGGGTACTTAATAAAACTTATTCCCTCCTTTCTTATTTCCAAAGTTATTTCTTTGAGGGCAAAGATTGTTCCACTTTTGCCTTTGAATCTCCAGCACCTAGGTTATTTTAAGGATAAATGTTGAGTGCTTCGGGTTCCTCAATTATAAAATGAGGGTTCTAATAACAACTGCCTTTCAGGGTTGTTGTAAAGAACAAATGAGATAATATTTGCAAAGTGCTTATCACAGTCCTGGCACAGAGTAGGTGCTATATAAATGGCACCTGCTGTTCTTTCTTTGCTATTATTAATTTAATAAATATTTCGTGAATTGATTTAAATTATAGAGAATTAAATTATTCAGAAAACTAATGAAGCAATTTGTCCATATTCCATATTATGCTACTATTTTGCAACCTCTCTAGGATGCCCATCCCACAAAGATGTACTCAGATTTTGTGTCTCCTATAGGATGATTCCCTGGGGTTCATGGTACTCTATATAGGTCTTAATTCCTAAAACTCAGAGCAGGGGCCCCACCAGTGATTTTCTTCTACTCTCATCTGTTATGAGAGTTTTAATACAAGACAATGTAATTTACTGAAATGGGATAGTAAGGAAAGAAGCAATACATCTCCAATAAACTTAAGACAAACTCTTCCACAAACACACGAGTCAATGGGAAAAGTGGATGGCAAAAGAGATCATAAGCAAAGAGGCACATATTTAGGAAACATTTCCCAAGCAGGATTCCAGCTCTATCCACCTGACTCTCCACAGTCTTTGGCAATTCATTCAATATAGCTCTGCCACTGCCTGTTAGTCTCTCCCTACACCAGACCATCTTACATTAAATTGTCATAGTGATTTTCCTTAGGTGCAGATCCTAAACATGTCACTCTTGCCCTCCTCTCCAATAAACTTCAGTAGTGGCTCCCTAAATATGAAATCCACTGACTGGTGTTCAGTCATTCACAACATAACCTGTCCTCCCGTCTTTCCAGTTTTCTTACATCTTACATTCCTCCTACACCAACATGCCACATACTAGTCTCTTTCCTGTTCCTTCCTAACACAAGTCTCCTTCCTGTTTCTCAAACAAGATACTTCATCTTCCAACTCTAGGCATTTTCACTGACTGTTCCTCATCCATGAGATACTCTTCCTCCTCATTTTACTTTTCTAGCTTCCCTAGTTGACTTTAAGTCCCAGATAAAAACCCCACCTTCTAGAGTAGGGAATCAGTGTAATGCCAAGCAAGGGAAACTTCCAAGGTTTGGATTACCAGCATAGCAAACCCCATTTATTCAGCAACCTTTCACACAACAGAGAAAGTCAAAATATAGTGTAAGTTGTTCCTTTAGCAAGAAAGTTCTCAATTCAATCCAGGTACCATTCTACCCCTAGACAGTACATTCATTTAGTCAGTCAAAGTCTCTTCTCAAATGGAGATTAGTCTCCAATCTTAAACAAAGTACATTCATTTGGTCAATCACAGAGCACAAATAAAACTCAAAGGCTTCTCACCCTTGAATCTCAAAAGGGGCAGAAGAACACAAAAGGCCATCCACCCTTAAGTTACAACAAGGTTAAGATATCATCTCAGCATTGAATACCCAAGGAAAGGGCCTTCTTTCATCTTCATTTGAGGCAAGCCCTCAGCAATCTCAGTTCCTGTGGAGACAAGGCTCAACAAAGCCATATCCAGTGTCCTCATCAAGTCACTCTCTGCCTGTAGAACAGTCCCAGAACTCCTGAAAATATTAGCAAGGCCCTCTTCTGGGATTTCTGTGCAGGTACCACAAGAAAATCCTCCTTCAGGGCTTCTGAACCAATAGCCAGGTTCCAGGACCTCTACCACAGCAGCACTGTCTTTCACCATCAGGTGAATCTGGCAAAACAACATCAAAACAGACAGACAAAATACTGGCATCATAGCCATACCTCCTCAGTTCTTGGCAGTTCCAGGTGGCAGTTCTCAAAAGTACTGGGCAGTTCCAACAGGCTCTTAGCAGTCTTTCTCTCAGCCACTCAGGCTCCACCATACTGAATACTGCTCTCCCAAAGTCCTTCTGGCCTTCTCTAGGCTTGGGCCTCTCTCCCAATTCACAGCTCCTCCCAGTTCTGCCCTCTTTCTTCATGTCAACAAGTCCATCCTACAAGTGGGATTCATAAGCTCTGGGTTTTAACACTCAACCCAAAAACCAAGCCAATACAGGGTATCTCCAAATTCCATTACCATTATAGTCAGCAAACTTTTCCATTAAAGGATTAGATAGTAAATGTTTTAGACTTTGTAGGTAAAGAATAAAAATTGAGGATATTATATATGTACTTATATAACAAGAGAAAAAATTTACACAAAAATTTTATTAACAATATTTTTATATGACAAAAACATAAAAAGAGTACTTAAAAAATACACATCAGTGAAAGAGAACAAAGACATTCTTATGTGTTTTTTTGCATAATTTTTTGCTAAATTGGGATTTACAGTTTGTGATTCTTAATGTCAAAATTGATTATAAATGTTTTCCTATTAATTGTGATCTGTGTTACTTTTTTCCTTCACAGAGATAGTTTCTGTGAAATACTGCTATAAATTAATGAGCACATGATTTTAATTGAACTGAAAAGTTCTCTGAACACATTTAGTCAGCTGCTGGAATCAAACACAATTAGACTAATTCACCATCAGTAAACTGATTTTGTTGGTTGACTAACAAATAAGCACCTTGGAAACGTACTTTGGTGGTAGCTTCAGTATCATTTTTATAATTTTTGTCAAGTAGTTCTGTTGTGATGATATATTCTGTTTTAAATTTTCTATTTTTCCTTCTTATTGCCTTCATGTGATTTGGGGATATTGTTTTAAGTGCTTAGTCAGGAAATGTTAATATATATTTTATTGAATGGGAGGAAGACAACACAGTCAGAACTCCCACACCAAAAGCTTCCAAGAAAAATGTAGACTGGTTGCAAGCCACAGAGCAGCTAAAGAAGGATTTTGAAAACCAAATAAGAGAAGTGGAGGAAAAATTGGGAAGAGAAATGAGAATGATGCATGAAAATCATGAAAAAGAGTCAACAACCTGACTGAAGAATATAACACCTTAAAAAAATAGATTAACTCAAATGGCAAAAGAGGTCCAAAGAGCCAATGAGAAGAATGCCTTAAAAAGTTGAATTTGCCATTAGGAAAAAGAATCTCAAAAGCTTTCTGAAGAGAATAATTCCTTCAGAATTAGAGTGGAGCTAAAGGAAGCAAATGACTTTATGAGAAATCAAGATACTATTAAACAGATCCAAACAAATGAAAAAATAGAAGGCAATGTGAAATATCTCCTTCAAAAAACCATTGACCTGGAAAATAGATCCAGGAGAGACAATTTAAAAATTATTGGACTACCTGAAAGTCATGATCAACAAAAGAACTTAGAAAGCATCCTTCAAGAAATTCTCAAGGAAAATTGTCTTGATATTTTAGAACTATAGGGCCAAATAGAACTTAAAAGAATTCACTGATTAACTCTTGAAAAACATCCCCAAAAGAAAACTCCTAGGAATGTTATAGCCAGGTTCTCAAGTCCCCAGATCAGGGAGAAAATATTGCAGGATGCCAAGAAGAAACGGTTTGAATACTGTGGAAACACAATTAGGATAACCCAGGATCTAACAGCTTCTACAAAAATCCCCAACCCAGAAAAATTAAAAATCAGAGGTAACTTGAGGAAGGAACAGGAAGTTTTAATTCTCTTCCCCATGGGAAAAGGCTGGTTTTCTCTATGGCAGATCAGGGAGAGGAGACATGTTACAGAAGAAAGAACAAGAATTTATACACTAATGCAGTCAGACCCTCTCCCCACTGCTGTCCTTTCTCCCATTGGCTGGGAGGTAGGCTTACAATCTGAGCATGAAAATCTCCCTCAAAGATAACAAAAAAGCATGCCACTATCCCCTATTGGCTCAAGTCTTGGTGTGAAAATCTTCCCCAAAGGTAAATAATAAGGAAGCCCACCACTATCCCTCATTGGCTGGGAGGCTGACAGGGAACCAGGGTACCATTCATATCCTTATTTGGAAAATGCTAAGGGGAAGAGGGAGGGGAAAAGTTCACCAGCAAGTTTGGAGGTCAAAAACTCCTAAATGGCCTAATGCTGATAAGGGTGTGGCAAACAAGGGTGGAGGTCAAAAGACACCTGAAGAAGCCTAATGCTGATATGGCAGCAGTAAAAAAGCAGGAAAGAAGGATAAAAGGGGGAAGCAGGAACTCTGGCTTGCTCCCACAAGAAAATTTATGCACTGAGAAGTTTTAACCTTTCCCATTCAACTATAATCTCATTGGAGTTTTTCTTGGCAAAGATATTCAAGTGGTTAGCTATTACCTTCTCCACATAAGGAAACTGAGGCAATCAGAGTTAAGTAACTTGCCTAGTGTCATACAAGTAATTAATGTCTGAGGTCAAATTTGAACTCAGAAAGATAAGTCTTCTTAACTACAAGCCCAGTATTTTATCCATTGCACCACCTAGGAAGACATGAGTTCAAATCTAGCCTCAGACACTTAATAGCTGTGTGACTCTGGACAAGTCATAATTTGACCCTTATTGTCTCAGTTTCATCAACTGCAAAAGGAAATGGCAAATCATTCTAGTATCTTCACCAAGAAAACTCTATATGGGGTCAAGAAGAGTCAGACATGATTGAAAAACAACTGAAGAATTTCCTGACTTCAGACCTAGTTCTGTATCCAATATGCCACCTAATTGCCCAATCTACTTGCACTCACAGTAGCTAGTATTTAAAATGAACTTTACAATTTACAAAGTCACTTAGTTAATTTACATTTGTTAAGTTCAGTTTGTCCTTTGTTTTTGAAGAGGACCATGGCATCAAGGAAATAAAGACATGACTTGCAATTAACTTTGATCTGAGTGAGGGAGGGTTGTGTAAGGTCACCAACCTCACTTTCTTCTCCAGAGTCATCTGGATTCAGTGACCATATATTCATGAGGATGACTGGAGATAACTCAAGGAGTTATGGGAGACCCTGGCCTTTTTTGGCTAAGGCCTTTTCAAGTACTCTTAAGGTGAGGCAACAACCATTTAGTGAATAGGGGTCTTTAAGAAGTGAGTCAAGGGATGGCCCCTTTAATTAGCAAAAGAAAGAAAAAAAATCAAACTGGATGGGGAAGACCCTCAGGGTTGCTTGTCCAAAGAGAAATAGTTACCACTGACATTTACTCTAAGCCAGGATGGTGCAAATATAGCCATAGAGGGGAGCTTGGGTAGAGCCCAATCGTGGTCCAATCTATGAACTTCAGACTGAACTGGGTTTGAGGTAATGTGAAAGAGAAAGAGAGGGAGGAAGAAAGGAAGGAAGGAAGGAAGGAAGGAAGGAAGGAGGGAAGGAAGGAAGGAAGGAAGGAAGGAAGGAAGGAAGGGAGGGAGGAAGGAAGGAAGGAAGAGAGGGAGGAAGGAAGGTTGAAAGGGAGGGAGGGAGAGAGAGAAAGGAAGGTTAAAAGGGAGGAAGGGAAGAAGGTTGAAAGGGAGGGAGGGAGGGAAGAAGGAAGAAAGGGAGGAAGGGAGGAAGGGAGGGAGGAAGGAAGGCTGAAAGGAGGGGAGGGAGGGAGGAAGAAAGAAAACTAGTCAGGAAACCCAAAGTTAACTGGGCATCTTCTGGCAATCAAATTTTACTTTCCTTTGGAGAGGAGGAGGGAGAGGATGAGCTGACTTACACAATTAGCTGGGTCACCATTCAAGCACCTTGGTCTTCTCACAGTTGTGTTTGTCCTTTATTTTCAAAGAGGACCATGGCATGGTCTTCCACTTTACAGTCGAGAAAAATGAAATAATTGGAAGTTAATTGACTTATCTAGAATCATATAGTTAGTGTATGAGGCTGAACTCAGGTCTTCCTTCTTCCAGGTACAATTCTGTCTCCACTGTACCACCAGCTGCCTCTAATTTGACATTTAAAGACCTTCATAATTTGCATGGATGTTATATATCCATTCAATTAACTGAAATTCAAGGAAGTATATGATAGGTTCTAAGTAACTATGTAATTAACCCATGTATTTCAGGCAAGGAGGAAAGCCAGAGAAAATTCCTGTACCTGAGAGTATAACAGCAAGCACGCTAGCATACTAAGAATGCCTGCTAGCACAGACTCTTTGATATGCTTTACCAAAGAAAAGCAACTTTAAAGGGGTCAACAATCTTTAATTACACACATTCATGTATACAAAATACACATTTGTCACATATGTATAACATATATACATACACACATATATACATACATGCACACATAATCCATTCAGTTCAGGGGAAAAAGTTAGCACCCTGAACTTCAGAAAATACGAACACAAATTACAAAGAGAGAAAAAAAGAAAAAGAAAATAACACAATTCAACAGACCAACAGATGGGGCTTCTAGCTGTCTGACCATTATATTCATACAGAGATAGTTACCAAAGAGAGAAGCGACACAATCTGGGTTTTCAAAGGCAGAGAGTTCCATGGCTACCCAGAATCTCATCTGGCCAAATCACATAACTGTTCTCATAAGTGAGTCCCAAAGCAAAACCTCACCTCAGGGTATGTATACCCTTCTTTGTGATTAGAGGACATCACAACTTTTGTGACCCACTGCCTAATTACAAAGTAACTAAAGGTGTGGGCTTTCCTGAAAAACAAATCCTCCCCAATGAAGCCCCTTCCTGTTGGGTTCTACTTAAGACTCATTAAGGGGCAGGGAAGATATTCAAATTCCCTAGGCTTAGTAAGAGGCAGGGAAGATCTTCAAATTCCCTAACCATTACAGAGAGGTAGAGTGTTTTGTTCCTGGAATAGTCAGCCTGAGTCACTGGAACAAAGATTACATACTAAAGAGTAAGGAGTTAAAAGACTAGTACTTACCTATAGGGTTGTTGTGTGGATCAAATAAGATGTTCATAATAGAGCTTACCATCACTGCCTGGCACACAGTAAGTCTATATAAATGCTTATAACCTTTTGTTTCCCACACTCCCAAATCAGGGTTTAAATTTCATTGGATAACTGTCAACTTCTTGTAGTAACAATTAAATTAGGGGCTTGGATCTGCAAAATTTTGATTATTCACACCTTGGAAACTAAGCAGTTAGGAATGGAAGTGGCAGATAAGAAAAATACTTTATTAATAGTATAAAAATAGAATCTCTTGAACTTCTGTTGTAGTAAAAAGTGAGGGGAGGGGAGGCAGCATCCAGGTAGTAGCATAGGAAAGTCACAAATAACTGAAGATTTCCAGTTTATCGAGTTCATGTGAGGGGATTGCCTTATTGACCTACAGAGACTATGATATATTTGTGTTTCTGCCACAGACAATCAACATTTACATTTATAGAATGGGCAAATTAGTCTTTCCACTAGGTGAGTAGATAAATGGTATGGGGTAATATCTTTCCTTGCCCTGTTTCTGAGAAAAAAATAAAATATTATCTAGGATGATGAAGAAATGTAGGGGAATCCAAAGCAGGGGCTAAAAATTAAAAAAAAAAACTGTAAAGAAGGAATAACATAATGTAGACAATGAAGTTAAATTGCCTTTAAGTGGCATTACTATATATAGTTCCCCTACTGGATTACTGCCCCTCTTCCCCCACTTCTAAATCACACTCTGAGGTTGGATCCCTTGGAGAGTGGATACTCCTTGGTTAAGGTATTCTGTGTGTCCATGTTCCTAAACTCATAGCTCAGAAACTGTACTGATGTTTGTTTATTAGAGTCTACCAGAGGGTCCAATTAGCTCAAAGTAAGGACTTTTACTAAAATGACATAACCATAAAAAATAGTCAGTCAATGAACATTTATTTAGCATTGATTACATGCCACTGCAAGATAATCTCAGAGGAATGTCACTGGGATGGAGAGAGTGAGGTGGGGGAGGGTACTGTGAAAGATCTTCTGCAGAAGATGGTATTTCAATTGAGTTTTGAAAGAAGGAAGGGAAACTGTGAGGTACAGATGAAATAGTAGAGCATCCACTGATGGAAAATATCCATTGCAAAATCACAGAGTTGAGAGATACAGTGTCATGAGTGAGCAACCAATAAGATCAGTATAACTAGGTCATAGAATGAGTGGAAGGGATTAAAGTAAAAGAAGACTGGAAAGGTATGAAAGCTTAGTTTATAAATGGTTGTTAAATGTCAAACTGAAGATATCACATGTGGAGTAGATGACATTGTAAGACCTGCACTTTAGAAAAATAATTTTGTCATTTGAGTAGGTAATGGGTAGGAATGTGAAGTTACTTGTGGCAGAGGAAAGAATTAGAAAGCTAATATAATAGTTTGGGAAATAAATAGCAAAACAATGGGAATACAAGGAAACACAATAGGAAATAAATAGGAAATACAAGGGTAGAGACACTGAGTAGAGAGGAGAGCATATAAACAAGAAACTGAGAACTGTGGAGCTTGAAAGGATGAAATTTGCCAACACGTTGGATTTGTGGAGTTGGTAATTGTGACAAATCAAGGATTGCTCTGAGGTTGAGCGCCTGAGTGATTGTGATGAAGTACAGGCTCTGGGAACCCCCTTGAACTCTGATTGAATCTTCCCATTTGATGAGGCATTTGCCTGAGACCATAAACCTTTCATTATAGCTAGGCCAAAATCTCTGTTACTAGCCTAGCCCTCCTTTGTCCAGCCACTTCCCACCCTTGATCCTCCCAAACCAGCCACTGTCTCATCTCTGGGTAGCCTCCAGCTACTTCCGACCTTAATCTCTCATCACTGAAGTCTGACCTCATTTGACTCCTCCTGAAGACCCTCCCCAAACTCCTCCTCTGGACAGTCACTAAAATCCTCCCACAAACTTTCTGTATATAAGACCCCATCTTGCCTCCATGAGCTATGAGAGTACTGGAGAATTATATAGCATAGACTCATTCTGTGTCAGATTATTCTGGCCTGCTTGTCCAGTACAAGCATCACAGATATTGAGGCTCCTTAAGGGTCTACCCAATATGGTGAATCTTTAATTAACTTTGTTTTTCTTTGGCTGAGAGAAGACTTGAGTCAAATTCATTTGGCAGGACCCAGCATATGGGTATTTTGGCATTTCAAGCACCCTTAAATCTCACAGCTCAACATTTTATGGAACCCTGCCCTCCTCAATTGGGAGTTTACCAACTTGTCCTTTTGGATGTTCTATCCTGTCTGTGTTTTGGTTACTCAACTATCTCTTGGTTTACCTCCTGTCTGACCATTCCTACTCCATCCTTTTTTGTTTGCCTTATCATTCATATCCTGCACTTTAAACTCCCTCCCTTTTTACCTTCCTCTCTCCCCTCCATTTATATCTTTCTATGTCTGTCACCCCCCTGCCTCTTTCTTTCTCTTTCTGTCTTTCTCTCCATCTCCCTCTCTTTTTTATCTCTTCCTCTCCTTCATTTTCTTTCTCTTTCCCTCCATCTTCACCCCCCCCCCATGCATTTGTCTACCTGTCTCTTACCTCATCACATCTCACAGGTTTATTTATCATCTCTCTGTATACAGTCCATGTCTACATCTACACACATACACACACAAACACACATATCCCAAATCTATGCCCAAAAATTAGTTTATGTTTTCCTTCAAACCCTCCACTCTTCTAGATTTCCATATTTCTATACAAAGCACCACCATATATCCAGTCTCCCAGGGTAATAACATTTGCAATATCTGTGATTCCCACTTCTTCCTCACCCCACATATACAGGCTGTTACCAAATTTTATCATTTCCACCTCTAAAGCATCTTTCATATTTGACATATTATCTGTACTTACATATCTACCACCTTAGTTCAGGGTGTCATCAGCTCTCATAGAGCTCATAGCTTCCTATTTGTTTTCTGCCTCAAATGTATCACCAATACAGTACATTTTATGCATTTTGAAGATACACATATATCTTTCCCCTTTGCCATCAACTTTGTTGATTTCATATTGCCTCTTGGATAAAATATAAATTTCTTTCCTTGACTTTTAAAGTCCTTTGTAAAGTAGCGCCAATCTATTTTTCTTTTCCCATTTAACCTTCTATATTCTGCTATTTAGGTAAATTGCCCTTCTTTCCATTTGTTTAATGGGATATGTCTTTATAACGGCAAGCAAAGAAATACTTAGCACCTTGTTTTGCCATTTAATTATTTAGCAACTTATTTCAGTTCAAGTGTCTTTGAGCCTTGCCCTGATTATATTAAATCTCTGTCAACAAACAGAATCTATAAATCCCACAGTGGGAGGAATTTGCTGATGCAACAGGAAGGGGAGGAACAGGGAGAAGCTAATGACCATATATAAGGAGAAGCCCAAGCTGAGAAAGAGCAGAATTGAGAAGGGGAACTTTGTGGTGGCCAGGCACTCTCTTTCTCTGTTCTATTTGTGTTGATTTTTGTTTGTGATACTTTGTACAGATCTCTGGAACCTTACTGGAAGCCCTGAAAGAGGATTTTCTTGTTGTCTGTATATGGAAATCCTGGAGGAGTGTTTCAGAGGTCCTGGGACAATACTTACAGTTTGCGGTGAGTTCTCAGATCTTGTTTGTGGATTTGTGTTGATTTCTTAGATGTTGTTTGATGATCTACTTTGATTTCACAAGCAGAAAATGAATTGGTGATGGTGCCCGCAATAGGTATGGATGTTATTGTGGCTCTGTTAAGCTTTATCTTCCTAGAAACAAAAACTAGGAAGGACTTGAGGTGGACTGGACAGTATGAGCTTCAATATGGAACTGGATGAGGATCTGAGGGCTGCCTACCTGTGAATCCAGGTGACACTTGGGTAGATTCAGGCAGGAGCTGGACCCATGAAGAAGAACCATAGAATCTGAAGAGCCAACCTTGAGTCAAGATGAAAAGACTTGGGTACTCAGTGCTTACTGAGAAGATCTTGATTTACTAGGCCTAGGGGTGGGAGAACTTTGCATTCTGTATCTTATGCCTCTTAAGGATGATTGAGTTAAGGATGATTGGAAAGTATTCTCCAATACAGAAGAAGACTTTTTGACTGAGGGGTTAAGACAATGTGACCTAGGGGTGGAGAAATTTGGCCTTTGTACTTCTTGTCCCTTTAGGAGGCTTGCTCCTTAAGGATGATTTAGTTAAGGACTTACTGAATGATATCTTTTGCTTAAAACTTTCGTGAAAACTATGTGGCTACCTTAGTAATAAGTTGCTTTGTTATAATATTATAAATGCTGTACTTTAGTTTCTGTGAATTTTTTGTCGTAATTTATTGCTGAATTTATAGAGAGCTCACTATACTATGTGATTAGAACCTTAAAACTGTTCACAGAAGCAGCCCTCTGGAAAGCTGCTCTGCTTAGCTTTATAGCCTTCTTCCTTCTCCCTGATCAAATCAGAAAGCACAAATTGCTTTGTAAAATTTAAAGTTCTTACGGTTATTTTTATTTCTGTCATTTTTCTTGTTAGCCTTTGTCAAGAAATTTGATACTCCTTATAAATATGAAGTCATAAAAAACATTTTTTCCATATTCGCCATGCCATGAAAAAATGTCAAGAAAAATAAAGAAAAAATATGCTTCAGTCTGCACTCAGAATCTATCAATTCTCTCAGTGAAGGCAGATAGTGATTTTTCATTAGGAGTCATTTGGAATTGTTTTATCATTGGACTGATCAAAGTTGCTAAGTATTTCATGGTTGATTATAATTATAATATTGCTGTTATTGTGTATATTGTTCTTCCTGTTCTGCTCACTGTGTCACTTCTATCAGTTCATATAAGTCTGCCCATGTTGTTTTTTTTGTTTGTTTGTTTGTTTTTGTTTTTGGAAACCATCCCTTTCTTTATTTCTTGGAGCACAAGAATATTCCATCATAATCATTCATTATGATTTGTTCAACTGTTTCCCAAATGATGCTTATCTCCTTAGTTTCCCACTTTTTTTCACACTCCCCCCCACTGCTCACCATACACCTGCTAGAATTATTTTTGGACATGTTGGTACTTTTCTTTTTTTGTTTATCTCTTTTGGGGTATAGACTTAGTAATAGTGTAGGTAGGTAAAAATTATAGATAATTTTATAGACTTTTGGGCACAGTTCCAAATTGTTCTCCAGAATGTTTGGACTAATTAGTTTATAGCTCCATCAACAAATCATTAGGTTATCTAGATTCCCATATTCCCATCTGACATTTGTCATTTTCCCCTTTCTATCATCTTAGTCAATCTCAAGGGTGTGAGTTGGTACCTCAGAGATATTTTAATTTCTATTTCTCTAGTTATTAGTGATTTAGAGATTTTTTTCCATGCGACTATTGATGGCTTTGCTCTCTTCTTCAGAAAATTGTCTGTTCATATCCTATAACCATGTATCAATTAGAAAATGACACCTCATTTTTCTAAATTTGACTCAGGTACCTATGGATTTGAGAAACGGAAACTTTATCAAAGAAAGAGTGCTGTAATTTCATCCTAATTTTCTACTTATATTTTAATTTTGACTGTATTGGTTTTTGGTCTGCACAAAGCCTTTATAATTGAATGCAATCAAAATTATCCCTTTTTTCCACCTGTAAGCCTCTCTGTCTCTTTCTTGGTCATGAACTTTTCTCCTCTTCAGAGATATGGAAGGTAATTTGATTTTCTGTTCTCTTCTAATTTACTTGTATCACCCTTTATGCCTAAATCATGTACCTATTTTGAGCTTCTCTTGAAATACACTGTGAGAAGTTTGTCTACGCCTAGTTTCTGTTAGATTGCTTTCCAGTTTTCCCAGCAGATTTTGTCAAATAGTGAGTTTTGGTACCAAATAACTGGAATCTTTGAGTTTATCAAACACCAAGTTACAATCTTCATTTTCTTCTATATATTATATAACTAATCAATTTCATTGATCATCCACTGTATTTCTTATGTTTTGCTGATATTTGTAGTGTTGTTTGAGGTCAGGTGCTGCTATGTCACCTTCCTTTATATTTTTTTCATAGATTTCTTTGATATGTTTTTACCTTTGCTTCCCTTCCAAATGAATTTTATTATTTTTCCCTAGCTGTGTAAAGTAATACATTGGTAGTTTGATTGTTACAGAACTGAATATGTAAATATTTCTCTGTTTAGATTTGCCTTTGTGCGAAGAATGTTTTATATTTGAGTTCCTATAGTTCCTGTTTGTATCTTGGCATGGTAATGTTTGCTCTTGGCTTTAGATAGATACTACTTACATTTTAAGAAAAGCTCCATTGATTTTTATGCTCTGTGATGGTTTTTTTTTTTAACAGCAATGGGTATTGTATTTCATTAAAAACTTTTTCTGCATCTTTGATATGATTGTTAAAAATTGATATGGTCAATTATGCTTATAAATTTTCAAAATATTTAGCCAACTCTGAATTTCTGGTATAAATCCCACCTGGGTCTTAGTCTATGTTATTTGTAATATATTGCTGTAATCTCTTTGCTAGTATTTTCTTACAATTTTTGAAGCACTTCATTAGGGAAATTGTAACTTTGCCACCTACCTGCCTTTGAAAAACCACACAAAGATATAATCCATGCCCTCAGGAATAAATGTAAATTCTGTTGAGGAGGGATTGTTGAGGGCAGGAAGAATACCTTGTTCACAGTTAAGTTCCTGAATTCAAGCCCAACACTCCATTCACTATTCCAGTTAGCTGCCCATATAACTGTTTATGTCCTCTAACCATTTATCAATTGGGTAATGGCTCTTATCTATATAAACTTGACTCAATTCTCCATGTATTTGAGAAATAAGGTCCTTATTAGAGAAACTTTCTTTCTTTCTTTCTTTCTTTTTTTTTTTTGCATATTACTTCATTGTCTATGGCAAGTTTTGGCTATATGTAGCTTCCCTGATTATCTCTTTTAATTAGAAGTATTTTTGGTTTCACTTTGTCTGAGATCATGATTGCTACTTCTGCTTTAACTGATTCATATTACATTCTGCTCCAGCTCTTTATTTTAGCTCTGTGTGTGTGTGTGTGTGTGTGTGTGTGTGTGTATTTCTCTTTCAAGTGTGTCTCTTGTACACAATTTACTGTTGGATTCTGATTTCTTATTCATTCTGCTATCTGCTTCAGTTTTATGGGTGAGCTCATCCCATTCACATTCACAATTTTGTTTACTAATTGAATATTTCCCTCCATCCTATTTACTTCTATTTCTTCTTCTCTCTCTTTTTTTCTGTCCCTCTTCCAAAGTCTATTTTGTTTCTAACTGCTGTTTCTCTTAATTCACCCTTCCTTTTGATCATTCCTTCTCTTTGTCTTATCCCCTTTCCCAATATAATCATAGAAGATACATAATCGTATCCTAAAAGCCATTTTGTGTTGGCTGTTCTGTCATGTCCAGTTCTTCTTGGTCTCATTTGGGGTTTTCTTGGCAAGGATACAGGAGTGGTTTGCCATTTCCTTTCCCACCCTCTATTACAAATGAAAAACTAAGTTAAATAGTATTAAGTGACTTGCCCAGCACTATACTGTTAGCAAATAACTGAGGCCAGATTTGAAGTCAAGAAGATGACTCTTTCTAACTCTAAGCCTGACACTGGGGATACAATGGGTCTCCTAGCTGCCCTTGAGATAGGAGCACAAAGAGATAGACCCTGCCCTGCAGGCTAAATCTAAATTTTGTTAGGAAGCAGGTACTGAAATGAGAAATACCTTTATCACAGATTAGTAAATGTAAGAAACATTCAAAATAAAAGCAGAGATTGGGGAGGGGCACAGACAATGGATGAAATTAGAGGAGCTACATTCAAATATCTGTTTATTTGTCTTGGGAAAAAGACATAACTTGGCTATTAGTTTCATCAGCTCTAAATTGCTGGGATTGGATTAGATGTTATCTAGAGCAATGATTCTGATCAATGATCAGATAAAGCTTCTAGAAGAAATCAGCACCTGAGTGGCACCTTGCTTTGAGCTAGGGCTTCCAAGAGGTAAAGCTAAGGGGAGAGAATATTCTGCTCTAGAGGAACATCCAGGTCAAAGTATGAAGGCTGATTATACAATGTTATTTCTGCATGAATTATTCCTATCAATTTAGACATTCATCTGCTTCTGAGACTTCTTCCTTACCTGCCTAAGCATTAATGTGAGAAACTAAGCAGTTTTGCTACTACTTCTGCTTTCCTTTGCTTACCTTTTGCACTGAGGCATGAGCATCTGTAGGGCAGCTAGGCAGTGCAGTGGATAGAAAACCTGCCAAAGAGTCAGGAGGACCTGAGTTCAAATGCAGCCTCAGACACTTACTGGCTGTGTGACACTGGATCAGTCACTTAATCTTGTTTGCCTCATTCATCTGCAAAATGACCTAGAGAAGGAAATGGTAAACCACTCCAGTATATTTGCCAAGAAAACTTCAAATGGGGTCACTGAAAGTACGACATTACTAAAATAATGCAACAATAAAAAAAATGGCCATCAATAACTTGACAGTGGTGTTTATATTCAGTGAATGACATCATTTATTTGCTTTTTTTTTTTACCAAATTTTACCCAGACTTGAGGAAAACATTTCTCCTATACAAATTAATATCACTCTCAAGTATAGATAAAAATGAGTATCTCCAGGAAAAGTATTGGTGAAGGTCTCTTTCCTTACGAGATTTCTAAACATGGAAAATTTTGGAGTAATGGAAGAAATTCCACAATGAATTAGTTATGGAAAGAAATTAAATTGAACACTAGGGGGACAATCTACTACATGACCTTACTTTCTTTGCTTGTATCTCCTCTAGATTAAGGAAGATAAAATATTCTGATGTACTCTGTATGGCTCAGATCATTTCTGGAGTACTTCGTCTATTTCTGGAAAATATACTTTAGGAAGAATATCAACTAGCTCATATCCAGAAAAGACTCACCAGGAGAGTGAAGAGATTCACAACTATGCCTTAAAAGGATTGCTTGGGAAAAACAAAACAAAATAAACACACAAGAACAACAAAGGTCCAAACTAGAAAAGAGAAGTAAGAGTTGGGACTTAGTATATGATAATGGTCTTGCCTTTCCATATAGAAGAGAACCTTGGCCACAGAGGACAAAAAAATAAAATGAATGGGTAGAAGTTATTGAATTATCTAATCTAAAGAAGAATATCTTTTAAAAGTAAGGTGTACACAAAAGAATAGTGAGTGACTCATCATTGGATGGCGTCATTTATAGGATGAAACACCATTTATCACCCATAGAATATTTCGGGAAGGGGTGGTCCATTACAACCAAAAGATTTATTGGTTCAATGAATACAGTTATTTTCTTTAGTTTACAGATTCTAGGAAAAAGAACATGTAACTTGCTATTTTAAGAAAATATTAATTTTATGGTGGACAGGGCATATCATACATTGTGATTGTGTGGTTCCCTAAAATTAGTTAAGCTTCTTGTTATAATAAGCTGAAAATTAAGTGGAAACATCAGGGTAATTATGACTTTGTGTTCTGTTTTTGTAGAAGATTTGAAAGACATACATCTTTTACTTAATTGCTGACTACATGTGCTATACTATGTGTCTTCAAAACAAGTGTAGCCAATCTATTTCTATGGCTGTATTGTTGTGAGCCCCAGTTCCTGTTCCCAAATTTGTAACTGTGCTGTATGAGAACAGAAAACCCTCTTCCCCTGCTGGTAGTTTGAATTGCTCTAATTTGTTCTGGTAATGGGCGCCAGATGTCAGAGTATAAAAGGAAGCTGGACCCAGCAAAAAGATTGCCATTCTGACCTTCTATTGAATTCCAGAGCTCTTGCCCTTTTTTGTCTTCTGAGCAAATCAAGCATTCACAAACATGCTGAACAGAGTGGAAAAAAACAGCTTTCCTCCCGTGGAAGAAGTCACAATCAGAACTGAGATGGCCGGTTGCCACTTTCCCTGTCAGGATGACATCTGCTACTGTTTTCTGAGCTGCCTTTGTGGGGAAAAGAAGCACACACACACACACACACACACACACACACACACACACACACACACACCATACACACACACACACACCCCTTTAACCTCCACAGGGCTGTCTCCATCTTTGTAGTGGCTGCTTTTTCTTCCAAAAGGCATTTTATTTCTGATTCAGTCTTTGGCATCTTCTTTTGGTATGATGAAGGAGTCATCATAGTTTTTGTTTTGCTCTTTCCTTTCTTCAGCTGTGGTTCTAGAATTTCTTCTTCTTATACAATAAGCATTTAATTTATTATATTTCTTGTTCCATTTATTGTTGCAAAAACCTGTTTAAATCTATACAAAGTCTCAGCAGAGTAAATCAAAATGAATGTAGTCAGATGCCTGCTAACTCTGATAAGAGTACATATTCTTGATAAAATCAATCAAATTCTGCAAAATTTATACATCTTGGTGTTTATTTCACATTTATATTCACTGATCTTCTGAACATCCGCTGGAATCTGTGGGATATTTTTTTCCTTTTTCTGGGGGAAAAATGAAAAGTTTTTACAGAATATTTATATTTCAAATAATGTGGTATGACTGTTGCTTAGATTCATTGTCCTTGCCTGAGAGACAGGTCTAAGCAATGCCCATCACG
Source organism: Pseudochirops cupreus (assembly GCA_028627135.1). Lineage (NCBI taxonomy): Eukaryota > Metazoa > Chordata > Mammalia > Diprotodontia > Pseudocheiridae > Pseudochirops > Pseudochirops cupreus. The sequence goes on along the minus strand of CM053580.1, from coordinate 419,762,235 downwards.
AAAAGTAAATCGTTAGGAGTCGTTTTTATTTTAATTGTTCAATGCTAACGTGAAGGAGAAGATTCACAGTGTTTTATAAGAGACTGGTGGTGGGGTGAAGGCTTACTTCTCATTAAAAAGAAAATGAGCAATAAAGAAAAAGAGAAGTTAAATGTAGGCCTCTTTTCTTAAAAATTTGCTGTTTAAATGTGAGTACCTTTAAGAAAAATGGATTAAGCCTTAAAAATATGAATATTACGGTTCCATTCAGTTCAGTCAGACCTTTGAGAGCCTACTGTGTGCAAAACAGTCTGTTGAGTACTGAGAATAGCAATTATCTGCTTTTCACATGAAGCCACAGGTATGCTGTCTGGTCAAGATAGAAACCCCCTTGATGCTCAGGAAGAAGCCTAAGGCTTATTCAGGAGCTTGTGTCTGTAGAATACTGCCAACATTGTATATTTCATTGTGACTAAGCGAATCTTTCAGGTATTGTTTTCTTTTATTGTTTCTCAGAATGTCAGAGAAACCAATTAGGTCTTAGAATGCCTTAAGGTTTTTGAAATGGTAGCTATATCAAATTTGCTTTGAAGTTTCTGTTATCCAGAATTTGTTTGGAAATGGCAATAGTATGCATGAAGGAAGCTCTAAATGCCTACCTTACTTGGTCTCTTATACTGTATGTGAACCACATATTATTCCCTCCTTGCCTTCTCTATTAATTCTAAACATCAATAATGCACATTTCAAAGACTATTTGCCTAATTGACTGCATCCCGTGATATCTGCTAACAGGTTTCCTACCTTGTGGTAGGAAACACATACATATATATTTTTGACATTTGATTATAGAACTTTATATTCTAAATTCTTTCTCTTCCTCCCTCATCACCCATCCCCACTGGAAGGACAAGCAATTAAATACAGTTGATACATGTGTAATTAGGTAGAACATCTCCACAGCGTGCATATTGTGACTGACTATATGTCCCTCCTTCCTATCCTGCCCCACCCCGTTCTATTCTCTACCCTGTCCCTGTCTCTGTCCCTATACAGAAGTGTGTATTTCTAGCAACTCTCCCCCCCGACTCTACCCTCCCCTTCATCATCCCACCTCTCATCCCCATCCCCCCTAATCTCCTCTGTGGCAAGATACCCAGTTAAGAGTTTATATCATTCCTTCCCTAAGCCAAATTCAATGAGGTAAGGTTGACCCTTTCTCTTTTGCCATCCTGTTCTTCCCCTTCATTGCAACAATTATCCGTTGCCTCTTCTATATGAGATGATTAACCCCATTCTGTCTCTCCCTGTCTCCTCTCATTCTAATCATCTCTCACTTCAGAATTTCACCTTTTAGAGTATCGTCCCTTCCTATTCAATTGATCCTGTGCCATCTATGTACTCATTTACACATACTCAGATATGTGTTTTTACACATATAAATCCTCCTCTATAGACATATGTGTATATATAGATATAGATATAGATATAGATATTCGTATATATTCATTTGTATTCCCTTCACCTATCCTCATACTGAGAAAAATTGCATAAGTTATAATTGTCATTTTTCCATGTTGGCATGTAAATAGTTCAACTTTGATAAGTTCCTTATGATTTCTTTCCCATGTTTATCTTCTTGTGCTTCTTGTATTTGAGTGTCAAATTTTCTTTTCAGTTCTGATTTTTTCAGCAAGAATGTTTGAAAGTCCTCCACCTCACTGAATGACCATATTTTACCCTGGAACATTATACCCAATTTTGCTGGATAGGTGATTCTTGGTTTTAATCCTAGCTCCCTTGATCTCTAGTATATCATATCTCAGGCCCTTTAATCCCTTAATGTAGAAGCTGCTAGATCCTGGGTTATTCTAATTGTGTTTCCACAGTATTCAAATTGTTTTTTCTTGGCAGCTTGTAATATTTTCTCCTTGATCTGGGGACTCTGGAACCTGCCTATAACATTCCTAGGAGTTTTCTTTTGGGGACCTTTTTCAAGAGGTGATTGGTGAATTGTTTCAAGTTCT
>CM053580.1:419734595-419759729 GCA_028627135.1 Pseudochirops cupreus | reverse complement strand
GTCAATAAAGTTTCAAAAAAACTAGAATTCCTCGCAAAACATGACTATTTATATAGAAAACTATAAAAATCCATTAAAATTAATAAAGATGGTTCATAATTTTAGTCAAGTGTAAAGATACAAAATGAATCCCCATAGAGTATCAACATTTCTATATATCATTCATAGAAAGCTAGAGGAAATGTTAAAAAGAAAAAAAATCATTTAAAAACAAAAAAAAATAATAATTCCTAGGAATTACCATAACATATATAATACTGTTATGGATATAACAAAAGCTATTATTTACATAATTAAAGGAAGACCTAAAGAGTTGGAGAGAATTTTAAAGTTTGTGCTTGAGCCATGCCTATAAATCCAACCATATATACCTACCATGCAGACATATATATGTATATGTATATGTATATGTATATGTATATATATATATGTGTGTGTGTGTGTGTGTGTGTATACATGTATGAACACATGTGTGTGTAACTTCTTAAATTAACAAAATTCTTTATAGTTATATTAATCCTATCACCAAGGAACTATTTAATGAAAATAAGGAAAATAATTTTAAAATATTTTACAAAAAATGAAAGTTCCAGCATTTCAAGGGAAATAATGAAAAAGAGTATAAATGAAGATGATTCTAACATTACTAAATATTGAGTTATGTTGTAGAGCTACAATCATCAACAAATATTTAGTAGTAGTTAAAAATAAAAAAGAAGAGTAATTGAAGAGACTAGATGAAAAGGAAATAGAAATAGTAACTCTCAATTTCAACAAATCCAAGAACACTGACTGTTGCAGAAATGTCTCCTTTCTTGGCAAGAGCTGCTGGGAAACATTAAAAAGTAATTCATATGGAGCAGCTAGGTGGCACAGTGAATAGAGTATGGGCCCTGAAGTCATGAGGACCTGAGTTCAAATCTGGCCTCAGAAACTTAACATTTATTAACCATGTGAACTTGTGTAAGTTACTTAACCCCAACTGCGCTGCATGCCCCCCCCCCAAAAAGAAAAATATATACATATATATATATATATATATATATTTATTTAAGTTCCTCAGAAAATATCATTAAATTGACATTTCATGTCATATGTCATCGTACCTTCCATTTAGAAAAGCAACCTAAATATAGAACATCATAGAAAACAAAGCCAAAGGGCAGTGGAGCGGATTACGTCTCACCACTTGTTAGAGGGAGAATTAATAAGAAAAGTAGAGAAATGAATATAAAATGATGAAAGAGATCATTTAATTTACAAACAATTTATAATCTTTTAAGTATGAAAAATCACTTCAATTAAAATTTGAAGAGGAATTGTCAAGTTGGGAGGGGGTGGGGTTTTTGCGTCCAGAGTCTCTAAAAAATGTTTGACATCAAAAATATATGGAGAATTGCCACCAATGTACAATACCAAAATTCCTGAAATGATAAATGGCCAAAGAATATTTGCAAATATTTTAAATAGGAAATGCTGGCTATCAACACTGATATGAAAAATGCTCCCAGTTGCTGATTAGTTAAATTCAATTAATTCGTGTTTTACTTCATTTATAATAAGTGTGGCATTTTTCATGCCTAATAAACTAGCAAAGATATGAGATGGATATAGCCATATTAGAAGATCTACAAGAAGACAGACAAGTGTTGGAACTATGAATTAGTCTATTTTGAAAAATAATTTGTAAATATCTTAGAAAAGTCATCAAACTATTCACACCCCTTAATTCAATGATGGCACTGCTGAACAAATACCCCAAAAATGTTAGTGGTAAAAAGAAAGGTTATGGATAAATAGACAGACAGACAGACAGAGAGAAAGAAAGATAGATAGATAGATCTGGAACACTATAAAATGCAGAACACTACCTTTTATACAAAAAAAAAAAATCAAAGTAGATGCCTTACAATTATGAAATACTTGAATTGATTGTGCTAATGAATCTGATGGCATACTACTGTATCATGATGAATATGAGGAATTCAAAGAAACCTGGTTAAACTTTTGAAGTGAAGTGAAGTGAAGAAAGTGAGGAAAGGAGAACCAGGAGAGCAATATCCATAATAACCATAATAACTTTGACACAGCACTTTTGATCAGTTGCAAACAAAATGTTGGTTCTAAATAATGGCAGACACCTTTCCTATTTTTAGACTAAATGTTTTTGTTATTGGATATTACATTCATGTAATTTATCTGCATCAGATGTTTTTGCTTAATAGTTTTCTTTGTTTCCTATGGGTAGGAGTTATTAGGAAATTATTTGTAAGTAGCGATAACCATCAATAAAACATTTTTTTTTGCTATTGTTTATTCTTTATACAAAGACAGAGGAGAATGAGCTCATTGATTGCTCTATAAACACCAGGTGAGGTGTTTCTATTCAATTCTACGTGTGATAGAGAGGTTTTCCCAATTTTATGTAACTACATAAATTTAGTAGGATCATAAATTTAAATGGAAGGTACATTCAACATTCTGCTGATGCTTTTATTCAAGGCATTAAAATACGTGTTGAATATCACACTGCCAAGGTATTTAACTAGAGGCCTCCTTCTGTAAAGTCACCCATAAACATTAATATATAATGTAACTCACCATCAAACCTTTACTAAATATAAAGCAATCAACAATCATTTATTGACCATCTATAATGTGCCAGACACAATATTACATGTTCAAATACAATAAATGAAAGAATTCCTATTTGTACACAGTATATATTAATTTTTTAAAATTTCATTTCATTTCCAGTTTTGATTTCTCTCCCTTCTCCTTCCCTTACTGTTTAAGAAAAAAAATAAGATTACCAAAATGAATATCAAGCAATATATTCCCGTAATAAGAGATCCCAATTTAAAAAAAAGATGCTTCAATCTGTATTCTCAGTTTTATTACCTCTCTATTTGGAGGTGAATAGTACACTTCATTGTGAGTCCATTGACATTGTATTTGGTTGTTGTATTGATCAGTGTTCTTAAATCTTTCAAATTACTTGTCTTTAACAACATTGTTATTACTGTATAAATTGTTTTTCTGGTTCTTCTCATTTCATTTGCATCAGCAAAATTTATTCTTCCCAGGTTTCTCTGAAATCATCTTCATCATTTATCAGAGCACAATTATATTCCATCACACTCATATGACATAATGTATCCTACTATTCTCCATATGATGGGCACCACCCCCCTCAGTTTTTTTTTTTTTTTTGCCACCACATAAAGAAGTGCTATAAATATTTTTGTACACATGGGTCCTTTTCTACTTTCTTTGATCTCTTTGGAGTATAGACCTAGCAATGTTATCATGATTTCAAAGAGTGCACCTTTAAGTTTTGTTTTTTTGTTTGTCTTTTTTTGTACATAGTGCCTAATTGCTTTCCAGAATTTATGAATGTGTTTACAGATTCATCAATATTTCTCTACTGTGCTTGTTTACAAATTCACCAATATTTCATTAGTATGCCTGTTTTTGTCCCTCTGGCATTTGTCACTATCTTTTCTGTTAGTTTTACTAGTCTGATGGGTATGAGATAATACTTCAAAGTAACTTTAATTTGCATTTCTCTAATTATTAGTGATTTAGAGTATTCATTCATACGGTCATTGATAGTTTGGATCTCTTCATCTAAAAGCTGTCTATTTACATCCATTGACCATTTAACAACTGGGGAATGGTGTGTATATATGTATGTATGTATGTGTCTGTGTGTATGACATTTAAATTGTACATATTTATATAAATTATACATAATATACATTGCATTTAAATTAATTATATATCTAAGAAATAATGCCTTTGTCAGAAAAAAAATGCTGACATTTTTCCTAATTGACTTATTCTCTTCTAATTTCAGTTCCGTTGGTTGGTTTATGCAAAACATTTTTTAAAAATCATGTAATTGAAATTGTTCATTTTACATTTTCTGAAACTTTTGATAATGAAATCTTATCCCTTTGATGACATTGACAGGTAATTTCTTCTATGTTCCTCTAATTTGCTTATTTCTCACACAATGTCTGAATCATTTGTGTATTTTCAGCTTATGTTGGTATACAATTGTAATGATACTGGGATTTGAAGATATTCCATGCCCCTTGAACTTGCTAACGTAGCAGGAAGGGGTGGAGCAAGAGAACACCAGAACCAAGCTGGCATCTGTGATGTGCCATGGTGACTAGAAGAAGCAGCAGCAGCAGCAGCAGCAGCAGTGGCGGCTGCAGTTGTGGCATGAAATCCTTTTACTTTGACTCTGCCAGAATCTCTACTAAGGACTACTGCTGAGGAGGACTGCCAGGAATGGGAGCTTCAGGAGGCCGGAGCTGCTGGGAGTAAGCCTCACGGACACTGAGCAGTTGTCATGGGTGAGGAGAGGAGGATCTTTGCCTGAGGTAGCCTGTCCTGTTTTGAAGGCTTGAGAATGTGGATATTTACTACTTTAACTACATGTGCCAACTTCGTAACTACTGTGTTGGCTTTGATTTTCTGGTTTGGGGACTCAATTTTCTGGTATTTAAATAAATGCTCTAGCTATATTTCTTATGTAGAGAGCCAGTTACATTTTGTGATTAATAACCATATCAGCATATTCATAGTTACTGTAGGTATTGTGAATGCTGCATTGCTGATACAACAATGAGAGATACTGGTATATACAGTAAATTCTCCTGTAACCAAACAAATCAGATATATTCCTAAAAAGCAATATAATGTAAATCATATAAAAAACCCACGGGGCTTGTGATGGAAATGGAGTTAGGTAGAAAATACAAGTACTGCATAAGTAGCACATTTAAAAAAATGGGAGCCTCATAAAAATGGAAGCTAGTTTTATACATGTTATATGTTTAAGAAACATATAAATACTAAAATAGACAGTACCAGGTTTGGCAGCTTCAGGATGCTGCTCAGCCTACACACTGGTTAACATGGATCTGATAGCAAAGTCAATGTCTATGGGCAAGAAGACAACTCCAAGATGAGTGTCTTCTCCATTTTTAAGTGGGAGGGGTAGAACACATGGGCACAGACCAGTTCTTCTCCCTACAGTGTCAACCAAATCAGAAGATATAAAATAAATGTGGCATTTTACCTTGAAAAGGGCTGAAGCTTGTTTGTGCAAGTGAGTATTGGAAGGATTGCAGCTTTTGAGCTATTGTTTAATGGTGCAGTTTTTTTTACTGTTTCTTTTAAATGAAATGCAGCATATAAGCAAAGCATAAATTCAGCTTCTGCTCAAAGTGTTCTTTAATACATCACTTGTTCTAGGGAAAAGAAATAAGTTTCAAAATAAAAAAGGGGATAGTGGATAATAATGTATTTAGCCTCTATTATTAAGCAGTGAAGTTGCACATATTATCTCATCCAATGTTCACAACAATGCAAGTTATATGCAATGATTAACCCTGTTTTATAGATGAGGAAACTTAGGTCAAAAGAAGTTATGTAACTGCCTCAGACACAGCAAGTGTCTGAAACAGAATTTGAACTTGGGTCTTCCTGATTCCAGGTCTAGCACTGTATTTACTACACCTATTAAACAAGTATTATAACTGATTGCCTACTATTTTCCAAATGCCTTTTCAATTTTCCAATAGGTTTTCATCAAAGAATGAGTTTCTGCCACAGCATCTGGAACCTTTGGGTGTACCAAACGTGGTCATTTGTTTCTGTATATTGTGCACCATATCTGCTCCTCTCCATTTTGTAACTCAATGACGAAGTGTTTTGATGATTGTGGCTTAGTAGTGTATACTTTGATATCCTGGTACTGTTAGCCTCCTTTTCCTTCCATTTTTTGTTTAAATCCACTCCTTTGATATTCTTTTGTTTTTGTCTTTTTTGATAAATTTCATTATTATTTGTCTAATCTGATAAAATTATTCTTAAGTAGTTTAGTATGGCACTGAATAGATAAATTAGTTTAAATACTATCACTATTTTTATTACATTGCCTTGGTCTAACTAAAATCAATTAGTATATTTCTTATTATAATGTATCTTCAATTAATTCTGTCTCTATTTGAATAAGGTGTGTTTTGTAATTGTGTTAATATCATTCCTGTTTATGTTTTGGCAGGTAGATTTTTAACAATTTTTATACTATCTGTAGTTATTTTAAATTGAATTTCTCTTTTGCAGCTAGAATTTGTTGATATAAAGAAATGCTTATGTGTATAGGTTTATTTTATATCCTACAACTTTTCTGAAGTTGTTACTTGCTTTAATTTTTGTTGTTATTTTGATTTTAGGGTTTTCTAGCTAAATCATTATTACCATCTGAAAAAAAAACTATAATTTTGTTCCTTCTTTGTTTATGCTTATTCTCTCAAACATATTTCTTGACTTAATGTGATACATAGTATCTCTAACATTATATTGAATATCAGTGCTTGTAAGGAACATCCTTGCTTTTTCCTGATCTTATTGCAAAGGCTCCTCACTTAACTCCATTATAGATTATAGTAACTCTTGGTTTTAGGTACATTCTACTTATTTTACTAAGGAAATCTCCAATGATTTATATGGTAGACAGGGTTTTTAACAGGAATGAATATGCTACATCAAAGGTTTTCTCAGAATCAATTGATAAAATCATTAACTCTTCTTGTTTTTATTATGTGTTTGATTATGTTTACAGTTTTCCTAAATTGGATTAACTAGATTTCTGATTTAAATCTAGCTTGCTTATAATATATAATTTTTGTAATATATATTACTGTAGCCTTCTTTATTTTATTTTATCTAAAATTTTGCATCACTATTCATTAGAATTCTTCATCAATAATTTTCATTCAAGCTTGGATCTTTCACCTTCTGGAATATCTTATTCCAACCTCCCCACTCCTTTAAAATTGTAGCTACTAAATCTGATGTGCACTTGACTGTGACAATTTAGTACTTCAAATATTTCTTTCGAGATTCATGGATTACTTTTTTTTTTTAAGAGAGAGTTCTAGATTATGACTATAATATCACAAAGAGTTTTCATTTGGAGGTTTCTTTCAGGAGGTAGATTCTTTCTATTTCTACTTTGTCCTCTCACTCTAAGAGATCTGGGTAGCTTTGTTTTATGATTTCTTGAAATATGATGTGTAGTCTGTCTTTGTTTCTGTGTCCCTCTGTGTCTTCCCTTTGCGCTCTCTTTTTCTGTCTCTTATCTCTTTATCTTTCTGTATCTTTCTCCTTCTCTCTCTGTCTGTCTCTGTTTCTCTCCTGACTTTCAAGGAACTCAATGATTCTTAAATTTCCTTTCCTTAAACTATTTTCCAGATTCATTTTTGCTATGAGGTATTGTACATTTTCTATTTTTTTAGTCTGTTGACTTTCTTTTAATATTTTTCTAATGTTTCATGGAAACACTAGCTTTTAATTCATCATCTCTAACTTTCAGGTAGTTGTTTCCTTGAGTAATGTTTTATACCTCTTGTTTCAAATGCTTAATTATCTTTTCATCAATAGGTCTCATTCCCCCCCCCCCCTTTTTTTCCACTGTGACTCCCCTATGGTTTTATGTCATTTTTGTCTTTTCTTAATTCATGATGTATGCCTTCTCAGAATTCCTGGTGGACTTGTGCCCAAGGTGTATTTTTCCTTGAAGCTTTGCTTGTAGGTATATTTTGCATCATTCTCTTATTCTGCATTTTTGTGTTGAAGAAATCTTCTATCATAACACCTTTTTATTATAATTTGAGGGTTTTTTTTTGGGTGGGGACATTTTTTTAACATTTTTTTCTTCCAGCCTACTTTTTAGTTTCAGACTTTATGTTAGGGCTGGGCTCTACACATGTATAGGGAAAATTCTTGTGCTGAAATTCTGTTCTCTTGCATCCCTCTGCTGCTCTGGTGGTTTTGTGTGTGTGTGTGTGTGTGTGTGTGTGTGTGTGTGTGTGTTATGTTATTTGAGAATCTCAGGGATATCCCAGGCTGGGGACCTGTAAGCTTTCAATGCTATCACAGTGATGTGATCTGAGAAAGAGTCTACCTACTGCCCTCCTGGTCTGAGTTCTGCCAGCTCGTGACCCAGAGCTGTGTCTGATCAAGGCATTAGTTGACTTATCCCTTATGACAAGTAGGCAGCTGTTGGACTCAGCCACAAGAAGGCTTTGCAGTTTCTGTAACTAGACTGTAGGATACCCTTCAGTCTGGTATTCCTACCCTGGTTCTAATATTGAACACTTCATCATAGGCTAGAAGCTAAAAGTGTGTCCAGCTCTGCTCCTCAGATAAAAGTCACAAATACTGTTTGCTTAAAAATATTTCCCTTGGCTTAGTACACTGCTAAGGTTTATAATCATCACTATTCCTCTTTATCATCCCCAAGTACTAGTCCCCTCCCCAATAATCCCTGGATCTGTGAAACAGAATTGGATACTGATCAACAGAGCTACCTGCTGTCACCTTGTGCTAGTTCAGGGATCACATGGCCCTCTTCTTGCCCTTTGGACCTCAGATGTATTGCCTGATTCTGAGTCATTTTCATTCCCTGGATGCTAAAATTGTCCCTGGTGTATGCTTCTGGCCAGACCCCAAACTCAATGTTAACATACCTCTTTATTTCTCCAAGCTAACTTAAGCAGGAAAAAAATGATTCACAGTAATTTTTTTTCTTGTTTCTGATCAAAATTTGGTCTCATCCATTCTTTAGAACTTTGTGGAGTAGGTATAGTAGAGAAGCTGGCTATGCCTCTAACTGTTACTCTGCCATCTTGACTCTAGGAGATTATATTCTAAGGAAAAGACATTCATTATTTACAGTATTTAAAATAATTCTTCAATTTAAATTATCCTCTGAATCTAACTTATGACAATAGATATACTTTTGCTGAACATACAATCTCTCAATGTTTTTTCTCCTCAAATTAAAGATAGGTCATCCAACAAGGTCTTATTGCTACTTACAGAGAACAGCACATCTTTACCATTGCATAACTGAAAGAGAAAATAAAATCTGACTCTAATTATCCTTTGTTGACAATTTAAAAAGGCATTGCTATAAAGGCCCTTCCATAATGAATCCTTTCCTATTCATATTATCAAAAGTATACAAGAACCCTTGAAATAAATAATCTTGTATTATAACAAAAATGCTGTCATAAATATTAAAAGAACATAATTTCATTTTTATATTCCCTGGAGAAACAGCACAGATCCCTATTTATACAGGTAAATTCTTTTGTTTCCATATTTTAATCTGCAACTTTTAATTTCTACTCGAAGAATTTTATATGATTTAGCACTAAAATGCTTGATTTTCTTAAACATTCCATTATTTGCATTTTATTTTATTAATTATGTGATCAGCAACAAATGAGTGTATCTATACTAAACATAAAAACCTGTCTTATCCTTATGGATAGTTACAATCCACATGATCCTTATGATTCTTAGACTGACATAATTTAGTGTACTTGTATCCACCTTATCTGCTGTCACTTAACCTTAACTCCCCAAATCTCTTTGTTTTTTAAAACATTTTATCCTGGTTAATTAATAAAAGTATGTGATGCATAAATACACACACACACACACACACACACACATATATATATATACATACATACATACATATATAATGCACAAATGCACATACATCCATTATTCTGAATTTTTAAAGGAAATTCTTTGGTTTCAGCAGAGTAACATGTACTACCCAAGTGGTCAAACCTAAAACCAAGAAATCTGTCTTACTTTGCTTTAAAAAGACACAATAAGTTTGTGTTTTTTACACTGAGGAATTATTTTGCATACATTGTGCTTACAGGGGTGGCACTGAAGGAAGAGGGTCATGTAATACAAACAGTATAGAATATATTTAAGTTGTCCTTTGGTATGTGTTATGACTAATTCAAGCTCAGCCTAGAACAGATACTACTAGAGTGAAACTGTATGCTCGACTGCTTGTTAGAATCTTATTCGTTTGTAATTATTATGTTATAAAGAGCTAACATGATATACTGGCAAAAGTACCAGGTCTTGAATAAGGAAATAATTGTATGTGAATCTCTTCTTTAATGTTTACCAGTCAAGTTCATAAATAAGGTATTGAATCTATTTAAGTTTCATCTGAAAATTGGGATGGTGATGATGATGATGACAATGATGACAGTGAAGATGACAAGGAAAACAGTAGTCATAGTAGTAGTAGTAGTAAGAGTAGTAGTAGTAGTAGTAGTAGCTGTAGAAGTAGCAGCAGCAGCAGTAATAGTAGTAATCATACCTACTTTGTGGAATGGTGTTTAAATAAAATGAAATTTCCAAGATTTAAAGATAATTTCTATATAGAAGTCGGTTATTATTAAATATAAATTGTTTCAAAATTTTAAAATGAGAACTGTCAATGCTTCACTTCTGACACTTTGAGAACTAAATGCATTAGGACCCATTCAAATTCATATTCCTTCTCATCCCAATAGTCTTAAGTTACACATTACCAAGTCCTTTCTTCCCTCCCTAGAAGATAGACAGACAGGCAAATGAACAGACAGGCAGGTGAGTAGAGAGACAGATGTATAGACAGATAAACGGACAATTAGATAGATACATAGACATTGTAGTGGAATGAAAGAGTAGTTAGAAGAAATGAATTCAAATTATGGAAATGACATTTAATTGTGGAACTGTCCCAGGTAAGTCATTTGACTTTTCTGAATTTTCATTTCATTATCTGTAAAATGAGGGTAGAGGTAAAATATTTATACCGAGGCATATGTACACGTATATATGTATGTATGTTTGTGTGTGTGTGTACACACACACACACACACACACACACACACACACACTATTATTATTGTTGTTGTTCATGACCCTTCTACTATTATTAGTATCTATGCCCCTTCTGCTCTTTATTCTTAGAGTACCAGGCAATGAGTTCACCTCTCCTTACTCCCTTATCTACCTAGGGAACTAGGCCCATAGTAAAAGAGTCATAGAACAGACTGAACATAAAGAGATCATAGCATCACAGATTTCTGGGTGGAAGGGACACATGATTTTTCACTCTAAAGCTGTAGGGACCTCACAGGCCTTTTAATTATACTCTTTCAATTTACAAGTAAGAAAGCTAAAGTACGTGGAGATTAAGTTTCCTCATATCTCTTGGGTAGTAATTGATGGGATTGGTATACCCTGGTAGAACTTGGAAAATAACTTTTAATCAAACTAATGATATGTAAAAGGTTATTGGATTTGAGAATCATTAGACCAATGGCTCAGTTAAATTGTAAGTTAAATGAAACTTTGCAGATGGTCTGGGAACCCAACAATTAACTCCTTATGAAATTTTGTCTATTGGAAAACATTTTCCTGAATTTCAAATAATTAAATTTTAATTTTTTGGAGGAAAAGCCTATCTATACATTGGGATCAAGATATATTGCATTTTAATGCATTCATTATCTATTATGTAAACAAATACACCTGTAGACTCAAAAATAATCCACAAGTTTTAGCAGGAGTTACAAAGAGAAAGATGTAGCCTTTCCAGGTGCCACGATCACTACAGAGATAAATACAGTGATATGTACTGAGTAAAATAGATTTTCCCTTATGCATCTGAAGTGAAATCTGAAGTGAAATCACTTGTCTGTTATAATTGGCTATACCTGGGACAGGGTGAAGAGAGAAAAAAATGAGGAAAATATACCCAATCACTTGACTCACTTGAGGTTAAACAAACAAACCTATAAAATCAGAAATATTAGCACTTGCATTATAGTGTGCACAAAATTATATTGGAATTATTCAAAGGATGCCTTCATTTAGCTTTAAAAGAGACCTTAGAGGACCTAGAATATCCCTTCCTTTATAAGAAGAGAAACTGAAGTTCACTGAATTCAATGATTTGCTCAGTGCTGACTATATAATAGACACTCAATAAATATTAGTTGACTAATAACAATAGCTGATATTAAAATATAACGGGAATTATGTGCCAGGCACTGTACTAAGTACTTCAGAATTCTTATCTCATTTTATTCTCACAACAACTCTGGGAGAAAGGTGCGATTATTATCCCTATCTTAAAGATGAAGAAACTAAGACAAGTAGAGGTTAAGTGACTTGACCAGCATTACATATCTAGTAAGTCTCTGAGTCTGAATTTGAACTCAGGACTTCTTGACTACAAGTGTGGCTCTCTGTCCACTGTGCCACCTAACTGCCTAATTAGCAGAAAGAGTTTCCTATTATCATACAACTTCTAAGCATCAGAGATAAGACATAAAAATTCAGGTCTTCCAACTCTTAATTCCAGTAATATTTTCCATGTGCCACAATGAGTGTGACCTCCTTTCCCCTTTAATGGAAGTCATTAAGAGCTTGCTATATCCTAATTTTCTGTATTAGCATTCTATAAAGTCAATCAACCCACTGGAAAGTAATAGCAAATAGGACACAAAGCTAAAAAAATACACTCATGACTTGGAACTCCTAAACAGTAATTCCACAATAGTGTGAAATTCACAGATGTGTCTGAATAGAATACTTTCTCCCTACGTAATAGAAATATGCATTTATCCTCCAAACCCATTGCTTTCTGTTTTTCCCCTGATGCCTTATCACTGGAGTTCAACAGCCTTATAATCAATAAAAGGAGAAAAACTATCTATAAAGCGTTCTTGAGCGTCTGCTCAGGGAATAACATCATATAAAACTGAATGTAAACCAGGTTGGTTATGAAGCTGCTAAAAACCCATCAACATGTTGTAGAAACTTATAAATCTCACATGTGGAGGGGTTTATTCCCCTTACCCACTTTTGTAAATATACAAAGGGAAATAATATATCTTTTTTATTATCATTTCACCATCTTCTTTTGGTGACATTTTCACTGGTTTCAAAGAGAAATAGCTTAATTCAAGGTCTATAGTAACTGGTTTCATTCTGGAATAGACCTAAAAGGAATTGAGATTATTCCATGCAGTGGTCTGTTTCTCCATGAAATAGATCAAATACTACTTTGCTAGTATTATAGCAGTATTTTTTTTTCTTTGTGCACCCTAAAAGACAGAAAGAATTGCAACTGTTATTAAACTCTGTCCAGGTGCAGCACTACAGAGACCTAAAGTGATCTTGCTTGTTTATGAAGAGCAATTCAATTTCTTGGATTTAGAAAATGTCAGTGTAACCGGCAGGTCAGGAAATGCATTGATATTCAAGAGTAACTCTATCTGGATCTCCTCTGGGCACAGCTCTCAACCTGTCAAGGGGTAATTTAAATGGAGGCCACCAGAGGTCTTTAAAATGTATTACTAAGACACAAATTAGAGCACCCTTAAGAGTACATGAGAAGGAACCTGATATGACTTGGATCTCAGTCTATCTCTACTTATGTCCAGAAGTTGCATTGAGGATTTCAATAAATTACAAGATGAATGTGTTTGTATGTGTGTTTCATAAAAGTTTTCAGAAGCTAATAATTTTGGGATTGGTATTAAAACTGCCACTATAAATAAAACATTTGATGTAAAATCTTATAAGCAGTGAAACTGGTATTAAGACAACAACCACACAGTGGATGAAATAGTGACCAGCTAAAAAGAAAATAGGTATGAACACGTGGATATGTACATATACAATGTAAACATGCATATATATATATGTGTGTGTGTATATATATGCATGTATGTATACAAATGGATACGACATATGCACACATGCACTGTAAAACTAGAAATGCACACATATATGATACATTTATGCACATGTATCTGTGTGCATGTGTGTATATATAGATATATAATTTCTCTCTTTCAATAAAAGAAACTACATGTTTTCTCATTCCCTATCAGAAGCTTTCTTTGTTCTCTATATCAAATAATTGTCTCCTATGCAAAAAAAAAAAAAACAAAAAAAAACAACTGTGAATACCTGACCATACCATGCCCCAGACAACATAATATAGAACAATGGTTGAATATTACACTAAAAATCTAGATGTTTTTAGATCGAGATTTGATGACAAGCACACAAAACTTGATGACTTGATGACTATGTCCTATTACAAGGCCATTTAATATTAGTGCAGGACAAAAATATGTGAAGACAAAATAGATGAAGGTTATAAAAAGTTGGGAAAGGGTTACCTTAGCATTGTCCATCTCTCCAATCAGTTTAGGGGCTTAAGAATATATCTATCTGTAACTTATATTTAAAAAATACTATATTTTTATGAAGCTACAAAGAATCTTATAGTCTCTGACCTGATATATAATTGTAAAAATCCAAAAAAGTGAGGCAAAAAACAAATTCTCATGTGTACATAGTAGGAGATCAGCCTCACCTTGTAATAGGATTAATCTTTTGCAAAGTTGTGACATAATCTTGGCAAGGGTTTTGTGGATGGTTTTTTTTGTTAAATCAGTGTCTAAATAAGCAATCTCTAAGGGCCCCATTCATGTCTTGAGAATTCACAGTTTTGATTCTGTCTTTTGTTACATCTTTTCCTCTTGCCACACTTTTCATTTCCCTTTCAATATCCTCTTTCCTATTAGATTTCTTATAACCTCATGATATCTTTGTCTTCCCTATAAGAGAGAAAAGAATAATTGAACTCAGATTATATCTTTATATACTTGACGTGTTTCCCTCTCAATTCTGTATTTATTTTAAAAAAATAAGATGACCTGAAGAGAGGGAATGCTATAATACAAAGGAAACAGACATTAAGGGGAAATTGGATTCATCAGTATTTTCGTTCGGGAATTTTTTTTTTTTTAGGAAAGAGGTACTTTCTTGATCTCTACAAAATTATATTATTATTTTCTACACATCTATCCATAAAGTCAGATCTTCCTTTTAAAGTTCAATTGTTTTCAGAAATGGGTCTACTCTATTTTGTGTATATTTTATGAATACATAAAGGTACAATGAAAATAAGATAAAGAAATGTTTCATCATCATTGAGAACCAAAAAGAAATATTATGCCAACTCATACACACCAGAGATCAGAAATTAAATATTTATATCATATAGATTTTGGTTCAGCCACCTCTTCAATTCTCACTATGCTATACTCCTCTGGATTTCATCATATCCCCTAGTAACCTTGTCTCCTTACCTCATTACACTAATCCCAGAAATCTTACATTACTAGGACCCCTTGACTCTAGGAACCCTTCCCTCCCTCTGATTGAAGAGTGAAGACTTGAGGGTGGATTGCATGCTCCATTTAAATTGGACAAATAGGACTGTTATCTCTCCATTTCTCAGTGTTGTACTCCTCTGGATTTCATAATATTCCTTCTCTGTGTAACATATCTCCAACCTGCTTTTCAGCTTCTTTTTATACATTGCCTCCTACAATAAATCACAGGCTTCTTTAGGGCAGAGTTTGTCTTTTGCCCTTCTTTGTATCCCCAGAACTTAACACAGTGCCTGCCACATAGTAGTTGCTTAACAAATGTTTATTAATTGACTGAATACCAAAAAAGGGAAGGGCCTACTAAATCCTTCAATAAGCACACATTAATCACTAACTGTGAGCATTACCTAAGTTGAATTCTCAGAAGCTAAAGCTCCAGGTTTTAATAAAACATCATCCTTAACTTCATGAAGCTTTATCATCATTCAATCATTCAGTCATGTTTGAGTCTTCATGACTCCATGGCCTACAGCAAGCCAGGCCTTTCTGTCCTCCACTATCTCTCAAAGTCTGTCCAAGTTTATGTTCATTGTCTACAGGACACCATCTACACTATCTATTCATTTCATCCTCTACTGCCCCCTTTTTATTTTGCCTTCAACTTTCCCAAAATCAAGGTCTTGTCCAATGAGTACCATCATCACATTATGTGGCTAGAGTATTTAAGCTTCAGTTTCAGTTTTTTACCATACAGTGAATAGCCTGAATTAATTTATTTAATGCCGAATACTTTATCCAGTTACTCCTCATAAAGTTTATATATAATCATAATCATTCATACAGTATGGACCAGATATATTATATCTCATCCATACTCTATGCTTACCTATGAATATATTCTAGAGACGTATCTGTTTTTTAGTGAAAAGATCCAGGGGAACCCTACTGAGCTTGAATTGTAGTTCTAGTACGTGCTAATATAAGACTGGACCAGCCATTTTACCTGCTTCTGCATGTATAAAATAAAGAGGTTACTAGATGACTCCTAATGTCCTTTCTAGCTCTAAATGCCATGAACTTATAAATTATGCTTATTTAGTAAGGAAAAGATTTCAGGTCATTTTTGGGGATCTGCTCAGTCATATGAAAATGTAGAAAGTCATGGCAGGTATAGAAATGTCTTAGAACAGCTTTTTAAGCATTTAGTGAGAGATATAATGAATAATAGAGATGATAACACAGGTTAGGTTTCACAGTAGTAAAAATTATTTGACAAACAAATGAGTAGCATGTCAGCAACATAAAGTATGCCATCAATAGCTACCATAGGTACCATTATGGTTAACAGTAACTTTTGTACTAGAAAATAAAAAGGAAACAAAATGGGTGCCCATCATTTGGAGAATGGTAAATAAAGAATAGGATATAAATGTTATAAATTGGCATTATATCATAAGAAGGAAAAATATATGCCAAATTCAGAGAAGTATAATAAAACAGTTTAGAATCAGGTAAGCAAAGTCAGAATATTTTACCCTTATAATTATGTAAGTTAAAAAATTATCTAATTATGAGAAGTTATTATAAATAATATTGGTTCTGGAGAACGGATGATAAAACTCACCTTTTGGTAAAGGTAGGACACTGAAGTGCAGGATATAACAGATATTACTAGCCTGAAAAGTCAATTTTGTTTGTTTATTTTCATTAACTCTTTTCTTCATTAAAAGGGAATGTTCATTATGGGAATGGGAAGAAGGGGAAAGCAGGGAAATATATATCAAGGAATGTCTTTTTGAAAAAAAATCAGGAATAAGTATAGTCTATTTTAATTATAGCAGATACATTTTTAAAATTGTTTTTACAATGATTATCTCAACCCTGTGAATTTGGTGCTGTTTTTATTCCCATTGTAAAGATGAAGAAATTTAGTCTGAGGAAGGTTAAGTGAATAGCCTGAAGTCACATGACTAGTGAATATATGAGTGAATATTCAAATTTAGGTCTATATACACATAGCTAGCTAGTTATTTCAGTGGAGAAAAATTAAGGGAAAAAATAAAGAATAATATCTAGTTGCTGTAACAGCAATCAATTTAGCAGTTGCTTAGCACTTAGTAACTTAGGGCTAAGTATGGAAGGTGTGAGCTCTGTCCCCTTTTGAGAGGACGTGAACTCCCCTGTTCTTGACATGGCAGGAGGGGATTGGCTGAGACAGGAGGCCAGTGTGTGTATATAAGAAGAGTTCTAGAGACAGAGGGACAGAATTCGGAATGTTCCTTCTGGTGGCTCCTGTTGTAGGAAGGAGGATTTTTCCAGCATCTGGGAGCTGGGCTGTTGGACTGAAGAAGTGAGTTGGAGATTTCTTAAGAGATAGAGAGAGAGAGAGAGAGAGAGGGGGGGGGGGGAAGGATGGGGAGCACTTCTCTCCCGGCATCTGGAAGCTGACTGAGAACTGAGTTGGAGTTTTTCTTGAGACCAGAATCTGGTAAAGGCCAAAGTGGCTGTTGCTACTACCTGGAAGGTCAGTGTTGCTGCTGCTGCCTGGAGGGATGAGTTTCCTACTGGGTCCTAGGGCCAGCTAAACTGCTGGAGGATTGAGGAAGCACTACCAGGATAAAACTTTGTTTGTGGCCTGGATGATCCTTGAGTTTCTGGCAACAGAAGTGGTGAAGGGTCGGAGATGTGCTGGAACCTGTGAACTTCAGTGTGTACCAGGGACTGCCTGGAGGACTGGACAAGGACTTGGGAGCTGTCTACCTCTAAGGACTAGACAAGGACCTGGGAGCTGTCTGCTCCTAAATCCAGGTGACTATTTGGTGAATTCAGGTAGGAGCTTGGACCATGGAAGGGGATCCAGGGAATCAGAGAGATCACCCCTAGTCAAGATGAAGAAAAAGCCTCCCCTTGGATGAAATTGAGGCTTCCTGGACACTGAGGGGTGGAAGGTATGTGCGATTTTTCTAATAACTGTACTTAGTGATTAATGATATCTAGTAATTGTTAATCTAGATTAGTGATTGATTAAGTTAATGGTTGCTCCATGAGTAGAAGATTGATTATTGTATTGTGAATTTAGTGAATGATTGAGCAAGGAGGGTTCCCCCCTTAGGGAAGCCAAATGATTATTCTTTTGTTCTTTGTTCTAAATATTCTGGCCACTGTAGTGAAAACTGTGTGGCCATTGCAATGTTAAGCTGTTATGAACACTACATTGTGATTTTCTGTGATAAGATGTGATGTTGTGAATATTACATTATGATTTTTTTGTGAATGTTTGCCTTTATTTGTAATGGAATAATTGGAGTGTTCACTATACTGTGTAATCTGAACCTGAAAAGCTGTTCATGGTAGCATTCTTTTGGGAATCTGCTTGTGTATGACATTACATTTGCTCCCAAAACTTAAAGATGTAACTCTAAACTTTCTCCTTTCAACAGTACATATTATTCTAAAACTGGAAAGTGAAGTCCAGGACTAACCTTTGGCAAAATTGAGGAATAGTGAATACTGTCTTTGATAATCCTAACACAATCACACACACACACACAAACACACACACACTCATGCATGCATGCACACACATAAGCCCATAAACACACTCCTCACTTATTTTTAGACCAATTAGAAAGGATTGTTTTATTTTGTTTTGTTTTTAATACAGAGCAGAGGAAGAATCAAAAATGGCTCTGGCTTCAAGCCTGCCTGACTAGAAGAATGAGTATATTGAAATCATGGGTGATAATAGATATTAGGATACCACCCATCTAGGCTTACCAGGAGTCTTTTCTATGATATCTTTAAAAAAATTATGAAACAATTAATATCCTCAAAATTTCAGGAAACTTGAAAAATCATTGAGAAGTATATGTGTGTGTATGTGCTTATGTGTTATGTGTGTGTGTACATATATATATATATATATATATATATATATATACATATATATATATATATGTATATAGGTATATGTGGGCAGGTGTGGGTGTGGATGTGTTGGTCAAGAAAACCCTCTTGAATCCCCTAAATCACACTATAAAAGTGGCAACCTATATGGCCTCCTATATGGCTAAAATGGTAGAAGCTTATTGCTTTTAAAAATTCACCTTTCCCTGAATATTGACCTATTGCCGAGAATAATTCCTTTTGCAAATGAGGCACTTTAGTAAAAGTTTTCCATTGTCATTGATAAAAATGAACATGACTATTACAATAATAGGATTTCATTACTCATTCTCACTATCCAAGTTCTACAATTTCTTAAAAGCCCAGATGAAATCCCATCTCCTTTGTGACCTGTTTTATAATCAGCTCAATTCAAAATTCCCCCTGCCTCCTGACAGTGATACTCTCTATTGCACTAATTTGTCATTTAGTATATGTTACCTTGTATATTCTTTACCTTCTCAGAAAGAAAGCAAACTTCCAAGATAGGGAAAACATCATATGCCTCTTTGGACACCTTTCAACTGGACCAATGTCTTACACATTGTAGTTATACAATATGTTTTGACCACTAATACTGTCAATAGACAGCCATTCAGTATGCTTTATAATGCACTCTGGTTAATATGACAAGGCCTTTTCTCTTTGAAGAAGGAATCTTTAATGTGTTTATTTGTCTCCAATGAAATTTTATTTTAAATTAATTCTATGAAAAGTCATAATTTATGGCTTAGTTCATGTAGCCAAAGGTAGAAGAGAGGAAATAGTAGGAAATTGTCTTGTGTTGTGTTTTAGTGTTTAAAAAATGAGAATTCACATTCTCCATAATGAAGTATAGCTTTTGGGTTCCCATGAATTGCTGCATATATTGATTGCCAGAAGTAGCCATATATCAGTTTGGTACAAAGTTAAAAACATTTAAAATTAAAGAATATTTCTTTTCTTTCTTTTTTTTTGTGCTGCTCTAACACTACTTTTTATCTCTCTTTAAAATTCTCT
Source organism: Pseudochirops cupreus (assembly GCA_028627135.1). Lineage (NCBI taxonomy): Eukaryota > Metazoa > Chordata > Mammalia > Diprotodontia > Pseudocheiridae > Pseudochirops > Pseudochirops cupreus. Next base: position 419,739,696 of record CM053580.1, on the reverse strand, counting down.
AGCATATTTGCTCTGATTACTGAATATTATTGAGACAAACATATTCTAATACTAGACACATTGCTCAGAAATTAATTTCCAAGTAGTATATGATGCTAATATTTTACATAAGCTTGTTTTCATACAAAACAAGCTCAATACATTTGACAGAGTTAAATAATACAATACTGTCTTTGATAATCCTAACACAATCACACACACACACACACACACACACACACACACACACAAACACACACACACTCATGCATGCATGCACACACATCAGCCCATAAACACACTCCTCACTTATTTTTAGACCAATTAGAAAGGATTGTTTTATTTTGTTTTGTTTTTAATACAGAGCAGAGGAAGAATCAAAAATGATATATGTATATGATATAGTAATATATGATATAGTAATAGCAGGAGAGAGAGACAAAAAGAGAGATGGTTTTAGTTAAGACTAGAAATGGCAAGGACAGGTGGCTAGGTGGTGCAGTAAATAGACCACTGGCCCTGGAGTCAGGACAACCTGAGTTCAAGTCTGCCCTCAGACACAACAGAAAAACTAGCTATTGGGCTAGTCACAACTCCAATTGCCCTCCAAAAAAAAAAAAGCTAAAAAAAAGAAATGGCAAAGCCAATAAAGCAGAAAGATAGAGAAAGCCTGATCCAGATATCAGCAATTGCTGCAGAAAAAGCCCTTGTACCCACAGTGATGTCTTTGTGTGAAGTAACAGTCAAGAGATAAATGGATTCCACATATCTTGGACATAGCAATTTTGTTGCTGGACTTTCAAAGTGTGGACTTGAGGAGGCAATGAGATTCTTTCCCTAGGAAAGAATCTGGAAGTAAGATAACTGAGTAGACAAAAGTAAGAAGTAAAGTTTGACATAAAGAGAAATATGGGGATAACTTTAAAAAAATGAATTAATGTGACTGATAGTACAACTTTACATTTATATAAGGCTTATAGTTTTCACAGGGCATACTGGATAGAGTGTCCAGCTTAGAGTCAAGAAAACTCATCTTTCTGGCCTCAGACCCTTACTACCTGTGTGACCTAAGCAAGTCACTTAACCATACTTGCCTCAGTTTCCTCATATGTAAGATGAACTAGAGAAGGAAATGACAAATCACTCCAGTATTTTTGCCAAGCAAACTCTGAATAGGGTCATGAAAAGTAGTACATGAGTGCAAAACAATTGAGCAATAACAATGATATTTTCGCTCTATTTCACTATTCATTTGTCTATCCTTAATTTCCTTTCAGAAAAAAAATAATTATAGCAGTCTATGGGACAGATACTGTTATTTCTATTTTACAAAGGAAGAAAATGAAAACCAACAAAATTTCACATCATTAGTCACAAAATTGGCAATACATTGCAAGTTTTCTGTGAATCAGTCTCATGGTCTTCTACGATTTAACAGTACCTCCCTTCCTTACCAGATACAGAGTGTTAGGCATATTAATCTTACATACCACACTACCATTATTGTCTCATTTCCTCAATTTAACATTCCGCCAGTCCTAGAGACTCAATTTCCTATGTTAGATTGGAGTTAGAAAAAATGGTCTTAATTCTGAAATCTCTTCAAATACTACCATGAGATTAGAGTTCTTGGCGGCATGTTAGAGTGTCAAGGAAACATAAGATTTTCTCCACAGTGATCTAGGCTGTCATTTACCAGGAAAAGGCAAAATGTCATTTTTTTTTTTGCTTTATGGAAGGGGGAGAGCAGGGCAAATGGGGTTAAAATACTTGTCCAAGGTCACACAGCTAGTAAGTGTTAAGCGCCTGAGGCCAGATTTGAACTCAGGTCCTCCTGACTCCAGGGCCAGTGCTCTATTCACTGTATCACCTGGCTGCCCCAAAATGGCATTTTAACATTAAGAGAGTAATTCTTTTCATATTGTTCCTCCATTGGATACACAGTACCCTCATATTGTCAAAGTTGTGAAAAAGTGGAATCAACTTTACTCTCTTAGCAGGAAAGGGAGTGATTAAATCTTCACTAATGAAGAACAGAAGTTTTATGCTCATGTATAGAGGGTGTTGTGGAATGGATTCTTAATTCTGGTAAGAGTAAACTAGCTGACCCCTAAGGTTTCTTCCATTTTTTCAGTCAATAGTTCTATGATCAGTTTAAATGCTATTGTAATAATATAACTGTGCCAAACTTTGACAGGTAGGACCTTATGTTCTGGCTCTTTCTGAAAATTTCATATATTGCCATTCACTGCTAAAAATATACTTCCAAAGTGTTTCATTCTATATAAGTCACAAAATGACTTTTTATATCCCCACCTCCTCCCATGTTTCCCATGAAGTCTTCATGATTTTTTCATCACATCATTGTCCATTATCCTCTTTAAAATTATTATATAGGCTATTCATGTTGCACTTAGAATGTGACATTATTTTGCCTATTTTTACATGTATGCTTCTTATTTTCACAATTTGATTTTAAGTGTGGTGTCAAGAACCATGTCAAATATTTTTGTATCCCAATATCTAACATAGTTACATAATCATTTCATCTCAGTATTGAAAGGGACAACAAATGACAGTGATTGTCTATTTAATGAGTAGACAGCAAATATTGTTTGTTGTTGTTAACATAAGGATGATGAATGTTCTGTTCAGACTTTCCTGGCTATGACTGCATATGATAGGCAATAAACATGAAGAGACATGTGGAACAAAAATTTAAATTGCCTGATAGAGTAGGTTTTGTGTCTGAAGTTTTTCTTTGTTTACTCACCTATGTTTGATAGTTGATGTCCTTTTAACTAAGAAACTGGAGAACCCTGAAACATAGAGCTGTTTCTTAGTTACTGGTTATTAGGTAAAAAGTCCTTATAGAAATAATGACCCTAGTATATAGTACAGCCTTCAGAGAGTAAAACAGTAAATTTCTGATAAAGAAACTGAACTGCGTAAATAATAATTTGTGTTAAAGAAAAGAATAAGCCCAAGGACATTAGTTAGCTTCTAGGATCCACAGTGTACTTTGAGTTGAGGGCAGGATGCATTCCACCAGGGTTAGATGGTCTTTCTATCACCAATGCCCTAGAAAAATAGGGATCAATTTGTGTGGGGGGGGAGGTAATATTTTCTCTGCAGACAGTACTTAGACAATTAAATTTCTGGTATTCCAAGTCATATTTGATTTAAGATAATTTTTGTGAGGTCTAATTCTTAAAACTTCATCTTTTTCCAGCAGCTTTTTCATCCTCAAAGACAACAACACCTTTGCAGCCTTTTCACTCTGGAAGATTCTTCCTTCCCTGTGGACTCCTCCCACTGTTGAGTTCCTGCAAGAATCTCCTTTTTGATAAAGTACCATAGTCAGTCATGCTCATCCCTTCATGCTCACTTCTCTCATTTCTACTCCTAACTCTCTAGATTCTTCACCATGGCCCTGTGCAGGTACGTTTTTTTTTTTTGTATGTTTGATGTCTAGCCCAGTTTCTGGCTCAGAAACACTGATTAAATACTTATCTTCTATGCTTAAGTACTCATATCTGCTGAATTACTATGACCATTTGGTTATATAAGCTGAAGTTAGCAATATGGTTCTCATACTCTTCAAACACTAATAAGTTTCAGTTCAGCTAGAGTGAAACAATGAAAATATCATTTGGAAATAATACTTGATGACTATATGACAATAAGACTCTTCAGAATATTCTGGGGGATGTTATAAATACTTTCAAGAAATATGAAATATCTACTAAATAATATGAAAGAGACAAAATCCTTTTCTCCTGTATTTCACTTAAATTAGGGTATTCTAAAATCCCTGGGGAATTAAATTTTAGAGCATATTTTGAAAATGATCACTAGGCTTTACATTGTATATAAGAACATCATACACAGAGTGAAAATTCTATTAATGAAAGAAGGAATGGAGAAGATTGATTTCATGACCAAATGGAGAAAAAGATATTTGTGTGGAAAGAAGCCCCTAGGGGGCGGAGCCAAGATGGCGGCATAGCAGCAGCAATGTATCACAGCTCTCACATAGCCACCCCAAAATACCCATAAAATAGGACTCTAAACCAATCCTGGAACTCCAAAACGCACACAAAGATACTTCCCAATAAAGTCAGCTCGGCTATGAGGAACCATATCAGCACTGAGAACCAAAACCAGCCTGGCCTGAAGCCGCAGCTGTGCCCCTGGGGTGGCTGGATGGGAACAGCTGAGGATCCTCTCAGGTGAGCGGACTGGCAGCAGCTGCGAGTGGGATTTGTGAAAGGGGGAGATAAGCAGTCCAGCCAGAAGGCCTCCAGAGTGGAAAAGCAAAAGGCAGAGGTTTTGCTCCTGCCTCGGCGTTACAGCTTCCCGCCCGCAGCCTGCAGGCAGCAGGGGGACTGAGCGATTGTTCTCAGGCCAGAGCTCTCGCGTTGAGCTGCCTGGACGGATCGCCGTCTTGGACCTCGGTCTTGGAGTCCTCGCTATCCACACAGCCAGAAGTAAATAGGAGGAGTTCCCAGCCTCTCCCTAAGAGCTACAGCAGCCGGGAAGACCCCAGCGATCTGGGACAGAGCTTTCCCTTCTGGAAGCAGAGGCCCACAGAGATTTAAAAAAAAAAATCACAGTCTGAAGAACCATGAGTAAGAATAAGCATAAGAAGCAAAGTAAGAACAGCTCCCAAACCCTTGATTCCTTCTTTGGGGAAAAGAAAGATCATGGGAGAGAGAGGGAGGAGGGAGAAGGAGAGCGCAGCCAGAGCACCCCCCACCAGGGGCCTCCAATAAACATGAAGTATGCCTTAAAGCTAGAGATGAGCTTAAGAAAGATTTTCAAAACCAAAGAAGGGAAGTGGAAGAAAAATTGGGAAGAGAAATAAGGGAAGTGAAAGAAAAATTGGGAAGAGAAATAAGAACGTTGCTGGAAAATCATGAAAAGAGAGTCAGCAGTATGACTGAAGAAATCAACACCCTAAAAAATAGATTAACTCAAATGACAAAAGAGGCCCAAAAAGTCAATGAGGAGAAGAATGCCTTAAAAAGTCACCTTTGCCAGATGGAGAAAGAATCTCAAAAGCACTCTGAAGAGAAAATTCTGTCAAAATTAGAGTGGAGCAAGTGGAAGCAAATGACTT
>CM053580.1:419711060-419734095 GCA_028627135.1 Pseudochirops cupreus | reverse complement strand
CTATATAAATAGTCATGTTTTGCGAGGAATTCTAGTTTTTTTGAAACTTTATTGACATTTATTCATACAATTTATATCTATTTTTTTGCTTCTTTTTCTTTTTCTCTATTGCATAGCTTCCAATTTCATTCAGGCTTTCATTATCTCTCACATAGATTATTGTAATAATCTCTTTAGGATCAGATTATTTATTGAGCTTTTATATTTTTTCAAATTAAAAGCTAAATAGACAAATTTATTTTTATGCAGACAACAAGAAACCATGGAAGTTTATTGAGTAGAGGGGAGACAGGGTCAGATATGAACTCAATGAAAATCCTTTTGTCAGCTGTGCAAAGGATAGATTTTTTTTCTTAAGCTTATATTTGACCCTGTCTCCCCTTACTCAATAAACTTCCATGCTTTCCTATTGTCCAAATGAATAAAAATCCATCTGTTCAGGTTTTAAAATCCTTTACAATTTTCCTCACACCTATTTTTTTTTAGCATTGTGCATTATTTTCCCTCCCACATTCCTCTGGTTTTTCTCTGTTCTAGAAAACCCATCTATCATCTTCATGTTTTGCACTGGTCATCCCAATGAGTAAAAAGTATTCTCTCTTCTCTGCCTCATAAAATTTCACTCTGCCTTCAAGATGCAAAAGAAGCATCACCATGTATATGAAATCTGTCTGGATCCTATCAAATACTCTTGTTCTCCTTTCAAATTACTTTTTATTTACCTGTGTTCATTCTCTTTACATGTAATACATACACACATACATATATACATACATACATACATATATATATATATATATATGTATATATACACACACACATATACTTACATTCTTGTAGTCCTCTCCACTAGAAAGTAATCTACCTGCAAATAGGAATTGTTCAGTTTCTTGTATTTATAACTGAAGTGCTTAGCACATTTTCTGTAATAGAGTAAGAGCTTAATAAAATTATTGATGGTGGATTAATAGCCTGTGAAAGATTTACTTAATATTTCTTTATTTATTTATAATTTACTCATGTCCTAGAGAATAATTTGAAAAGTGTAATGGGAGGTTGGGAAATATCAACATTTTAAAATATTTCCTGTTCTTGATACATAGATTTTTCAAACCTTTTTTTCCTCAGCAGTCTGTTTAGATCTATAATTTCCTTCTGATTTTATCATTTTGTTTGACATCTGGCAGTTAAAGAGAAACATTAAAGCCACCTATCCTTTTTAAAATAAATATTATTACCTATAACTTCTTTGTCGTATTTTTGTTAGTTATTTTCTTTTTAGAATTTGCGTGCTGCATAATTCATCTCTCTCTCTCTCTCCTTCTGTATCTCTCACTATAATGATAATGGAATCTGAAGATCTTCCACGCCCCTTTTTATTGGCAAGTAAGCAGGTATTTAGCACCTTGTTTCAAGTTAACACCTTGTTTAAGCTATTTTATTAACACAGAAGTAGTTAACACCTTGGAAGTTGCTGATATAACAGGAAGGGGCAGAAAGGGGAGGAGCTATACTGTATATAAGGAAGAGCACCAGCAGGACAGACAGAATTTCTCTCAGTGAGCATCTGGAGGCTTCAACTTCTGCTCAGACGTTTCTTCTGGGAACTTCTGCTAAGATCTTCCTTCTGGGAACTTCTACTGAGACCTTTCCTTTGAGAATTTCTGCTAAGAACTTCCAAGAACCAGGATGAGGACCAACCATGAGGGAGAGAGGAGGATCCCTGCTTGAGGGAGCCTGTTCTATTGTGAAGGCTGGGGAATGTGGGTGTTCACTGCATTAACCTTGTGTATCAACTTCCTGGCTACTATAATGACTTTGGATTTCTGGTTCTGGAATTTGGCTTTCTGCTTCTGGGACTTGGCTTTCAGGTTATGAGACTTAGTTTTCTGGTATTTGAATAAAGGCTTTGGTTCTGCCCTCCATGTGGAGAGTGCTACATTTTGTGATTCACAGCTATGCCAGCATATTCATAACCACCTTGGGTGTTGTGAATATTGTGTTATTATTACACACACATACACACACACACACTCCAAAATCTATTGTGCCTTTAAGCATAATGTAGTTTCTCTGTTTATCTTTCTTGACCACTTCAGTTTTTACTGTTATCTTATCCAAAATCATAATTGCAGCCACTGCTTTTTTTCTTTTTGGAATCATATGAAACATAATAAATTTTGTTATAGATCATCATTTTCATTCTTTACAAATCCTTCCATTTCAACATGTTTTTTTTTTCTATTCAGATACTTGCTAGGTTTTATTTCTTATCAATTCTCACTTTTTTTTTCCTTTGCAGAGGGAGGAAGGGTTTGTTGTTTTTTTTTTTTTGTCAAAGAGTTATGATAATTAAGATTCTCTTCTTCCCCAATAAATTATTTCTTTACTTGCCTCTTTTCAAACTTCAATAGATGCCTAGGTTCCTGCACTTATGTTTACATTACTGTGTGTTGCATATCATCCCACAGAGCCACCTACCACCCTCCTGTCATCTCTTCTAAACTTTGTTCCTTTGAAATCATATTTGGATCTTTCCATTCTCTGTCCTTTTCTTCTCTCAATGGCTGTCTCTTCCTCCAATTCTCTTTTTCTCCAACCTTATTAAGAGTATGGTCATACAATACTCCCATCTTCTCCCTCCCCCCCCCCCAAAATATCTCCCTTTCTGATAATCCAAGTAGCATTCTTTTGAGAAATTTTTCCCTAAATATTGTAATTTATCTTATTCTTTATTCCTTGAACTCTTTTAGGAAACTACAGAACCTGATATCCCATCCATAGGTTTTATGTTTATATATTTTAAAGCTTTCCCTCCACATCTAATCTTCTGAAATACAGAATACCTTACTTTCCTCTCTCATACAGTGAAAGTTTAGTGGACTTGGAGTTAGAGGAACTGAGTTAGAGGGACTAGGTCTGATTCCAGCTCATTTAGTGATAAACTCTATAACTTTGGCAAGAAACCACCTTTCTAGTACTCACTTTCCTTATAGTCTGTACTATCTCAAAGTTTCTATGTCTATGATACTCTCCACCCACAAATAAGAGTGTAATATTGAATTTCTCCCACAATTAATTTTTCCATCTACTTGATGGACAAACCTTATTACAAATATTAATCCATGAAGGAGGAAATGAGGTATGGTGGAATAAATTCTGTATGCAGAGTCAGGGGATATGTTCTGAATTGTCTTCTATCATTTGCCAATCTTTGAACTAGTTCATCATTTCTGTGGAACTACATACCCAGGTATGTCCAACATTGAGCCAAGCAACAGGGGGTAGGGCATATCCCTCCTCTCCTATTGTAGTCCAGATGCAGAAGAGTGTGTCCCATCTCTGGGGAAGAGTACCCTGATTCATATTTTGTTGGATGTTCTCTGATGTCTTTCCTTATTTATCACCCCACCTGATATGTACATTTCAGAACCTCTTTTGAGGCTTCTATATTATCTTCCAATTCTATGGGGTTGTGCTATGGCACCCTAAAAACTTTCTTGTTTCATACTTTTAGCCTAACTCATCTGTATCATTACATTAAACTCCACCTAATTTATTTATTTGTTGCCCCCACCCTGATAATCTGAGAAAATAGGACTACAACTTTCTCTCCTCTATTGCCCAAGTTCAGTGGGATTGTAGATTCTCCTTCATCCTCATACTTTTCATTCCTCCTCATCTCCTTATTTTAAAGACAACCATATGTCAATAACTACTTTTAAAAATTGATTTGTTTATTTACTTTTAGTTAACAAGATTTGTTCCACAGTCCCCTGAGTTTCAAATTTACTCCCCTCCATCTTCCACCCTTGGACATTCATCTGCTTGTATAGAAGGGTTGTAACCAATGGAATGAACAATGGGAAAAAAAAAAACCAAACATGGAAAAGAATGATAGCATGTAGATTGCTTCAGTCTCCATTTGAATTCTATTCTTTCTAGATCTTTTTCTGAATGTACATATCTCCTTCCATCCTGAGAATTGTAGAGTTGTCTTATAACTGTGCATTGATGAGAATAGTCCAGTTGTTCAAAGTTGGTTGTCACACATAAGATGTCATCACACATACTTTGAGGTAGCACACCTCTCCAGCCAGATTGGCTAAGATGACAAAACAGGAAAATGACAAATGCTGGAGAAGATGTGGAAAAATTAGAACAGTAATGCATTATTGGTGGAGCTGTGAACTGATACAACAATTCTGGAGAGCAATCTGGAACTATGCCCAAAGGGCTATAAATAATTGCATACCCTTTGACCCAGTAATAGCACTTCTGGGGTTGTATCCCAAAGAGATTGTAGAAGTGAAAGAAAGACTCATATGTACAAAAATATTTATTGCAGTTCTCTTTGTGGTGGCAAAAAAAACTGGAAATTAAGGGGATGCCCATCAATTGGGGAATGGCTGAACAAGCTATGGTATATGAATGTAATGGAATACTATTGTGCTATAAGAAATGTGGATGAGAGGGACTTCATATTTACCTGAAGAGGCTTATATAAACACTAAAGGCTTATGAGTTTTGGTTTAACTAGAAATTCAACATGGTGTCATAGGAAAGTCTGCTGGATTTAGTCAAGTAGAATTAAAAGATAGAATACCTCCTTTCTACTGTTTAGTCTTTGTGATTTTGGTTACATCGATTCAACTTTCTAAGCCTCAGTTTCCTAGTATACAAAATGAGCAGCTTGGACTAGATAATTTCTGTCTGTTCCCATCTTTATGTCTGATCCTACTATTGTCATCTGAGCAACTTTTCCTTAGTGAATGAAGCATGACCTGTTTACCTAGAATAGGTTGGATTAAACTGAGGCAGTTGCATGAAGTCCTCAGTCTTACTCTGTCTTCCACACCCATCAAAGTCCTGTGGCAAGACAAAAGTCAAGAAGAAGCCCAGGATGCAAACCTTAGAGTCTTTGAAGCCTGACCAACATCTCTGCAGTCCATAGTGCCTGCTTCAGATACTTTCCTAGCTGTTGGAACAAATTGTTCTCATCCAACTATTCGCCAGAGAATTAACTCACATTTGAGTTAGATATTCCCCTAACTCATTAACAGGTTTGAGGCCTGTCAGTTACCCTTAACCTGGTTTAGCCTTTCAGCTGAGATGGTTTTATTGGGTATGGCTGCTACTCATGGTACAGTTTCCTAGAGCTTCTGGTGGCGCTATATCCCCAGTAGGAGGTAATTTCTTTGGGCACAAAGATGATTTAGCTGCTCTCTTGTGTCTTCATGACTATCAATGCACTTCCTATTTTCTAGATATTTACCAAATGTTTATGTGATTGAATTGCAAACGTAGCTAACATGTTCATGACAAAATGAGGATACCTATATGCATACACACATATGTGCATATATCAATTTATGCAACATCAATCCATGCATATATACACACAAGCAAATATGCATAGGTATATACACACATGATACACACATGATATATTTAGAAATGGAATGGTGTTCAAAAATTTGATTTAGAAAGTCTAGGATGAGGAGGGCATTTTTAGACACATGACATTTTAGTTCATTATATTTTAGTGGACTATTGCACGGCAACTGATAAATTACTATGTTTATTGAACTATATTGAGGGAAACATTTTACAGTGTTAGACTTGGACGAAGGACAACCTGAGTTCAAATCTAGCCTTAGACACTTACAAACAATGTAACCCTGGGAGCAAATCATATAATCTTTCTCAGTCTCAGTTTCCTCACATGTAAAATGGAGATATTGATAGCACCTATATTCTAGGATTGTTGTGAAGATATAATGAGATGATATTTGTAAAGAACATTGCAACTTTATAACACATTATAAATGTTAATATTTTTGTTATTATAATAAAGATCTTGTTGACCAAAAGTGAATTTGAGGTATAATTTGGCTTCAACTCAGTGGTAAGGAGCTTTTTAAAATGCATTTCTCAAGATTTTAGGCAAAGAAACAGTGGGACCAAAAATAATTAATGGCAGTAATGGCAAATAAATTAATACCAATCAGTCTAAAAGATATCACTGCTTCAAGCTTTATTGAGGAAAAAAAAAGTTAGTAAGATTTCCATCCAAAAAGAAGCAGGTCAAACAATTCTAACCATTATAACATCCAAACATTTTATAAAGTTAATCAACAAACTTCATACTGATGATTTATTAGTGTCTAATAACTACCCAGAAGATTAAAAAGAACACAGTGGTGGAATTAAATAACTGGAGTCCAGAAGGTATAATGTAGAATTATATGTGCTATACTGTCAACAAGTTGTCAGTATGATCTTTGGAGAATGATTAATGTTGAGAGAGACCCCTAATTCCACCTCCATCCATAAGAAAGCCTCCAGAATGGAGTTAAGATACATCAGTTGCAAAAGATTGATTTGAATATTTTCTTTCCTTTTTTTAAAAAATCTGGATACATACATTCAAATTCTAAGGCCTCCTTCATTTCCTTATTTGGAAACAGTGCTTTTGAATAGAAGGTCTGAAAGGTTTGTCCCCTTTCAGACCTAAAACATTTTTGATTTTATGATTATACAACCTTATCACATTATAGTTGGTTCATAAATACCAAGCACTCATATATCAAAAAGCTCTGTTGTGTAATGTCCTGTTAAAGGACAGGAACTACTTCTGCATATGTAAGGAAGCCTACAATTTTAACTTTCATTCAATGTCAATTTAATTTAAATATCCTTCCCACACCCAGTTTATGGTTTGTACAAATTATGCCACTGATGTATTGGCTAGCATAATGGTAAGAGTGTGCCATTATTTCACAAAGTCAATCATATTTCTTGAACACAGAGAATTAGGAAGGTCACATTGAATATATATATTTACATGGTTGAAATATTTTGGAGAACCATAATTGCCATATTCCTGTAATGAAGAATAGATGTGAAGCCTCCTTATATACACCTTACTCTTAGGTCCTGATTTGGCTTTCCCTAAATTTGTGAAAAATGTAAATGTACACAAGCCAATTTTAAAATTTTAGTCTACTTTCTATTCACAATTACAAAGAAAGATAATAATCTAAGAAGATAAGAAATTTCAGTTTCTCTTCCTTGACCTTAATTTTATTTAGTGTAGAGGCAAAAAAAATTTCAGAGTATGCTTAGGAAATTGAAAGTAGTTTTATTTTGATATGAAAGTGGTAGCATGGGATATTGGAGAGGTAAGTGGAATCAGAAACCTGTCTTATATTTTCCTTTCCTTTATGATTTTAAAAACATTATTTACTGTGCTTCAGGAACCTCAACTAGTCAATAAATATTTATTAAGTACCTAATATGTGTCAGGTAGTATACTAAGTGTTGGGAATTTAAATGGGGGGCAAAAACAATTCCTGCTCTCAAGGAACCAACAATCTATGGGAGAAGAAAGACTCCAAACAACTATGCACAAAAAAGATTTATACAGAATAAATATGGGGAAAAAAATCAATAAAGGAAAAGCACCAGAATTAATGGGTATAGGGTATGGTTTTCTGTCAAAGATGGCATATTATCTGGGCTTGGGAAATCAAAAATCAAGGTTGAGAATGAGAACATTCCTTGCATGGGGGACAGCAAGGTAAAAAAAAATTCAAGTCAAGGGATGGAATGTCTTGTTTGAAAAGCAGCAGATGGTGAGTGTCACTGGGTTGCAGAATATGTGGATACATGTAGGGCATAAGAAAGCAGAAAAAGTAGGGGCCAGTTCTGTCAGAATTTTTTAATGTAGAACTCATAGGGTCTTGAATTCATGGAGGGAACCCATTGCTAAAAATATCTTCCTAGAAAAAGAAAAAAAGCAAAATGAGAGCTGAGGAGTCCTGTGTTTTCTCCATCACCTATTATCATTATCCTATCCCCTCTGAATATTAGTCATTTTAATGCATTTTCCTCATTTGTTCCACAGAAATTATTTTAGTTAAAATTTCATTATTATCATATTTCTTTTTCTGTGAAGAATTTAAGATTGTAATATTAAGTATTTTTTAAAAACTGTTTGAAATCTAGGTTGGATTCCAGACTGGGCCTGGCTTTCTTGTCCACTATCATGAATTCTAAGATGTAGGGATCAGTTTCTCCCCAAATTACCATAACTTTCATGCTATCAAGTGGTTTTTCAGTTTGTCAGAATTATGTCCATAAAAAAAATTATCTTAATTTGTTCTTCTTTTGAAGAATCAAAATATCATTAAGTCAAGAATGCAGCAGCATTTCTAATTTTTTGCATAGGTAATGGAAAGGGAATGATGAATTCAAAAGATATTGAGGTATTAGCAATGGGAGGAAAGGAAGAGATAAGATAGAAATTAAAAAGAAAGATTCAGGTAATTTAAATCTGAATGACAAGGAGAATGATGATAGCAGTGAAGGTGAAGTGATTTATGTACAAAATTCTGTTGTTGAAGCCATAAAAGGCCCAGGATAGAGTCACAAAGGATAAGTGAATTTTCCTACAATACACATTTGAATGAAGTCCTTAGTTAACTTCAAAGTATGTATAAAGGCCATTGATACCATAAAGGACACAATTAGTAGTTGGTTAAGTAATGGATTTACACACACACACACACACACACACACACACACACACACACACACGTTTGTGTGCATACAAAATCGCATATGTACACACACACATGTGTACCCACAAAATGAATAATTTCACAATTTGTAAATGCATTTACATGCATGTATACATGCATATACATGCATGTGTTTATTTATGTGTGTGCATATTCATTCATGGATGCAGAGATGCTATACCAAAAGAGAACTTCACAAGGACTGTATGAAAAAGAAACAGTTTGCAGACTTTATAATATGAAGTATGAGTTTGCCAAACATGTATCTTCCCTGTGTTTCACTAAGATAGAACCTACTCTTTCCCTGGATGATTTATATGATGGGTTAGAATGTCCTGGAATTTGGAGGGCTACATCATCTTTGTATTATTCTTACCAACCACCTGCTTTTAAAATTGATACTAAAACATGAGAGGGAGAGTAAATGAGCCAAGAAGTGATCTAGGTCAAGAAGTGATCCACACATAGAAAAGAGATTATTTGGTGGCAGCAAGTGAATCCATCATGTTAGGGTTTTCAGAGGGGAAAAAAGTCTGAGAAAAGAAATTTGGGGAACACCTACTTTCTTTATATAGCAGATGAGAAAGAGTAGTTGTCAGACGAGCTAAAGAATAACTAAAGAGGAGAGAGGAAGAGTTCTGAGAAAACACTCTCTCATTAAAGAAATGTAAGACTTTTTATAAATTGATGGTCAATGGTCTCAAACAGATTTTCTTTAGACATCTGGCATAATTCTGTGATATTCTTTCTCTCCTGCCTGCTTTGAGTGTATCGTGGTGCTATAACTGCATTATTATTCTAAGCAAAATATAATTTGCAATACAAAATGTGATTCCAAAGAACAAGGTATTAGAATACAATGTGAAATACAAATTACTCTTGTATTTTCTCCTGTAGTGGGTTACCTATAACTCTGTTTCATTTGTCCATCATAACTTTAGTGTTATATAGTAACTCACTCTTTCAGCATTGAAAATGATTTATCTAGTTTATGCTTATGTTTTATCACTGAAATGTAGTAATACTCTATATAACAATGTATAGAGCTAATTTTTGTAATAAAACTATTTTATACTACAATATTAAGAATTAAAGTTCTAGAGGCAGCTAGGTGGTGCAGTGAATAGACCACTGACCCCTCAGTCAAGAGGACCTGAGTTCAAATCTGGCTTCAGAAACTTAACATTTACTAGCTGTGTGACCTTGGGCAAGTCACTTAACCTTGATTGCCCTGCCTTCCACCTCCAAAATGACAAAAAAATAAGAATTAAAGTTGTCCATCAACTGACATTTTTCTTTGGAAATTTGAGTCATGTGTTACTCAAATTATGAAAACATAAGCAATATAATATAAAATATGAAATAATCTTCAATGGCTAATGTAGTTAAGATGTATTAACACATATGGGATAGTACAATTATCTTCTTAGAGAACTTGACTGAATTAAAATGTTAGTCTCCAATTCATAAATCCATTCATCTTTAAAAAGCAGATTTAATATATGGTAAAAATTCTATAGAATAACTGAGCAGCAGGAAATGTTTTTCTATATAAGAGAATAATAAGAGTCAAAATCATTAATACATTTATAAAATTTGAAACGGATATGAAAAGTTCTTGGCCATTTTCATTTAAAATTAAATTAACCTTTCTTTAACACTCTATAGAAGCTAATTCAAGGTGAGAGCCAATGATATATGAATGAATATTATACTTTCAAAGAATTACCTTACTACTCTTCATTTTCCTGGCTTAGCAAATGCATTTCTGATATATGACTGCACAACTCTAGAATTGGACCATAGCCATGAAAGCAGATTTTATCATCATATTATCTAACCAAATATTCTATGGTTAATGAATTTACACAATAGAGTAGATAAAAAATAATTTGGGGGTGGTAGAAAGTTGAAAGATAAATCAACTAGTTAGTATAATATTGGAAGAAGGAAGTGAATAATTTGTGAGATTAATGATTGTATGTTTACTAGGATATAGTAATTATTACATTCTAAATTAAATACTGGAAGTTGAACAGTTACTTGTATGCTCCTGATAGGTAGCATTCTTTTCCATGGGAACATATTTCCCAACAGGTTCTTTATGTTAGCAGTACCTAGTCTACCCACAGACCTTTGCAATAATGTCATTTTTTTTTCTAGAAATAGAATAAAATTAGATGGGCCTGAAGTCGTGATAACACAATAGTATCATCACAGATTTGAAGAGTCAACCTGTGGAAAAGGGATTAGATTGTTCTCCTTGCCCTCTGAGAGCCAGACCTAGGAACATTGAATGGAAATTCCAAAGGAAGTAATTCTCCATGATATAAAGGGAAAAATCACACTTAAGCATATACAAAAGTAGGATAGCCTAACTTTGATGGCATATTGGGTTTTCTCAGACAAAAATATTAAAGCATAAGCTGCATGACAGAACTAAGAGAACAAGCATTTATTAAGCACCTACTATATGACAGGCACTCTGATAAATGATGTGCATATAAAGAAAGAGGGGAAAGTATTACTTGCTCTGACTGAATTTAACATTCTAATAAAGGAAAAAACATGTGAAAAAGCTGTATAATCAAGACATATTTTGGATTAATTGAATTGCTTGCTGGCCCTGCTGTCAAGAGAATTCTCATTCACCTACAATTAGTACTAGATGGCTTCTAATGTACCCTTCACTTCTGAGATTATGCAAAACACATGGTAAATCTACCCTCCTACTCTTGCAGATTAGGTAAAAATGCCTAGGCTGACAATGCAAAATTGTTATGTAAGAAGAATTTGTGTTCATTAGATTTTCATTACTTCCTTTCAATTTTCTTTCCCTTCTTCATTGAGAAACTGTCTTCATGATGTAAGTACATGTCCTCAATGCAACTTTCATAGAACTTTGCTATTTCTTTCAGTATAGTTTTACCTAAACATTCATTGTGATTGATTTTCCTTAAAATCTTATCCTTACTGAGATACTCAAATTGAATAGAGCACTGTGGATGAATGAAGGATTTTTTAGATACAATAGAATGCATTTCTCATCTTGGAATTTTGATTTAGTAATAGACAGTGGGATGAATATTTTTGGCAGGAAAGTTTTCCCTAACCTTACAGAACCATAGTAAAAATATGACCACTTACTTTGTTGACTTCTAAAATATACCTTTTAAATATGACTTCTGGGTTAACTTATATATTGAACACTCAATTATTTAAAAGAATATTTATGATCATCTTGAGTTCAATTTATGTCAGTATTATGTGTTCATGTTGTTTTTGACTCTGACAGTTTAAGGAATGTGGAATAAATTAAGGGATGATTTTTGCCTTTCTTTGTCTCTCCAGATCTTAGCACAACACTTGAAATGTAGTGGTTGCTTCATATATGCTTGTTGACCAAGTTATTTTTTTGGGCGGAGACAGGTAATATGATTAAAAAGACAGGCCAATGAGCATTATGAATTTCTATCTGCTAATTTTGTTGTTTTAGCAAGCAATTTTTCTCTTTACTATAATTTCTTTAAATGTTTTACCCATCAAGTAACTATTAATGCTTCATACTAAACATTTATTGCAGTATTTAAAACTTTAATGTAGTGTATAGATCAAAACTATATGTTAATAAACATTCTACTGTAGTTTGTTTTGTTACATAAAGTTTTTTTTTTAATTTGGCCTCAGATTAATTTTCTTCAACTGAAGATAAAAGGCATGATTTTCTACAAAAAAAATGAAATATACATGGATTTATGAAAACAGGCAAGAGGCAAAACTTCAAAAAGTGGAAGAAACTTTGTCTCTTTCAGCTACCTGCTCCATATTCAAAATGTGTTGGAACAAAGAGTCTCAAGATCTTAGAATTGCAAGGTGGGCTTGAGTCTTAAAGGAAATTTAGTACAATTAATATATAACTGGGAATCACCTCCACATTGTCCTCAACAAGTATCCATCTAGCCATTGCTTTAAGACTTCTGGTCATTAGCTTCCTAAAAATAAACCTATTCTACTGTATTTCTTTACACTAAACTTAAATGTACTTCTATCACACTTTCACACATCACTGTTGGTTGTAATCTGTGGTAACAGGTAGAAAAAGTATAATCCTTCCACATGGTTATTTTTCATATATTTGAAAACTGATATTATGAATCCATAAGTCATTTATTCTTTTTTTAAATTTAAATTTATTAATTTCTTAATTTTCAACCTTTACTTCCATAAGATTTTGAGTTACAATTTTTCTCTCCCTGTCTTTCCCCTACCTCCAGCCCAAAATAGCAAGCCTACTGAATACCCCTTCCCCTAATCTGTTCTCTCTTGTATCCTCCCCCTTCACCCCCCTAACTTTCTAGTAGGGCAAGATGGGTTTCTATACCCCAGTACCTGTGTATCTTATTTCCCAGTTGTATGTAAAAAAACAACAAGAATTTTTTAAACATTTATTTTTAAAACTTTAAGTTATAGATTCTTTTCCCATGCTCCCTCCTCACCCCTCACCCCAGGGAAGATAAGCAACTCAATATAGATTGTACATGTGTAGTTACCCAAATAATTTCCATAGTAGTTATATTGTTAAAGACTTACTATATTTTCCTCCATCCTATCCTGCCCCCCCACTTATTCTATTTTCTCCTTTGACCCTATCCCTTTCCAAAAATGTTAGCTTCTAAATATTCCCCCAAACTGCCCTCCCTATTATACTCCCCCCCTTATCCCCTACCCACCTATTTTCCTGTAGGGTAAGATACCCAATTGAGTGTGTATGTTATTCCCTCATTAAGCTAAATTCAATGAGGATCAGCTTGTCCCATTCCCTTTCACCTTCCTGCTGTTTCCCTCCATTGTAACAGTTTTCTCTTCCCTGTTTTATATGATATAATTTACCCTAATCTATCACTCCCTTCTGCTCCCAATAAATTCCTCTCTCACCTCTTAATTTTATGTTTTACACATCATCCCTTCAAACTCAACTCATCTTCTGCCCTCTGTCTATGTATACATGAACATATAAATGCTCACACACATGTATATTTATATACCCACATATCCTCCTATACATACATATATATGTATGTATGCATACATACACGCACACATACATATGTTGAGAAATG
The DNA here is from genome assembly GCA_028627135.1 of Pseudochirops cupreus. Taxonomy (NCBI): domain Eukaryota; kingdom Metazoa; phylum Chordata; class Mammalia; order Diprotodontia; family Pseudocheiridae; genus Pseudochirops; species Pseudochirops cupreus. The sequence goes on along the minus strand of CM053580.1, from coordinate 419,720,390 downwards.
TCTTATGAGTTACAATTATCATTTTTCCATGGGAAAATGTAAAGAGTTCAACTTTAATCATTTCCTTATGCTTTTTTTTTCCTGTTTACCTTCTCATGCTTCTCTTGCTTCTTGTATTTGAAGGTCAAATTTTCTGTTCAGTGCTGGTCTTTTCATCAAAATGCTTGAAAGTTCTGTATTTCATCAAATGATAATATTTTTCCTTGTAGTATTATACCCAATTTTGCTGGGTAGGTGATTCTTGGTTTTAGTACTAGCTCCTTTAACCTCCAGAATATCATATTCCAAGCCCTTCAATCCCTTAATGTAGTAGCTGCTAAATCCAGTGTTATCCTGATTGTGTTTCCACAATACTCAAATTGTATCTTCCTGACTTCTTGCAGTATTTTCTCCTTGACCTGAGAACTCTGGAATTTGGCTATAATATTCCTAGGAGTTTTCTTTTTGTGATCTTTGTCAAGAAGTGTTTGGTGAATTCTTTCAATTTCTATTTTTCCCTCTGGTTCTAGAATATCAGGTCAATTTTGCTTGATAAATTCTTGAAATTCTAGTGTCTAGTGTCTAGACTCTTATTGATTATGACGTTCAGGTAATCTAATAATTTTTAAATGATCTCTCCTCGATCTATTTTCCAGGTCAGTGGTTTTTACCAATAAGATCTTTCACATTGCCTTCCATTTTTTCATTTGTTTGGATCTGTTTTATAATATCTTGATTTCTCATAAAGTCATCAGCTTCCAATTGCTTCAATCTTATTTTGAAGGCGTTATTCTCTTTAGGTGAGTTTTTGAAATTCCTTTTCCATCTGGCAACTTTGGCTTTTTAAAGCATTCTTCTCCTCATTGGCTTTTTGGGCCTCTTTTTCCATTTGAGTTACTCTATATTTAAGGGGTTATTGTCTCCAGTGTATTTTTGGGTCTCCATTAGCAGATTGTTGACTCATTTTTGACAATTTTCTTGCATTTTTCTTATTTCTCTTCCCAATTTTTTTTCCACTTCTCTTACTTGATTTTCAAAATTCTTCTTGAGCTCCTCCATGGCCTGTAACCAGTTCATATTTTTTCTTGGAGGCTTTTGATGCAGGAATTCTGACTCTGCTGTCTTCCTCCTGCTCAATGTCTTGATCCTTTTTGTCCCCCAAAAAGGATTCTCTCACCTGTTTGTTCTTCCTGTGCTTGCTCATATTGGCGGCCAATTACTAGACTCTTTGCCAAGGTAGAACTCTACTTCCAGAATGGATAGAGCTATGTCCTAAATTTCTGGGATTTTTGCAGCTGTCATAGCTATTAGATGGGTGCCCTATCTACAGCTGCGACACACTCTGGCTCACTGAACCACCACCCAAGACCACAATCTGGATGCAAGCAGGATGCAAAGCAAGACCGTTTAACCTCTGAATGGTCGCTTGGTCCCCCTACAATCTGCAGGCCAGGACTCTGAAGGTGTCCTGGAGGTGAAGCTATGCCTCTGCCACTTCTCACTCTGGCTATGGTGGATAGCAGCCAGACTACATTCCCCTATTCCAAAAACTTTCCACACTAACCTTTTACTTTGTCTTTTGCATTTGTGGGTTGAGAAGTCTGGAAACTGCTCCAGCTGCTTGTGATTTACTCTTGTGATGTCTGCTCCAGCTGAGGCTGGATTGGGCCCCCCCGCCCCCCCCCCCCCGGGGCTAAAACTGGGGCTCAGGCAGGACTGCTCTAAGGTTTCAGCATGCTGTGATGAACCCTTCCTGCCAGCCTGCTGGACTTCCTTCAGTGGAAGATTTGTTTCTCTCTGTCACTTTGTGCATTCTGTAGCTCTAAAGTTTGTTTAGAGTAATTTTTTGCATGTATTGGAGGAGGTGGAAGTTGGAGCTGTGCAGAAGTGTTGTTTCTACTCTGCCATCTAGTCATTTATTCTTAATGCTAAATAATCTTCTTTCTTTCACACTAGTTTCATATAGCATTTTTTTTTCAGGTCTCTGAGGATCCTATCCACATTCTTCTGGGTATCATTCCAAAATTACAGTGTTCATTATTTAATAGAGTTTCCCTACCTACAGTAGGGTTTTCATATTCAAGGTTCTGGGACACTCCAGTTTTTTAAAATTATAATCTAATATTTTTCTTAATTTTTAATTGAATATTGAACTATTGTTTTACTTTGAGAAGTTCACAGCAACCCTCTAGTCTTTTTCACACAAGTTGTTTTCTAAATAGTCATATACTTTTGGATTTTGATTTTTATATCAAATTGCGTAAGTTGGATCACAAAGTCCAAGTAACACCATATCAGAAGTACTTGTGTTCTGTTTTGGTCAAATATTTGGGTTGTGTTTAGGAAAAGACATTGAAAAGCTGTAGAGCATTTGAGAGAGCACAGACAATACAATGATAGTCCTTAAGGTCATATTCACAGAGGACCTGGAAAAGGAACTAAGTATGCTTAATCTCAGAAGAAACAACATTAGGCACACATGATACCTGTCTTCAAGGGCTATTACCTGGCAGACATACGATACTTTCTCTGTTTCATTACATAGGGAGGAGTTTCTCCATACAAGGAGCAAAAAAGTAGAAGTTACAAAGGTGCAATATTAAAGCAAAAGATTAGAACAAACAAAAATCTATAACCATTAAAGGTGAGCAATAATGAAATGGACTGCATCCAGAGGTAGTACCTTCAGTGTAATTGAAAGTTTTCCAAGGCCAGGTGGCCACTTATTGCTAAGTTTTAGAGCGGAATCCTTATCAGTAATGGATTGAATTAGACTGTTATGGAGTTATCTTCTAACCTTCAAAATCCATGATTTATATTCTGTGCCTTTATTTTGACCTTGTGAAATTTTATCCAAATATACTTGATCAGTAATTTTAGTTGGATATTTATGTGGATCTTAACTGTTATTCATTGTGTTAGCTTTTCCTTTATGCCATCTGAAGATTTCTTAAGCATATACCCTACAGCTTCATCCAAGTCACCAGTCCCAGAGAGGTACTATAACTTTCTATCCAATTCAGAATAAGGTATAGTAATACAATAGCTAACATTTACTTAGTATGTTATAGTATGCAAAGAAGTTTACTCACCACATTGTGAGGTAAGGAGTAGAAATATACTTTCCCCCATTTTAAAGATGATGAAATGGAGGATGAGGTTTTATTTGCCCAATGTCAGACAGCTAGTCAATGGCTGAACTGGGTTTCTTAAAAAAAAAAAGTGCATAGAGAGTTGTTTTATTTTATATGGTCCTTAAGAATGTCCTTAAATGCCATCATGTTCCTAGCTTCATTTGAAATGTATTTGTCATTAAGTAACATTAAGCTTGTTTCTTTTCTGTCAGGCAGGTGCTCATGTACAGTGTAATAGATAGATGAATGAAGCAGTTCACTTAGATATTTGGGAAAGAACTGGTGTTAGGGGAAACATCTGGCATGATACAGTGTATGATACTTTTCAGTTTTATTATTTCATTGATAGAATGCTTATGTTTCTTTTCAAAGTTTTTCTTTCATCTTAATCTTTTCCTGACAGAGGAGTGTGGTATATCATCCAGACAAAGAAACAGAAACTCAAACACTGATCAAAATTTAGAGAACATAATAAAGTCTTCAGTTACTTCTATGATTTTTATATTTTTAATGATGAGAGATTTGAAGAGAATAAAACAACATTAGATAAAGGGACATTCATTAAAGTAGTTGAAAACACCTGTCCTCAGACTTGTTTTTCTCTCAAGTTCCTAGAAGTAGGGTTTTATTAAGAGAAAGGTTTCACAATGATTCATGAATAGAATTTAAGACATCTTTTATAAGGAAAGCTTTATTAACTTAGGGGAATTATAGTCCTACATCTGAACTTTTTAATTTGCCATTTTTCATGTTCTATATACACAGTTACACTTTGTACCTACAATTATAAATCAGAAAAAAGAAGAAAATAAGCATTACTGGAAACTTTTATACTGTACCTTTTAGCATATGTGGTTAGGTCTAAGATTATTTTAAAGATATGTCTAATTTGATGGTGATTCATGCCATTGGAGAAACTATATAATATTTTGAGGCTTGAAACAATGAACCCACTATCTTCTGCAAATTGAGATGTCAGAGGGGACCTCACTATCTACCAGGAATCATTCTATTTAGACCTTGTGTAAGATTTTCTCCCTACCAGTGGAAAATATAGAATTTTACAATCTCAGCATTAACTTGAGCCTCAATGATAATTTTGTAGCATCCATACCTCAATAACAATACCTTCAGAGATTATTTACATCTTTTTACTTTGAATCCCATAGTGCCTAACACAGTTCCTGATATATAGTAAATAACAAATTCTTATTGGTTGAATGATAAATATTTAGACCATTCCCAGATAGATTTCTTTTTGAAGAGAAAGTAAGAATGGGTCAATAATAATTGATGCTATCTCAATAACATTTTTTGAGTGTATTGCAATCCTCCATGATATTTTTTCTTCCATTCATCTAAATATTGAAGGGACTTTAGAGGTTATTCAACATTCTTGTATCTTTCTCTAACAAAGTCATCCTGTGAAGATACAATGCTGTCAAAATTGTAATGCTTCATGTGTACTTTTCTTCAGTGTGTATTTTGTGAACTTTAGCCAATCTTCGTGATTTATTCTTCCTGAATATATTACTAAATTGAATCTATATGATCATTCAAAAGAGATTTGCCCAGTAATCAATATACAGAAGACAAAACAAACAAGTAGTAATATCATCAACAGTAACAAAACATTAAGTGAATGAAAAAATTAGAATGTGCTGATTTTGATGTTAGATGGGCAGTTCAATAAATAAGTAATTTGGTAGGCATATTTGGGACAGACACCAATCATAGACTATTAGTTAGACCCAACATTGAATTATGGGAAGAGAACAGGCTACATTACATTTGAGAAATGGCAACAAAAATTACACAGGATTAGGATACATTGATGAGTTTGATCATTATTGAAAAGAGAAATATCTACAATGGTCATTAGGTCCATGTTAGTAGCACTGTATTAGGTAAAATGGCAAGCTCTTTAGAAGTGTACATATTTACAAACATCTAGCCATTTTGTACAACATATGGATAGAAAGCATCCTTGTCCTCAATCAATGTATCAAGTCAATTCAATAGAAAAAAAATAGAACAGAAGAAAGGAGTTTATAGCCTGAAATTATTTTTGTCTAATTGTTTCAATTCTTTCTAACTCTTTGTGACTTCATTTGGGGTTTTCTTGGCAAAGATATGGGAGTGGTTTGATGTTTTCTTTTCCAGTTCATTGTACAGCGTAGGAACTGAGGCAAACAAGGTTAAGTAACATGCTGGCTTGTGTTGTGGTTGTTTAGAAGTTTCAGTCATATTCAACTCTTCATGACCCCATTTGGGGCTGTATTGGCAAAGATACTGGAAAGGCTTGCCATTTCCTTCTTCAGCTCATTTCACAGTTGAGGAAACTGAGGCAAACAGGGTTAAGTGATTTGCCCAGGATCACACTGGCAGAAAGTGTCTGAGGTCAAATTTGAACTTGGGAAGATGAGTCTTCCCAACTCCAAGCCAAGCACTCTATATCCTGAACTACCTAGCTACCCTTACTGCTTTGTGACTGTCATAAGTTTATATAGATGCTAATTTCATTCTTGAAATTGTATATTTGCATGTTGCTTGTTTGTGATTGTTTATTTTTAAGAGCTGGTGCTTCCAGAGTTTGAAGGATCTGTGATTTAATGAACATAGGAAACTGCTAGAATGGGATTTTCTTCCTACAATGTAGATTGTAATCCAACTATGACTTAGTTGGTAAATCCTGTGTAACTAAGCATTTAACTGGAATGGCAGAAATGAGAATAGAACCCAAATTTTTGCTTTTGATTTAAATTGTCTTTCCATGACATCAAACTAGTAATAAATTTACTCATTTTCCCAGTTCTCCCAAATGGTTCAAAGTTTTTAGGTTAATATCCAAAGTCTTCAATAATCTGTCTCCACTCTGCTCTTACCAGGTTATGTCACTCTACCCCCCAAACCCTTCATTAATTCTATATACCAGCTTTGCATTTATATTCCCAACACTTAACAATGGCACATAATAGGTGCTTAGTAAAGTGTTTTTTTTCATGATTCATTAAAACTAGATTGGTCACAGGTTTCTTAATATTTCACATGTTATCTTGTGTCTTCATTTGTCCCATTTTCAAGTGTTAATCCTAGACAAGTCACTTAACTTCTCTCAGGCTCAGTTTCTCCATCTGTAAAATATATAATAATAGTACCTACTTCAAAATGACTCTGTGAGGATCAGGTAAGTTAAATTATGTATAGTTCTTTGCAAACATTAACGTGATATATAAATGCTAGTAATTATTAAATACTATTATTTTCAGTACTACCTCAGCTGACTCTATTTTCATATGTAAAAATTCAATCCACTCATATGTTGAAGCTTTAATTCTTCAAAGGTGCAATCAAAGGTGAATCTATCTACATGGAAATGCTCTTTCTATGTAGAAATTATCTTTTCTACCTCTGAATTATCATAATTTTAATGTAAAACTATTTGGTATTATGTTATACTAAGATTTTAATTTTGTCTAAATAAAAATCTGTGGTAAAGACAAACTGACGCACAGAGTTCTGAGAAAAATCAATTTATTAGAAAAGTCTAGCAATTAATAGTAAAAGGGATCCTAGACTCCTCACCAGCCTCTGGGAGTTCACAGAGTTTTTTGTGTTGTTTTTTTTTTTTTTATAGTTAGTCAATACAGAGAACACAAAAGAGGAAACAAAAGTTTCAGTAACTTGAGTAACATAGGTATTATAAATGCTCGATTGGCTGGAGCATGATATAACTTGTGGTTGGGATATTCTAGGAAAAAAGAACCAAAAGTGGTGAACCATTTGGGGGATAGGGAAGTAAGCTCATTTGTAATAATCAGCTACTGTGCATGTTGGAGGAGTGGTAATATCAAAGTGCAAACATTTTTCTTTCTGATTGGTTAGAACATTACAAAGGCTATGATAAACATAATGCTTGACACCAAGGAAATCAATGTCATCCAAGGTGAGTAGGTTAGAACCAGTCAAAAAAGAGGAACTTAGCTCACCAGCTTATTTCTGTAGGGGCTCAGCTTTGTAGGAGTTCAGCTCTGCAGAAATAGCAAAGTTAGCAATAGCCAACATCCTGCTATCTTTCGCAGGTTCAAGTACACTCTTCTCTTTTTCCATTATTAAAGTGACTTATCTTAATATGATTTATAAGAGTAAACTTTCAAAATCAATTGACTTAAAGAAATAATAGATTACAATTTCACTTTGATTCTTGGGAGTCATATCTCTTAGAAATCACCATCTATATATCAATATATAGTCAGATTGAGGGAGGAGATTTACATACACATAATTAATTAAAAAAAGCACACAATTAAGTTAACTTTGTCCTTAAAGCCACTTTGTGAGAACACACTAGTAATACATGCAATACAACATTTTACAGAAGACTAGAAGAAAATTAGGAGGCCAGGAGTTAGTATGCCCCGCATTGTCCCTTTTGATACAGTAACAGTGGGATACGGGGGGACAAAAAAAAAGTCTTTTGTTGAGTTCTACTTGATTATTGAAAATTCTTAATAAAGTCAAAAAATAGGTTGAAAGTCTGATCAATACTTCAGTCCATACACTGTGGAGTTCTTTCAGCCTGCTTTGTAATTCTCAGATGTAGGAAGTAACAGCTAAATATGTGTGTGTATGTGTGTGTGTGTGTGTGTGTGTATAAAAGTATAAGGAAAATCATGCAAAATATTTTATATTTAAAACCTGCTAAAGTAATTCAGTTCTAATGACTGATTGTGTGTTCAAAATCTTTAGAGTGTGGTTGTGTTATATATGCTGCAGTATTTGAAACATAAACACACTTCCAATTTTCCAAACTTTAATTATATAAATTTGCTATGAAAGGAAAGGGAGGCATCTTGTTATGACAACATGGAGGATCAATAACAGGGAGAAAATTAATTTATCTCTCTTTTGATTCCACATTTTTCACTAGTTATTAAAAGCCAGGCTTATAATTATCTGGGTGGGAAAACTTTCCTGTGTGGAAAGGAAGTAGCTCAATGGGAAACTGAGTCAAGAGGATCCTTATTCCCCTTTCACAAAGTCAGCCTCTCAACTTTGTTCAAAGGGCAAAGACAGACCCATATTGGTCTTCTGATTACAGGGTATGGCAGCCCCAGGAATGTTTACTTGCTGCCTTTGCCATCTCATAAATATACTTGCAATGAAAAAAAAACATACTTAGAACTATGTCAAAATAAGTCCCAGAAGATTCCACCTTAAATAGCAAAATATCATTGATCATATATTATGGCAGGACATAATTATTGTGGTCTGTGATGATAATCATAAATAGCACTGGTGAAAACTCATATAGTATTTGTTAACAGAAAAAAGTTTCATGTATTCAATATGGTTGTTGGAGGCAAAACATTCACTATATGCACACATATTCTAAATAACATGTAAATAAATACATGATAGGTTTGAATATTTTGATATACAACTTCCCCCTTCATCTGTTTTGTTGACAGGAGAAAGTAAGGAGAAATACATTTGACCTTGTTCTTTAGAGTAGCATTTGCCAATAGAGATTTTAAGTTAAAAAAAAAAAAGCTTTCATTCACCAAATAAGTTGAAGAGAGATTTTATTGTGACCAGACTTAGGTGTACATATGAAATCAAAGTGGAAATGTTCAAATGGCATTTGAATTGAAGAGAGACTACTGCAGAAAATGGGGGAGAGGCAAGTTTGTTGAATGTTTGATAACTTGGACAAGTGACACAAATATCACATTAAGGGATTTTACATTACTATTTTGCAAGTAGAGTGAATAGTGTTTTCAAAAATATACCTTCACTATATACTAATTATTGACAGATGTGACTTCCTGATTTTCTAAATAATCTCAGATAAAACTCACTTATTATTTAAAATTGAATTGTAAGCTTTGGCAAAGGGAAGTCCAAGTTCCCTAGACTATGGCACTTCAGAGTTTCACAACATATTGTTAGCAGATCTGAGAATATCTTAAGACCCATGGAAGCAAGAAGTTCAAAGTAACTTTATGGACAAGGATTTGCTAAGAGGATGTTGCTATTCTCTTCTCCCAAGTGACTTAATATCAGTACTATTTTCTAGACTGAAACAAAATAAGTCAATTAAACTATTAGCTTTTAAATATATTGAAATATTATACAACAGATACATTTATAATTGAAAGCGCTTAGATTAAAAGGGGAAGTAATTTGGCTTAAGAGCTTTTTTCAGCTTTAGAGA
>CM053580.1:419685373-419710560 GCA_028627135.1 Pseudochirops cupreus | reverse complement strand
GAAAATCATCCAGATTATGACCTTTGGTAAGTTATTTAATTTATAACCCAATAACAATAGTCAACATTGATAAAATACTATGCTGAGTTGTTTGTAATCATATTTTTGTTTCAATAACTCTATTTTTTTTTAATTTCAAATTTACTTATAATAAAGATTGAGGTGAAATAAGCAAAGGCTGCATTTAAAGTTACATAAAAAATTTCTGAGGGTAGATTCTGAGATTTACTTAGTTCATGGATCTTTCTGGAGTCTTGCCTTTAGCAAGTATATTTGGCATTAAATTCTCTGATGACAAAACGAAATTTCAATAATCTCTTACGATAATATTCAAATCTCATTTTTACCAAGAGACCACTGTTTTCTGCTAACTATTGGTTTCTTTCTTCCTTCCTTCCTTTACTTCCTTCTTTCTCTCTTCCTTCCTTTCTTCCTTCCTTCCTTCCATTCTCTCTCTCTCTCTCTCTCTCTCTCTCTCTCTCTCTCTCTTTTTCTTCTTACAGGCAGTTTTCAGAGGAAGAAATTAAAGCCATCTATAAGTATATGAAAAAAGTTAGAAATCAATATTGATAAGAGAAATGGAAATCAGAACAACTCTGAAGTGCCGCTGGTCAGATTAAGTAAGATGACAAAACAGGAAAACTATAAATGCTGGAAAGGATATGGAAAAATTGGAACACCAATGCATAGTTGGTGTAGTTGTGAACTAATCCAATCATTCTAAACTATGCACAAATGCTTATAAAAAAAGCACACACCTTTTGATCCAGCAGTACCATTTCTAGAGCTGTGCCACAAAGAGATCATAGAAGTAGGAAAAGGAACTGTATGTATTAGAATATTTATAGCAGTTCTTTTTGTGGTGGCAAAAAAAAAAATGGAAATTAAGGGGAGGTCCATCAATTGGCGAATGGCTAAACAAATTGTGTTATATGAAGTAAGGGAATACTATTGTGTTATAAGAAATGAGGAGCAAACAGACTTCATAACAACCTGGAGAGACTTATATAAACTGAGTGAGCAGAGTAGAACCAGGAGAACTTTGCACACAATTACAAACACATTGTGTCTTTGATGACTAACTTTGATACATTGGGTTCCTCTCAGTAATACAAGGGTAGAAGACAACTCTAAAAGACTCATCGTGAAAAGGGATATCCACATCCACAGAAAGAACTACAGAGTCTGAATGCCAGCTGAAGCAAACAACTTGCTCTCTCTGTTTAGTGTTTGGTTTTGTTCCTTCTTTCTCACTGTTCACTCCATTCATTGTAATCCTTCTTTACAACGTGACTAATGTTTAATGTAAAGGTATTTGTAGAACCTATATTTGATTGCAAGTGACCATGTGGGGCAGGGATGAGGGAGGGGAGGGAATGGGAGAAAATTTGTAACTCAAGGGATTGTGGAATTCAATGTTATAAACCAAAAGTAAATAAATATTTTTAATTAAATAAGAAATAGTACCTTTTACTGGCATATACAAGCATATGTATACAAATTCTTTGATGTTTATACAATACTCTTTATTTGTTTGTTTGTTTATTTTTTAAATTTTATACTTATTTTTAGTTTACAATATTCAGTATGAGGATGCGTGAAGGGAATACATACATACATACATACATATATATATATGTATATATATATATATATATATACACACACACACACACACACACATATACATATACATAAATACATACATATATTTATATATATGTATGTATATATATGTATATATATATATATGTATATATATAAAACATACATATATATGTGTATATAGGAGGATATATGGGCATATAAATACAGAAATCCCATTGCATACCCCTTACCCCAATCTGTATCCTCCTCCATCACTCCTCCCACTATCTGGTAGGGCAAGATGGATGTCTTTGCCCCACTATCTATATATCTTATTTCCCAGTTGAATGTAAAAACAATAATAATTAAAACAATATATATTTTTCAACTTTTGATTTTAAAACTTTGGATTCCAGACTCTTTCACATTCTCCCTCATGAACCACTCTTACTGGGAAGATAAGCAATTCAATACAGGTTGTACATGTGTGGCTACACAAAACACTTCCATAGTGGATATATTGTGAAAGACTGATTATATTTCCCTCCATCCTATCCCACCCCCCACTTGTTCTATTTTGTATTTTGACCCTGTTGCTTTTCAAGTGTCTGTACTTCTAACTACCCTCCCTCCCAACCTGTCCTCCCTTCCATCACTCCCCCTCTCATCCCTTTCCCCACTACTCTCCAGTAGGGCAAGATACACTATTTAGTGTGTATGGCATTCCCTCCCTAAGCCAAATTCAACAAGAGTAAATTTGACCTGTTCCATTTTGCCTTTCCGTTCTTCCCCTCCATTGCAACAGTTTCTCCTTGCCCCTTCTATATGAGATAATTTACCCCATTCTGTCTCTCCCCATCTCCTCTCATTATATTCCTCTCTCATCTCTCAGTTTCATCTTTTAAATATCATCCCTTCCTAAGTAGTTGATCCTGTGCCCTCTATCTATGTGTACCTGAACACATATATACATACACACACTCACATATGTATTCATATGCCCATATATCCTCCTATATACACATATATATGTATGTTATATATATATATATACATATATACATACATATATATAAATATATGTATGTATTTATGTATATGTATATGTGTGTGTGTGTGTGTATATATATATACATATATATATATGTATGTATGTATGTATGTATTCCCTTCACGTATCCTCATACTGAGAAAAGTTTCATAAGTTACAATTATCATTTTTCCATGTAGCAATATAAATAGTTTGACTTTGATAAGTTCCTCATGATTTCTTTTTCCTGTTTCCCTTCTCATGCTTCCCTTGATTCCTGTATCTGAATGTCAAATTTTCTATTCATCTCTGGTTTTTTCATCAAGAAAGCATGAAAGTCCTCTATTTTACTGAATGACAACATTTTCCCCTGATACATTATACTCAATTTGGCTGGGCAGGTGGTTCTGGGTTTTAATCACAGCTCCTTTGAGCTCTGGAATATCATATTTCAAGTCTTTTGATTTCTCAATGTAGAAGCTGCCAAATCCTGTGTTATCCTGACTGTGTTTCCACAATATTCAAATGTTTCTTCTTATAATATTGTAATATTTAAATTACAATATTGTAATATTGTAAGCTTGTAGTATTTTCTCCATGATCTGGGAACTCTGGAACCTGGCTATATGACAGCTACAATATGTTGCTGCTCTTATGCCGCCATCTTGGCTCCACCCCCTGAAAAAGAAATTCAGCTTTTTAAGGCATTTTTCTCCTGGTTGGCTTTTTGGGCCTCTTTTGCCATTTGAGTTATTCTATTTTTTAAGATTTTATTTTCTTCAATCAGGTTGTTTACTTTATGATTTTCTTGCATCATTCTCATTTCTCTTCCCAATTTTTCCCCCTTTTACTTGATTTTCCAAATCCTTCTTAAGCTCCTCTATGTCCTATAACAAATCCTTATTTTTCTTGGGATCTTATAGTGCAGGGATATTGACTTTGTTGTCTTTCTCTTGTTCCATGCTTTGAACCTTTTTTCCCCAATAAAAGAATCTAAGGTTTGACTGTTGTGTTTGCTTTGCTTCATTTGCTTGCCCATGTTGCCACTCAGTTACTTTACTTTTGAGGTGTTTACACAGTAGAAGTCTTCTTCCAGACTTGCTGGGGTTTTTGTATCTGTTGGAGATATTAGTTGAGTGCCCTTCTGCATCCCCCACCAGCTCTGACACCTGGTCACACACCCCAGGACCTCCACCCAGACAGCAATCCAGATATAAGCAGGTTAAAGCAAGAACAATTACCCTCTGAATGGTTGCTTGGTCTCCCTACTATCTACAGGCAATGAGCTCTGAAGCAGCCATGTCTAGGCAGCTGCAGGGCCACCATATCTCTGCTACTTCTTGCTCTTCTGCCCCCCTCCCATTCCAAGAGGCCTCCACACTGACCTTTTACTTTGTCTTTGGCATTTATTGGTTGATAATTCTGGAAACTGCCTTAGTCATTGGTGATCCACTCTCCCAAAGTCCACTCAAGCCACTGCTGATCAAGGCCACCGTGAGGCTATAACCAGAGTTCACTCAAGGATGTGCTCTGCTCCCAGCATGCTGTGATGGACCCCTCCTGTAGGCCTGCTAGGATGCATTCAATGTAAGATTTGTTTCACTCTCTCTGTGGGTTCTGTAGCTCTAAAGTTTGTTTATAGTCATTTTTTATAGGTATTTGAGGTGGTTATGGTGGGAGCTCACAGTTTTCCTTCTTCTGTGTGGCTGTCTTGGCCCCATCCTCTTAAACAATATGCTTGCATCAAATTTAGTAGCTTTTTGATAGTGAAGTGGACTGTTTTCCTTCAAAGTACTGCAATTTGTTTTATATATTTCTACTTTGTAAAATGTAAGCTTACACTTCTAAGTCATAAAGATCTATTTAAAATTTTTAACTTCATAACAACAACCTATAAAATGTCTATTTGTTTCAGTGAAAAGATACTGAATTTTATAAATTTTGTTTTGCTTTTTAAAAATTTCAGTATACCCCATTGACTGTATATCTTATTTCCCAGTTGCATGTAAAAACATTTTTCTTAACATTTGTTTTTATAACATTGATTTCCAGATTCTTTCCCTTCCAATTTCCTCACCCACCCCCACTGGGAAGATTAGCAATTCAGAATAGGTTGTACATGTGTAGTTATGCAAAATATTTCCATAGTAGTTATATCGTGAAAGACTAACTATATTTTCCTCCATCCTATCTCACCCTTCAATTGATCTATTTTCTACTTTGACTCTGTCCTTTTTCAAAAGTATGTGCTTCTAACTACCCTCTCCCCCAATCTGCTCTGCCTTCTATCATCATCCCTCTTATCCCCTTCCTCTCTGCTTTCCTATGGGGTAAGATACGCAACTGAGTGTTTATATTATTCTTTCCTTAAACCAAATTCAGAGAGAGTAAGGTTAACCCATTCCCTTTCACCTTCCTGCTCTCCCCCTTCATTGCAAAAGTTTTCTCTTTCCTCTTTTATATGACATAATTTACCCTGTTCTTTTACTTTCTCCTCTCATTATATTCCTCTGTCACCTCTTAATTTTATTTTTTAGATATCATCCATTCCTATTCAATTGATCCTGTGCCCTCTGTCTATGTAAACATATACACACACTAATATATGTATTTATATACACATGCACCCTGCTATCCCTGTTATATATAAATATATGTATATATATATATACATACATACATATACATATATATACAAATATACATGTATCTATGTATATAAATATGTATGCACACACACACACACACACACACACACACACACACACACACACATATACATCATTCCCTTCAACTATCCTCATCCTAAAAAAAGCCTAATGAGTTACAATTGTTTTTTCCATCTAGGAATGTAAATACTTCAACTTTAGTAAGTTTCTTATGATTTCCTTTTCCTTTTTACCTTCTCATGCTTCTTGTATTTGAAAGTCAAATTTTATATTCAGCTCTGTTATTTTTTTTTTCATCAAGGATACTTGAAAGTCCACTATTTCATTGAATGAACAAATTTTCTCCTGAAATATTATACTCAGTTTTATTGTGTAGGTGATTCTTGATTTTAATCCTGGCTCCTTTGAACATCTGGAATATCATATTCTAAGCCCTTTGATCCCTTAGTGTAGAAGCTCCCAGATCTTGTGTTATCACAATTGTGTTTGCACAATACTCAAATTGTGAAGCTTGCAATATTTTCTCATTGATCAGGGAATTCTGGAATTTGGCTTTAATATTCCTAGGAGTTTTCTTTTTGGGGTCTTTTTCAAGAGGTGATCAGTGAATTCTTTCAATTTTTATTTTGCCCTTTGGTTCTAGAATATCAGGGCAATATTGCTTGATAATTTCTTGAAAGATGCTGTTTATGCTCTTTTTTTTTGGTCATGATTTCATGTAGTCCAATAATTTTTCAATTATCTCTCCTCGATCTATTTTCCACATCAGTGGTTTTTCCAATGAGGTATTTCACAGTGCCTTCTATTTTTTTCATTTATTCAGATCTGTTTTTATAATATCTTGATTTCTCATTAAGTTACTGGCTTTCATTTGCTCCAATCTAATTCTGAAGCAATTCTCTTCAGTGAGTTTTTGAAATTACTTTTACATCTGTCCAATTTGGCTTTTTAAGGCATTCTTCTCCTTTTTGGCTTTTTGCGCCCCTCTTGCCATTTGAGTTAGTCCATTTTTTAAGGTGTTATTTTCTTCAGTAAGTTTGTTGACTCTCTTTTCATGATTTGCTTTCATCATTCTCATTTCCTTTCCCAATTTTTCCTTCATTTCTCTTACTTGATTTTCAAAATCCTTCTTGAGCATCTCCATGGCCTGTAACCAATTCATATTTTTAGAAGCTTTTGATGCAGGAGTTTTGACTTTGTTTTCTTCTACCAGTTCCAAGTTTTGATTCTTTTTGTCACCAAAAAAGGATTCTATGATTTGATTGCACTTCCTCTGCTTGCACATCTTGCCTTGCCACAGTAGAACTCTGCTTCCAGAATGAAGAGGGCTGTGTCTCAAATTGCCATGGTTTTCATAACATTTGTCAGAGCATTGACACCCTCTCTAAAGACACCCCAAGTGCTGGCATACTGGCCATATAACCCAGGTCCACTACCCAAGACTGTGACCCAGATCAAGGCAGGTCAAAGCTACAGTGATTACCCTCTAGGTGGTTATTTGATCTCCCTATGATATGCAGGCCAGGAGCTACAGAGATAGCCATGTGGCAGCAGCTGCACAGCAGCACACCTCTTGCCCTGGGGGCTGGGGCCTGACCACCCTCTTCTGTCACTGAGCTGCAACAGAGTTGCCCAGTGACATTTTACTTTCTCTTTTGCAGTTATGGGTTGAGAAGTCTTGAACCTACAATAGCTGTCAGTGATTCACTCTCATGAAGTCTGCTCTGGCACATCTGTGCTTCTGATTGGGGCCACCCCTTGTCTGGGACCATGCAGGACTGTGCATGGCTCCCAGCCTGGTGTGATAGCCCCTTCCTGTGAGCCTTCCAGGCTGCCTTCACTAGAAAATTTGTTTCTCTCTGTCATTTTGTGAGTTTTGTAGCTCTAAATTTTGTTTAGTCATATTTTACAGATATTGGTGGTGGTTGGGGTGGGAGCTCAGAGAAATTATTGCTTTTCCTCTTCCATGTTGGCTCTGCACTGCCTCAATATCATTTTCTCAAAATTCTTTAAATACCCAGTGGCAATGTTTTCCTCCCTAACTCTTGTCAAAAGGAAACTTTCTGTAACCGACAGACCACTTCACAGAAAGAAAAGAAAAAAAAAACAAAAGAAAAATAGAATTTCTTGACCTATGGAAAGCAGTGGGAGTTAAGTGCTTGTTGACTAGAAAAGCTTTTCCCTTCTAGGCTCTCAGCCACTTTGATCATGCTTAGTACTCAAAGGTGGAACAATTCCATCCTCTCAAGAGCCTACCTATCTCTCTTAATAAGCTTTCCCAATGGGAAGGACTTGTTCTACTGTTGAATGAACTTTTTACCTCCCTTGGAAGAGGATGGATTTCCCAAGAGCTTTTAGGGAAGGACTTTCTCCACTTAGGATGTGGGCAGTACTCAACTGGGAGTTCTGAGAGTGTTTTTCTGGTAATGTCAGGGTTCCCACTTAGCATACCCTAGAAAAATTTGTGTTGAAACTTATGGGCAGTACAACCTTATTCTGGGGAGTTCTCTGGAGAGGTATTCTTGGGATTCAGAGTAACTCAGTGTGGTCCAATCTGGGTTGCCAATTTACATGACAAAGAGAAACTGTTGTAGGGAGTACTGAGCATGATTAATTGATTAGCTCTTCAGTAGCCAGGGATGCTTTTGGAAGGTGGGGGAAAGAGCTAAAAAGTTTTGTTTGTTTGTTTTTTTACAGTCAATAAAGAGGAACACAAAAGAGGAATCAAAAGTTATGGAATCTTGATTAATGTAGCTGTTATCTGTTCTTGATTGGCTTGAGCACTATACAATAACTTGTGGTAGGGAAAATCTGGGAACAGGAAACCAAAAATAGTGTATCATTTGGTGAACCAAACAGACAAGATAATTTGAAATAATCACCTACTTGTTGGGTTGAAGGGCAACATCGCAAAGCAAACATTTTTTTTCTTTCCTATCACTTAGAACATTACAATTGTTATGACAAGTAGAATACTTCACACCGTGTAAATCTGTGTCATCCAAGAGAGTTTGGTTAGGACCAGTCAAAAAGGAATTAGTACATCAGCTTACTTTCTCTAGGAGCTCAACTTTGCTCAGTATTCCAGAAGTCCGTTTCTATAGAAATAGGCAAACTAACTAGAGCCAATGCCCTGCTATCCCACACAGGGTCACATACACACTTCTCTTTCCTTATTATTAAAGTGACTTACTTTAATATTACTTACTTGTAAGAGCAAAACTGCAAAATAATTTATTTAAAGAGGTAATTGATTATAATTTCACGATTTCTTTTTTTAAATTAACTTTTGGTGATTTTTAGTTTACATAATTTATTTCCACAAGATTTTGAGTTCTAGATTTTCTCTCTGTCTTTCCTCTACCCTCCCCAAACAGTGATTCCACTGTATATCCCCTCCTCCAATATGCTCTCACCTATAAAATCCCCCATCACCCCTCTGACTTTCTGCTAGAGCAAGATGGATCTCCCTATCCCAGTGCCTGTATATCTTATTTCCCAATTACATGTAAATAATTAATAATGATAATAATAATAATAATAATAATAATAATAACAATATATTTTTTAACATATGATTTTAGAACTTTAAATTCTAGATTCTTTCCCTTCCTCCCTTGTCACCCACCATCACTGGTAAGAAAAGCAATTCAATACAGGCCATACATGTGTAGTTACACAGAACATCTCCACAATGGACATGTTGTGTAAAACTGACAATATTTCCTTCCTTTCTATCTCACCTTCCCCTTGTTTTTTCTGTACTTTGTCCCTGTCCCTTTACAGAAGTGTGTGCTTCTAAAAACCCTCCCCCCAGGCCCCCCCCCCCTCCATCATCTCCCCTCTCAATCCCTTCCCCCCTACTCTCCTGCAGGGCAAGATACCCAATTTATAGTGTATGTCATTACCTCCATAAGCCAAATTCAATGAGAGTAAAGTTGACGCATTCCATTTTTGCTTTCCTGTTCTTCCCCTCCATTGTAACAGTTATCCTTTGCCTCTTCTCTATGAAATGATTGGCCGCATTCTGTCTGTCCCTGTCTCCTCTCATTCTATTCCTCTACCACCTCTTAATTTCACCTTTTAAAATATCACCTTTCCTATTCAATTGATCCTGTGCCCTCTGTCTATGTACACGTGTATATACACACTAACATATGTATTCATATGCATATTTGTCCTCCTATATAGACATATGTGTACATATATATATATGTATATACACACACACACACACACACATACATATACATATATACACATTTACATTCCCTTCACCTATCCTTATACTGAGGAAAGTTTCATAAGTTAAAATTCTCATTTTTCCATGTTGGCATGTAAATAGTTCAACTTTGATAAGATCCTTGTTGTTTCTTTTCCATGTTTACTTTCTCATGCTTCTTGTGTTTGAATGTCAAATTTCCTATTCCATTCTGTTGTTTTTTTTTTTTTACCTCAAGAATGCTTGAAAGTCCTCCACCTCATTGAATGACCATATTTTCCCCTGAAACATTTTACTTAGTTTTGCTGGGAAGGTGATTCTTAGTTTTAATCCTAGCTCCCTGGACTTCTGGAATATCACATTCCACGCCCTTTGGTCCCTTAATGTAGAAGCAGCTAGATCCTGTGTTATCCTGATTGTGTTTCCACAGTATCCAAATTGTTTCTTCTTGGCAGCTTGTAATATTTGCTCCTTAATCTGGGAACTCTGAAACCTGGCTATAACTTTCCTAGGAGTTTTCTTTTTGGAATATTTTTCAAGAGGTGATCAGTGAACTCTTTAAAATTCTATTTTGCCCTCTGGTTCTAAAATATCTGGGCAATTTTCCTTGAGAATTTGTTGAAGGATCATTTCTATGTTCTTTTTTTGATCATGGCTTTCAGTTAGTTCAATAATTTTTAAATTGTCTCTCCTGGATCTATTTTCCAGGTCAGTGGTTTTCTCAATGAGATATTTCACATTGCCTTCTATTTTTTTCTTTTGTTTGGATCTGTTTAATAGTATCTTGATCTCTCATAAAGTCATTTGTTTACATTTATTCCACTCTAATTGTGCAGGAATTATTCTCTTCAGTAAGCTTTTGAGATTCTTTTTCCATCTGGCAAATTTGCCTTTTTAAGGCATTTTTCTCCCCGTTGGCTTTTTGGGCCTCATTTGCCACTTGAGCTAGTCCATTTTTTAAGGTGTTATTTTCTTCATTCCGGTTGTTGACTCTCTTATCATGATTTTCTTGCATCACTCTCATTTCTCTCTCCAAATTTTCTTCCCCTTCTCTTATTTTGTTTTCAAAATCCTTCTTAAGCTCCTCTATGGCTTGTAACTAGTCTACATTTATTCTTGGAAGCTTTTGGTGGGGGAGTCCTGACTGTGTTGTCTTCCTCCCATTCCATGCTTTGATCTATTTTGTCTCCAAATAGGAATCTAAAGTTGGATTGTTTTTCTTGGTTTTCTTCCTTTGCCTGCTCATGTTGCCAGTCAGTTACTTGACTTTTGGGCTCAGTAAAACTTGACTTTCAGAGGGGAGAGCTCTGTCCCAAATTTCTGGGGTTTTCACAGCTTCCAGAGCTATTAGGAGGCCACAGTCTCTGTAGCCCCAACCAGCTTTGGCTCACTGAAGAAGCACCTCAGGACCACCACCCAAGACTGTGATTCCAATCCAGGCAGCTCAAGGCAAGATCACTTAGGCTCTGAATGATGACTTGGCTCTCCCGCAATCTGTGTGCTGTGAACTCTGAAGCAGGCAAGTGGAGGAGGCTGCAGGGCCACCACTTCAGACTTCTTCTAGCTCTGGAGGCAGTAGGCCAGACCCTCTCCCCCAAATTTAGCCAAGTTCCACTGACCTTTTCCCTTTGTACTTGGCTCTTATGGGTTGGTAATTCTGGAAACCGCCACAGCTAGTGGTGATCCCCTCTGCTGAAAGTTCCAACTGGGGTTTCTCTTGGTTGGCCTGTGGCTAAAACTGCATGCAGCTTGGCTCTGCTCCCAGAGTGCTGTGCTGAGCCCTTTCCATCAGTCTGCCATCTGCCGGGCTGCCTTCATCGGGAGCCTTTTTTCTCTGTAATTTTATGAGTTCTGTAGTTGTACAATTTGTGTAGAGTCTTATTTTATAGGTATTTGAGGTGGTTATGGTGGGAGCCACAAAGTTCTCCTGCTTCTACATGACCATCTTGACTCTGCCCCCAATTTCACAATTTCTTGTAGATTATAAACTCTTTGAAAGCACTTCTAGAGAGTGTTCCACCTTGCTAATCTTTTTTATGACTTTCAATATTTATCATAGTTTCACATATAGTAGGTGCTTATTAACTACTTATTATATTTAATTATTTAAACTAAAAGATGGATTTTATGGGGGACAAATTTAACTTGATTGCATAAAAAATATTTTCAAAATTGGGAGAAAATTGAATGTCTCCACTTTTATCCTGAAAGTTATTTGAATTAAGGGAAGTTAGACTCTCTGATACTGGTTTTACATTATTGAAATAGCTGTAGTATCTTCACTGCCACAACACTCCACTCCAATATCTCTCCTGAACATCAGATAGATGCAAGTTATGGCAATACTTATGGATCCATATGTGCACACAGACTTTGAGGTTTTATGGGGTTACATAGGTTGTTAAACCTGCAATGTCTGATAATTTTAGATTATAAATCACTAATTGATTGTTTGGAAAGATTATGATCCTTATAATTATTACTGTTATTCTTTTACATATTCAATTTCGGTTCATTTGCAATTTCTCCACGAAGATAACCCTTTTAACTGTGATAGTTCACAAACCCTACACCTCATATTAGCCAGTTTCACATGTTGCTGTGCCAAATATATCAATTACTGGGTGTTCAGCCACGTGGTGTTGAGTCTTTCTCCAAGCTAGCTAACTGGAACTCATATGAGATCTCATTGGTAATGTTATGGTTTATTTCTTATCAGCTTGGTTAGATCTGTCAGAATTTGTACTTTGTTAGCTTATTTTTTGAGAAACTAAAGTCACCTCCATGTCACTGTCAAAGTATTTGCAAGTATTCCTGAAAAAATTATAAAAACATAGTTAGAAGACGCTTTGTTACCGTATCCAGTTCTTTTGTTTTGCTGAGGCAATTAAGTCTTACAGTGCCTGTACTTTATTAAATGATTTTGCTGTAGTTTTTTGTTTTTTTTGTTTTTGATTTTGCTTTTTGCAGGGGGGAAGGCAGGGCAATTGGGGTTAAGTGACTTGCCCAAGGTCACATGGCTAGTTTTTTGTGTTAACTGTCTGAGGCTGGGTTTGAGCTCAGGTCCTCCTGACTCCAGGGCTAGTGCTATATTCACTGCACCACCTATCCGTGTCTATTTTTTTAAATGTTAGCCTGCTAGAATACAGTCTGTAACTTAAGTTTCCTCATTACCAATCTAGTGCTCATTTCATTGTACCACACTAAAAATAAAGACCTGAATTAAAGAAATATATATATATATATATATATATATATATATATATATATAGCATGGTTGAATATAATGAATGTCATGTTTATGATCCAGAATATGATTGTTGATACATAGTTCATTTCAGTAACTCAACCCCTGTTTGCCCCACACATTTCAAATAAGGATTATAGGCTTTTCAAAATATTGTCTATTAAATTATATACTTCTATAAATCATGTACTTACTGCACTACGCCAATGTATATGTGATCTCATCTATGTGGGTATCTCGGCCAACAATACTAATCATAACTCATCCAAGCTTGCTGAGAGGGCAACACATCAAGTCACATATGAAAACAAAAAAGTAACATTATTTTACTTTAATTTTTCTCCTCCTTTTTTTCCTTTAGTTTCTTAAGAAATATATGAACAATCTGGCATATGACTAATTTACAATATAGTTGGAGGTAGATGTCCTTAGATCATTTCAACTTTCCCTTGAAGAGAAATGAGGGAAAAGTACAGAAGGAAGTGTGTATTAACTGAATAATCATCTCTAATTCATTTTTATTCACTTCACAACTAATATGTTTATTTGTAAAATAAACAAAAAAAAAGAACCCAAATATTTCCCTGACTAAAGGACATTTACTTGTCATTTCAGTTACGGCCCTTTCCCTTGGTTTCTCTACTTTGACGGTTTTTGACCACAATGACCTAGGCTTTGCTCACCATTTCTGCTGCCTTGTGTTTATTGACTTTTTTTTCACTTTTTTTTTTCCCTTTCCACTAATTAGTATGAAAATGTTTCCTTCAGGTTTTCTCATCTAGTAGTAGTTGCTAACATTTGAAATCATATGAAAAGTAGCATTTCATTGAAACAGTCGCAAACATTGAATATAAACAGTTAATTAGACGATGAATGAGTTAAGACGATACTTCAAAAAATATAAAGAGATGAAAATAACTTGATTTCTTAAAAGGAAATATAGAAAATATATATTTCAGTATAATTTCTTGGTTTTTATCAGTCAAGACTTGGATAGTAGTGTAGAACTGCAATTAGAAGGCTAATGGGGCTCAGATTTTTAAAGGCTATTTCATAATATGTTGCATGCATCATTTAAGCTATTTATCAAATAATTTTGCCTAATACTATTTAGGCCAAAAGAAATTTGGCTTGCTTGACTTTAATGCCATCATTGTAACAATGGGATGAAAGGCATCCCAGTTTAGGAGAGGGTTGACCCATATTAAAAATGAATGATGAACTTAAAATCTAAGGCAACCTAACTGGGAAATTAACAACAGTATCATGAGTGAGACTGATCTTTAATCTGTTGCCAGAGGCATAATTCCCAGATTAAATACAAGAAGTGCCTTTGAAAAATAAAACACTGTTTCCTTTTATAAAATAACATTTTATTTAAATATTTTGTTTTAGCATAGCCTACAGTTTTTCAATATAGCTCTTCTACCAATCCCATAGAATCAACTTTTATAACAAAAAAAAATTAAAAAAGAAAACACAATTTAACAAAACTCCAATACATTTAAGAAGTTTGACATTATCTGTAATCTTCATACTTGCAGTTCTACACCTCCATAAAAGAGAGCAGTGAAGTACCTTCTTGTATCTTTTTTGGATAACACTTTCAAAAGGATTCACAGGAAGCAGAAAATTATATAACTTCATGATAATCAGGAAACTTAGTTTTCTTAATATTGACATTGCACAATAATCATAAAAGGAGATTGAGCTTTTCTACCTTCTTGTAATAAATGGATGACAGAGAGTCAACTTACCACTTATAAGAAGAGGAGGCCTTTTCCATGCAGTACTGAACAGTATGAGTTATATAGACACTATACATTATCTTCCCATCTCATTGTCGTAACAGCAGTCTTCAGTTTTTTCTTGAAGAGGTCACTTCTTCAAGTCACTCTCCATCTTCCTTTGGTCCTTGGCATCATTATTTTGGTAGCTATATAGAAAGCCCTGTTAAATTCTATATTCTATACTGTAGTGTTTTGATAAACAGATATATTAAACATTAAAAATGATGACAACCCTGCATGAAACATATTAAAGATATATTTGATTTGGCTTCTTAATTTTTCTCAAACCCAGCTTTGTGTCTAATTCTATGGGACAAGAGTTACAGCAAAGTAAGGTGTGCAAGGAGAATTAAACCTTAAAATCCACCCTAGAACTGAGTTTGAGTTATGCAATTATTGTAACTGAAAAGTGGGGTGATAGGACAAGTGAGGTATCATTTTGAATATAAAATTGACCTCAATGGAAATATATTATGCTTGCCTAAATACTTCCAAAATATGTGATTTCAGATTGGGCACTTGCTCCAATGATATACAATTGTAATTTCTCCAAGCTTTAGTAGAGTTACCATGTTTTTTGAGTTACCATGTTAAGAAAAAATTCCCCACTGGGTAGCTAATAATGGGCCTTTTTTGAACTTCACTAAGTCAGTTGACAACAGATACATAGCTCATTGTCAGGGCTGTTCTTGAAACCTTAATAGCTTAATAGAATCTGCTAGACTGTGGGCTTGATTTGTCTAGATTGTGAGAAGCCAGTGTCAACTCCCATATAAACACACACACACACACACACACACACACACATATACATGTATAAAAAGATAGATAGATAGATAAATGGATAGATAGAGAGAGAGATAGGGAGATAGATATAGAGTTACTTTATTTTCTTCAAGATTTCAAAAATCCTGTGATCTCATGCACATCTAAGTAGAAAAACAAAACAAATAGGAAAAATGCTCTGTGACTTTATTTTTTTCTTTTCCAGATTTCGTGCAGTTTCTTATTTCTAGATAATCTTTATTCTGGGTCTTTTAGATTGTTATTCTGCTTCACAACTGCTTCTCTCTTTAAGTTCCTATTCTGTCCATAAAACCTTGGCTTCTCAAAGTTGTTAAAAACTCTTTTAGTTTATACCTTAGAAGCATATAAAGTTGGAACATTGAGGAGTCCAATAATAGGAACTGCCCAAACATCTATTTACCATGTGACCCAAATTTGGAATAACGTAGTAAAAGGGTAAAAATGACAAGTTTTTCAATATTCCTACCTGCCAATAAGTCACTAACAGCACATGTACAAATATTTAAGCACGTTTTCTCATATAAATAATATGTTTGTCTATAAAGTACTCAGAAGTTACCTTATTCAACATTCACACTGAATATTTATTTCTTAGAGGACTAAACTATTTAAAATGCCATTGTCTATCAGAATTTTCCCAAGTACTTCAAATGCTCATTTTTTATTTCCCCAGGGATTCCTATTTGTTTAGGTTCAATAGTCTAAGATTAAGAAGGTCTCAATGGCTGTTGAAATCGTGTGATCCTGGTCCTGCTTACAGATCCCATTCAAGTAAAAGTCATGGTCATATATGAAACAGTTGATCATTAGAGAGAGGGGAGTTCATCCATTGTAGTCTTGGTATACTTAGGAAAGTAAGACAGAAGGAAATGTATGTTGGAGGGCAGCATCACAAACAAATCAGAGAAAATAAGCATTATATTGAGAGAAGACAGGAAGTAATGAGTTCTTTATCCAGTTAGATTCCTCTTCTGGACATGTCTAGCTTTACCCCTCAGGCAGGATGTACTTCTTCTTCAAGGCTGGGGGGTAGAGTGGTATCTACAATTTGTTTTCCCAAGGTTTAAATTTTCCTTTGAGAATCACAATGTTGTCAAAGTCTTAGGACAGTACCTTATAAAAGTAATCCTAGTTCACATTTTAAAACTTTGTAGTTTATAAAGTCCTTTTTTGTAATCTTCATGACAGGTTCAGGAAGCCCTTGCCCCAAAGACATAGTGGAAACAACCTCTATTGTTATTTTGTGATGTCTGTAAAGATATATATTGTAACTGAATTTTTTTCTACACTTATCTCTCTCTCTCTCTCACACACACACACAAGTGCATAAAAACACACACATATAAAACAATACAATATACTATACCATACCATATGTATATATGCATACACACATATACGTGTATATGTATATGTGTGTGTGTGTATACACAGCCACACACATATGTACATATGGGTGTGTGTGTGTGTGCGTGTGTGTGTGTATGTGTGTGTGTGTGTGTGTCTGATGGCAATGGAATTTGGACATGCCCCTATATTGGCTTGATTTTTGGGTTGAGTGTTAAAACTCAGAGCTTGTGAATCCCACTTGAGGGATGGACTTGTTGACATGAAGAAAGAGGACTGAACTGGGAGGAGCCATGAATTGGGAGAGAGGTCGAAGCCAAGAGAAGGCCAGAAGGACTTTTGGAGAAAAGTATCTAGTATTGTGCAGCCTGAGTTGCTGAGCATGCTGAGGACCCATTGGAGCTGCCAAGGACTTTTGAGAACTGCCACCTTGAGCCGCCAAGAACTGAGGAGGCATGGCTGTGGTGCTGGTATTTTGTCTGTCTGTTTTGATGTTGTTTTGCCAGATTCACCTGCTGGTGAAGGACAGTGCTGCTGTTATAGAGGTCCTGGAAACTTGCCGTTGGTTCAGATGCCCTGAAGGAGGATATTCTTGTGGTATGTTTACAGAAATCATGGAAAACATCACCTTGCTGATGTTTTCAGGTGTTCTGGGACTGTTCTAAAGCCAGAGAATGACTTGATGAGGACATTGGCTATGACTTTGTTGAGCCTTGTCTCCCCAGGAACTGATATTGCTGAGAGCTTGCCTGGAGTCAAGATGAAAGAAGGGACATTCCTTGGGTTTTCAATGCTGAGATGATATCTTAACTTTGTTGTAACTTAAGGGTGGATGGCCTTTTGTGCTCTCCTGACCCTTTTGAGAAAGTGCTTGGTGTTAATGGATGATGTTATAATTCAGTAGTGTCCAGGGGTGGGAAATCTTTGGCCTTTTTGTGCTCAGTGATTGATTAAATTAATGTACTTTGTTTGTGATTGGAAACCATTCTCCATTTGAGAAGAGACTAAATGAATGTACTGCCCAGGAATGGGCTACTTTGACTACTGATCCAGGGGTGGGATGCCTGGACCTTGGTACTTTGCAATTAAATTGAGAACTTCCTTGCTAAATGAATGAGTTACACTGTATTTTGACTTCCTCTGTTCTGTCAATATTTGCTGAGTAAAGGGGGTTTGCTATGCTGATAATATGATCCTTGGAAGTTGCCTGTGCTTGGCATTACAGTGTGTGTGTGTTTGTTCTCTGAATAGATTCTTATAAATGTTTAGGGGTAGGGCTATTCTCTGAATAAAATATTTGCCAACCTAACTACATAGTGAATTCTTTAGTTTAACTTTATTAGATTTTCTTCCTTCTTTGTCTTTCTCCTTATCGCATTTAGTATAAAAATTGGGTTTCAGTAGGGGTCCCTTGGAATGGGCTTTGACAATGTTTTCCCGTTTCATTAGTCACAGATTAAGTATTAGATTTTTACAAAGGACACAAAGCATAGAAGAAGTGAAAGAGTATTTAAATTTGCAGGTTCCTCTTCCCTTCCCTGAGGGAAATGACTCAAAGTTCCAACTCCCTCAAACTACATAAATCAATGTGGTAAGTGCTATGTGAAAAAAATATATATATATATATATTGGCTCAGGCATCAATTCTCCATTTGTCTTCTCCTTGGCTGAGAAATTATTATTACTGAATCATAAGTCTAACCATGCCACTTCTCTCATCAAGAAACTCCAATGGTAGGGGTGGCTAGGTGGCACAGTGAATAGAACACTGGCCCTGAAGTCAGGAGGACCTGAGTTCAAGTTTGGCCTCAGACCCTTAACACGTACTAGCTATGTGAACTTGGTAAAGTCACTTAACTTCAATTGCCCTGCATTCCCCACTCCAAAAAGAAAAAAAAAACACAGAAACAAAACAAACAAATGATAAAACTCAAATGGCTTTTTCCTATCTTGAGGATAATTGAATTTTCCTTTCTGATATTTAAATCCTTTCATATTTTGATTCTGTTCTTCCTTATGAGAAATATTACAACATTCTCCTTTGTTCTATGTAAATGATATTTTCTGCTTCCTGTATAAATATTACATTTTTCATCTCCGTAGCTGATCATGGGCTTTAATTTAGCCCCTCCTCTTCTCTGACTCAAAGAATCATTATCTCGCATCCTGATGCTGCTCAAGTTCCACCACCTACATGAAATCAGTCCTCAGGTTCCTCATCTAGTTTCAAGCATCTTCCAACTGAAAAGTACTTCATATTTATTATCTGTGTACATGTTGATTCCCTGATTTGAATATAAGTTCCTTAGGGGTAGACACCATTTTATTTTTATCTGTGTATCTCATTTTAATGTCACAATGCCTGGCTAATAGCAGGTGCTTGATAATAAACACTTTTAGAATTTTATCTATTAGTGTTTAATTAACTTTTGTTGAAAGTGATAGTAAATACATATAATTATTTAACAGTTTAATTCCTGATTATTTTTAAACTATCTACTCAAAAACAATATCCACAAAAATTAAAAAAAAAAAACCACATTATTTATGTGGAAGCAAATTGAAAAGTACTATACAAATGGAATGTATTGTTATTATAATTATTATTTTCATTAAATATTTTTTTACAATAAGTCAGTTTACTGTTATTACAAAAATGAATGGGGATGTGTTCATAAAGACATACCTCTCTGATTGGCATTATGAATAGGGAAGGGCTTTTTTTTTTTTTTTGCTATATTAGCTAATTCTTTTTTTCACATTTTTCAGAATGTCTTTATTTTTAGTTTTCAGCATTCATTTACACAAGATTTTGAGTTCCACATTTTCTCCCCATCTCTCTCCTACCCCTCCACCACAACATGGTAAGGTTACTGCTTACACCTTCCCCTAGTCTTCCTTCTCATATATCCCCCCTATCACTCTGCTCACTCCATTCCCCCTTACCTTCTTGTAGGGGAAGATATATTTCTATACACCATTGCCTGTATATCTTATTTCCCAGTTGCATGTAACATTTTTTAAACATTTTTTTTCAAAACTTTGAGTTCCAGACTCTCTCTCTTCTTCCCTCCTTATCCACCCCATTGAGAAGACAAGTAATTGAATATAGGTTATACATGTGTAATTATGCAAAACATTTCCATATTAGTTATGTTGTGAAAGACTAGCTATATTTCCCTCCATCCTATCCCACCCCCCCTTTTTTCTATTTTCTTTTTTTGACCTTCTCCCTTTTCAAATTTTGCTTCTGACTACAGTTCCCCCAAATCTGCCTTCCCTTCTATCCTCTTCCCCTCTAATCCCTTTCTCCCCTACTTTCTGTTATGGAAATCTGAAGATCTTCCCTGCCCCTAAGCCCTCTGATAGGCTTAAGTGGCTCTGAGAACCTTCCCTCATTTGAAAATATACTCTCCCTCCTAATAGACTGAATGTGGTCACATGGAGCCTGTGGTAGGAGGTTTGTTCTTCAGAAATGCCCATGTCTTATTACTTTGTGATTGGGCAGTGGGTCAAGAAGGCTGTGACATTTTCTGTTCCAGGAGAAGGCTATATATACCCTGATGTGGGTTTTTGCTTTGGGGCTCACTTAGGAAAGAGTTGTGTGATTTGGCCAGATGAGACTCTGGGAAGCCGTTGAGCCCCCTGGCTTTGAAAACCCAGATGTTGGTGCTTTGCTGACTAGATACGGATGTAATGGTCAGATGGCTGGAAGCCCATCTGTTGATCTGTTTCTCTTTTGCTTGTAACTTCTGTTTGTATTCTGTTTATATTCACTGAAGTTCAGGGTGTTAACCTTTTCCCCTGAACTAGGTACATGACATATGTTTGATTGATTAAAGTAAGATTATTAACCCATTTTGAGTTGCTTTCCTTTAGAAAAGCAGATCTAAGAACCTGTGCTAGCAGCTATGCTGGGTACGCTAGGGTGCTTGCTGATACTTTCCTATAGCGCATGATACATCATTGGATTATATATTATTTGCTCCTTAAGCCAAATCCAATGAGAGGAAGGTTGACTCATTCTCTTTCACCTCCCTCCTCTTCCTCTCCATTGTAATAGCTTTCTCCTGCCTCTTTAATGTGAGGTGATTAATACTCCCTTTTTCCTTTTCCCAATATATTCTTCTCTCACCTCTTAATTTTACTTTTTAGATATCATTCCTTCACATTCAACTCACCCTTTGCCTTCTGTCTATGTATACATATAAACACATCACATACACCCACACTCCATATGTGTGTGTGTGTGTGTGTGTGTGTGTGTGTGTATATATATATATATATATATATACACACATACATACATATAATACATAGATACATAGATACACACACACATACACCCACTTATATATACTTATATGTACATATATACATATATATTCCCTTCAACTATCCTCATCCTGAGAAAAGTCCCATGAGTTACAAATATTGTCTTTCCATGAAGGAATGTAAGTTCAACTTAAATAAGTTCCTTATGATTTCTCTTTCCTGTTTATCTTTTCATGCTTTTCTTGATTCTTGTATTTTAAAATCATTTTTGTTGTTGTTGTTGTTCAGCTCTGGTCTTTTCAGCAAGAATGCTAGAATGTCCTCTGTTTCATTGAATGTCCATATTTTCCCCTGAAGTATTATACTCATTTTTGCTGGGTAAGTGATTCTTTGTTTTAATCCTAGCTCCTTTGACCTGTGGAATATCATATTCCAAGTCTTTCCATCCCTTAATGTAGAAGCTACTAGATCTTGTGTTATCTTGATTGTGTATGCATGGTACTCTAATTGTTTTTTCCTGACTACTTGTAATATTTTCTCTTTGCCCTGGGAACTCTGGAACTTGCCTATAATATTCCTAGGAGTTTTGTTTTGGGGATCTTTTTCAAGAGGCAATGAGTGGATTCTTTCAAGTTCTATTTTACTTCTGATTCTAGAATATCAAGGCAGTTGTTTTCCTTGATAATTTCTTGAAAGATGATGTCTAGGCTTTTTTTATTGCTATTATGGCTTTCAGGTAGTCCAAATATTTTAAATGATCTCTCCTGGATCTATTTTCCAGGTCAGTGATTTTTCAAGTGAAATATTTCACATTGCCCTCTATTTTTTCATTTGTTTGGATCTGTTTTATAATATCTTTATTTCTCATAAAGTCATTAGCTTCTATTTGCTCTAATTGTTAAAGAATTATTTTCTTCAGCAAGCTTTTGAAGTTTCTTTTTCTTCTGGACAATTCTGCTTTTTAAGGCATTCTTTTCCTCATTAACTTTTGTAATGATAACTAATTTGAATTTGAAGTCCCTTTTCATGTATTGACAAGTAAGCAAGTACTTAGCACCTTGTTTCAAGTTAAGCAAAAGAAGCAGGTATGTACTGCTTAGTAATTGATGAAACCTCTGTGAAAGAAACAGAAGGTATGAATTCCAGTCTCCTATTTCTCACATAAGAGAAGGGGGTTGGCTGAAACAGGAAGTTAATGCTGTGTGTATATAAGGAAAGTGCTGTAGAGGAAGAGTCAGAATCTCTTGAGACAAGAATCTTGTGGCAGAGCAGCAACAGAAGATAAATGAGAAGAGAGAGGAAGTCAGAATTTCCTGAAAACTTGTGGTGGCAGATCTTCTTCTGAACAGGAGCCCAGGAGCCCAAAAGCCCAGGAGCCCAGGACCTGCATAAGGTGATTCTGATTTTTGGAATGAGCTGCAGAAGATTGAGGAAGCATGACTGGGGTGCTAAGAATTTGTTTGTGGCTTGGTTGAACCTTGAATTCCCAGGAACAGAAATTTTGAAGTATTTGAGATGGACTGGATGCTGTGAACTTCAGTGTGGAGCAGGAACTGCCTGGAGAACTGGACAAGGTCCTGGGAGCTGTCTGCCTCTGAATCCAGGTGACTGTTTGGTGGATTCAGGTAGAAGCTGGGACCATGGAAGGGGATACAGGGAATCTGAGAAATCAACCTCAATCAAGCTGAAAGAAGACTGTATTGAATACTGTGTACTGACTGAGGAATTGTAAATTTACTGGTGACCTAAGGGTGGAAGGTCTGTGTATTTTCTAATGATTGTACTTAGTGATTAATTACACTTAGTAATTGACTGCTGAATAAGTCACTGATTGAGTTAATGTAGTTGCCCCATTAGTGGAAGCCTTTGACTATTGTACTTTGAGATGACTGAATGATTAAGGAGGAAAAACTCCTCAGGGTTACCAGATGATCGTTCTTTGTTGAAAACTTTGTGGCCACTATGCTGAAAACTATGGGCTCATTTTAATGATAAGCTGTTGTGAATACTATATTGTGATTTTCTGTGATAAGTTGTAATATTGTGAATGCTGTACCTTGATTTTCTATGGATGTTTTGTTTTGATTTGTTATGGAATAAATAGAATATTCACTATACTGTGTAATCAGAACCTTAAAAGCTGTTCACAGTAGCATTCTTCTGGAAAGCTGCTTGTACATGGCATTACAACTTTTTGGACCTCTTTTGACAATTGAGTTGGTCTATCTTTGAAGGTGTTATTTTCTCCTCTATTTTTGGGAGGAGAGGTTCCTATAGGAAGTTGTTGATTTATTTTTCATGATTTTCTTGCAACACTCTCATTTCTCTTACCAATTTTTCCTCCACTTCTCTTACTTGATTTTCAAAATCTTTCTTGAGCTCCTCCATGTCCCATGACCAATTCAAGTTTTTTCTTGGACCTGTTTGATGCAGGAGTTTTGATTTATTTTGTCCTTTTCTGGTTCTACATTTTGATCCTCTTTATCACCAAAAAAAGATTCTGTATTCTGATTTCTCTTCCTCTATTTGCTCATCTGGCCAGCCAAATATTTGACTTTTGTGCTCTTTGCCATGGTAGGACTCTGCTTCCAGAGTGGGGAGTTCTGTACTGCAAATTTCTGGTTTTTTGTGTAGCTCTTATCAGAGCTTCTTCTAGGTTCCTGCCTCAGAACTATAAGGAGGACTGCCTCTCCACAGCCTCAAAACACTCTGCCAAGCCATGATTCCTATCCCTAGTACTGGCATCCAAAACTGTGACCCATATCCAAGCAGGAAAAAGCAAGAGAATCCTGCCTCAGCAGCAGCAGAGAGATTCCTTTCATTGCCCTTTGGTCTGTCGCTTGGTCCCCCCCACCATCTGAGGGTCTGGAGCTCTGGAAGTAGCCACTGTGGCACCAGCTGTTGATGCAGCCACTTCCACAGCCCCAGAGGCAGGGGACATTCCATGTTCTTCTCTCACCCAGATAAAAAAGTTTCCCTACTGACCTTTTATTTTCTTTATGGCATTTATGGGTTGAGAAGCCTAGAAACCTCCACACTGACCAGTGATTTGATCCCATGATATCTGCTCTGGTTGGTCTGTGCTGCCGATCTATGCTGTTGTGATTCACTGGGACTGAGTTCCACTCTCATCTGGTGTGATAGGCTAATCCTGTAGGTTTGTCAGACTGTCCTTAGCTGGATATATATTTTATTTTGTCATTTTGTGGATTCAATAGCTCCAAAATTTGTTTAGACTCATTTTTTTACAGGTATTTGAGGTAATTGGGGACAAGCTCATGTAAGTTCCTGCTTTTCTTCTCTGCATTTGCTATTTTTGTATCACAATTTAAGTGAAACACAGAACAAAGACAGAAAATACCTATACCAAGGTGGTGATAGTTATGGACTGTGTAAAATTATGAATATTGTGATTTCCTATCATTCTAAGACATTTTTGTGAAGATATCACTTTTATGCTATTTGAGATGGTTGTATCTTATTTATTTATTCATTTTTATTTTTGCTGCTAATATTACAGGTATTATTTGGATAGAGTGAATGTCTTCTGTACATCAAACTTCCAAAACCCACTAAAATTGTTTCTGATTGGGTACAGAGTCCAGATGGTGGCATAGAATCACCAAATTCCTGAGTTCCCCCCCTAACCACCTAAATGCCTACAAAACATGACTCTTAATAATTCTCAGAGCTCCAGAATGCACAAAAAGACACAGAAACAAAGTTCCCACTAAAGGCAGCCTGGCAGGCAGAAAGAAAAGGGTTCATCTCAGCATGCTGGGAGACCAGACCAGCACACATGAACCCACGGCTGTAGCCAAAGGACAGCCAAGGACAAACCATGGCTGGAGCTTCCAAGAGAGCAGCTGTGGCAGTTTCCAGAATTATCAACCTGTAAGAGCCAAGGACAAATGGAAAGGTTAGGGGAAGTGGGCTAAGTTTGGGTGAGAGGGTCAGGCCAAATGCTTCCAGACCTAGAAGTCTGAAGTGGTGGCCTTGCAGCTGCCTCCACATGGCTGCATCAGAGCTCACAGCCCACAGATTACAGGGGGGCCTAGCCATCATTCAGAGCTGTAATGCCATGCACCAGCAGATTCCCAAAGGAATGCTACTGTGAACAGCCTTTAGAGTTCAGATTACAAAATATAGTGAACACTCTGTTTATTCCATTACAAATCAAGACAAACATTCAAAATATTATAATATTCACAAC
>CM053580.1:419664900-419684873 GCA_028627135.1 Pseudochirops cupreus | reverse complement strand
ATCTATCTATCTATCTATCTATCTATCTATCTATCTATCTATCTATATGCAATTATTATCATTATTATTGACTACATCCAACTGGAACTTGAGATACACAGGCACTGCAGTTGGGAGATCCATCCTGCCCTACCAAAAAGTGACATAGGAGAGAATAGACTGGGGGAGGGGGACGCACTGGGATGGCTGTTTTGGGGTGGTGGGTGGGGGAGGGACGGGGACAAAATATGTAACTCAAAATCTTGTGGAAATGAATGATGCAAACTATAATAAAATTAAAAAAAAAAAGAAAATCTATGCTGAAGAGAAAATTTAAGAATTATTGAACTGTCTGAAATTCATGATCAGAAAAAGAGCCTAGAAACTACCCTTCATTAAATTATCAAGAAAAACTGCCCTGATATCCTAAAACCAGACAGCAAAGTGGAAATTGGAAGAACCCACGAATTATATCCTCAAAGAGACCTCAAAATGAGACAAATTCCAGAATCATTAACTTAAGGAAAGAATACTTCAATCAGCCAGAAACAAAGAATTCAAGTATCAAGGAGTCACTGTCAGGATTAAACTGGAATTAGCAGCCTCTACGTTAAATGATCAGAAGGCTTGAGATATGATATTCCAGAAGGCAAAAGAACTTGGATGAAAATCAAGAATAAACTGCCCAGCAAAACTGAGCATAATCTTTCAGGGAAACAATGGATAATCAATAAAATAGGAAACTTCTAAACATTCCTGATTGAAGGCCCAGGGCTGTACATAAAATTTGGTCTTCAAATATGAGACTCAAGAGAAGTGTAAAAAGGTAAAAGGACAGAAAACAAACAAACATGTTATTCAATAAGATTCAAACCATTTCCCTACATGGAAAAATGATACTTATAACTGTTGAGAATTATATCTTTATTAGGGCAGTTAGAAAGGGTATACATAGATAGAGCATATAGGAATAAGTTGACTTTGATGTGATGACATAAAATGATTAAAGGGTAAAAAAAATGATTATACTGCAAGAGGAGGAAAAGGAGAGGCAGAATAAGGTACATTTTATAACATGAAGAGGCACAAAAGACCTGTTACAGTAGAGGGAAGCAAAGGTGAGGGGATGAGAATTGTTTGAAATTTACTATCATCAGATTTGGCTCAAAGATGGTGCAACCTACACACTCAGTTGAGTATAGAAATTTATCTTGCCCTATAAAGAATTTGGGGGGAAGGGAAAGAGAAGGGAAAGGAGAAGCTGAGAGAAAGGAGGAGAGAACAAAGAGCAGAAGTAGGTAAAAGGAGAAAGCAAAAGAGGGGTGACAGAAGGGAAAGAAGATTGATGGAGACTGGTCAGAAGCAAAACTCTGTTGAAGAGGAACAGTGCGCAAATAGAAAGAAAAATGTAAACAGGGGGTAAACTAGGATGCATGGAAATGCACAGTTAGTCATCATAAATGTGAATGTGAATGGGATGAACTCTCCCATAAAATGGAAGCTAGAGTGAATTAAAAACCATAATCCTACATATACTCTTT
Organism: Pseudochirops cupreus; assembly: GCA_028627135.1. Taxonomy (NCBI): domain Eukaryota; kingdom Metazoa; phylum Chordata; class Mammalia; order Diprotodontia; family Pseudocheiridae; genus Pseudochirops; species Pseudochirops cupreus. Next base: position 419,683,353 of record CM053580.1, on the reverse strand, counting down.
ACAAGAAACACATTTGAACTGCAGAGACACACAGAGTAAAGGTAAAAGGCTTCAACTGAAGTCAAAAAAAGCAAGACAAGTGTTAATGATCTCAGACATGGCAAAAGCAAAAATAGATCTAATTAAAAGAGATAAAGAAGGAATCTAATACTAAACATATAGATACTAAGTGGCATAGCATCTAAATACTTAGAGGAGAAGTTAGAGAAGTTACAGGAAGAAATAGATAGCAAAACTATACTACTGGGTGATCTCAATCTCTTCCTCTCCAAACTAGATAAATCTAATCACAAAATAAACAAGAAAGAAGTTAAGGAGGTTGTAGTGCCAGTGCAATATTCACAGTACCTACAGTCACTTTAAATATACCCTCATGGTGTTCAACCACAAAATATAACAGACTATCCATATAGAAGACAGATGCAAAACATTTATTCAGACATTAGAAAACCAAATCCCAAAACCAATAAGCTGATTCCATCATAGTAACAAAAAAGGCTAATGAGACATACACAGAGAGCCACAGCATTTTTTAGCCTTCCTACAAACCATTTCCTAAAAAATCTAAATGTCCTTGCGTTGTCCTCTCTCCTCCTAACATCTAGCTCTTCTGACTCCCAACTTCCCATGGGCTCTGCTCCACCCTGTAGAAAACTCATCCCACCATAGACTCCATATAACCACATTCAGCCTATTAGGGAACAGAGTACATTTTCAAAGAGGGGAAGATCTTCAAATGTCCTTAGTCTTATTAAGGGGCAGGGAAGATCTTCACATTCCCATTACCATTACAGAGGTGCATAGAATTTTAGAAAAGTTGGATATGATAGAACTCTGGAGAAAATTCAGAAGGTCTAGAAAGGAATATAGTTTTTCCCAGTGGTACATGGCACCTACAAAAAATTGACAATATATTAGGGCATCAAAACTTCAATAACAAATGCACAAAGGCACACATATTAAATGTATCTTTTTCATATCATGATGTAACAAAAATTATGTGTAATAAAAGGCCATAGAAAAATAGACTAAAAACTAATCAGAAATTAAATAATCTAATCTAAAGAACGAGTGGGTAAAACAACAAATCATAGAAACAATCAATAATTTCACCCAAGAGAATGACAACAATAAGCCAATATACCAAAACATATGGGATATGTTCAAAGAAATTCTTAAGGGAATTTTTTTTTAATCTTTAAAAGCTTACATGAATAACATGTGGAAAGAGGATATCAATGAATTAGGCAAACAACTAAAAATATTAGAAGAAGAAGAAATTAAAAGTGCCCAATTAAATACCAAATTAGAAATTCTTAAAAATCAAAGGAGAGATTAATAAAATTGAAAATAAGAAAAATATTGAGCTAATAAATAAAACTAAGAGCTAGTTTTATGGGGAAAAGCAATAAAATAGACAACTCTTCAGTTAATTTGATTTAGAAAAGAAAGGAGAAAAACAATTTACCAGTGTCAAAAATGAAAAGGGTGTATTCACTACTGAATGAAAAGGAAATTAAAACAAAAGTTAGGAGCTATCATGCCCAACTGTATGCCAATAATTCTAGCAATATAAGTGAAATGGATGAAAATTTACAAAAGTAGAAATTGTCCAAATTAACAGGTAAGGCAATAAAATACTAAAAGAAACTCATTTTAGGAAAAAAAATTGAAAAAGTCATCAATTTAACTCCCTATGAAAAAATTGCCACAGCCAGATGGATTTATAAGTGAATTGTACAAAACATTTAAGGAACAATTTTTCCGAATGCTATATAAGCTATTTGGCAAAATTGGCAAAGAAGGAGTCCTACCAAATTCTTTTTATGACACAAATATGGTCCTGATACCTAAACTGGGAAGAGCCAAAACAGAGAAAGAAAATTATAGGCCAATTTCCCTAATGAATACAGATGGAAAAATTTTAAATAAAAGATTAGCAAAGAGATTACAGAAGTCTATTACCAAGACAATACAATATGACCAGGTGGATGATCAGGAATGCAGGGCTCATTCAATATTAGGAATACTATCAGCATAGTTGACGATATCAATAACAAAACTAAAAGAAAACATATGTCTATCTCAATAGATGCAGGAAAAGCTTTTGACAAAATACCCATTCCTATTACAAAAACACTAAAGAACATTGAAATAAATGAAGTTTTCCTTACAATGATAAGTGGTATTATCTAACTTTATCAACAAGAATAAAAATTACAAAACATGTCACATTGAATTGATCAGATCTAAGCAATTAGAAAAATATGAATTACTTGTTTTATTTCTTAATTTCAGAAAAAAAGAGATAGAATACCTCTCCCTTTAAAAAGGTTAGAGAACTTGGAAATAAATGGAGCTCTCCTCAGAATGATAAGTAGTATTTATTTAAATCCATCAGCAAGCATCATCTGTAATGGAGATCAGTTAGATACATTCCCAACAAAATAAAAGTGAAGCAAGGATGTCCATTATCACCACTATTTTCCAATATTGAACTAGCTTTACAATAAAAGAAGAAAAATAAATTGAAGGAATCAGAATTAACAAAGGGAATAAAGAAATAAACTTATCACTCTTTGTAGATAATATGATGGCATACTTAGAAATTCCTGGAGAATCAACCAAAAAATTACTTGATGAAAAGACTAGAACTGAATAGAAAATTTAACTGTCAAATACAAGACCCAATAAAAGCAAAAAAAAGATAAACAGGAAGGATAAACCATAACCAGCTTTTTAAAGTTGAACTGTTTACATTCCTACATGCAAAGATGATATTTTTAACTCATAAGACTTTTCTCATTATCAGGATAATTAAAGACAGAGGGCAGAGGTGTAAGTTGAATATGAAGGGAGGGTATCTAAAGAAATTAAATAAATGGAGAGGGAGAAATAGAATGGGGTAAAATGTCTTACACAAAAGAGGCAAGAAAAACGCATTTCCAGTGGAGCAGAAAGGGGGAAGGGGAGGGAGAGTGAGTGAACATTACTCTCATCAGAAATGACTCAAAGAGGGAATAATTTTTGATTGAATATAGATATCTATCTTAGCCAACAGAAAATTAGAAGGGAAAGGGGATAGGAGTAGGGGGTGTATAGAATAGAAGGAAAGGCATATTGGGGGAGGGGGTAATCAGAAGCAAAATACTTTTGAAGATGGAGAGGTGAAAGGAGAGAGAGATTAGAATAAAAGGAGAAGGGGTAGGAGGCACACAAATACAGTTAACAATAATAAATGTGAAGAAATTTTTAAGCAAGTTTCTATGATTAAGGTATCATTTCTCAAAAATATTGAGAACTGAGTCAAATTTACAAAAGAAAATAAGAGCAATTCTCTAAAAGATATGATCAATTTTCAGATGAAGTAGCCAAAGTTATCTATAGCCATATGAAAAGTGCTCTAACTTACTATTTATTGGAGAAATGCAAATTAAAATATTTTTGAGGTACTACCTCATACCTGCTAGATTGGCTAATAGTATAGAAAAGAAAAATGGCAAATAGTGGAGGGGATGTGTGATAAATGAAATGGTAATGCACTGTTGGTGAGCTTGTGAACTGATTCAACCATTCTGTATAGCAATTTGAAACTATGCCCAAAGGGCTATAAAACCCTGCGTGCCCTTTGATCTAGCAATATCACTACTAGGTCTTTATCCCAAAAAGGATGAAAAAACAAAAAGGAAAAGGACATATATGTACAAAAATATTTATAACAGCTCTTTTCTGGTGAGAAATAATTGGAAACTGAGCAGATGTCCATCAGTTGGGAATGACTGAACTCATTATGTTAAGTGATTGTGATGAATTACTATTGTGTTATAAGAATGATGAGCAGGATGCATTAAGAAAAACCTAGAAAGACTTGCATGGGCTGATGCAAAGTGAACTGTACTATGTACAAGGTAACAGCAATATTTTCAAATGATCAGCTGTGAATATCTTAGCTATGCCCAGCAATACAACAATCTGGGAAAACTCTGAAGGAATTATGATGAAAAATGTTATTCATCCCAGAAAAAGAACTAATGATGCCTAAATACACATCAAAGCATATTTTTTACTTTATTTTTCTTGAGGTTTTCTTTATAAGTCTATGTTTTCTTTCAAACATGACAAATATGGAAATGTTTTGCATAACTACACAGATAAAACCTATATTGAATTGCTTGTTTTATCAATGGAGGATGGAGAGGGAGGAAGGGAGAAAGTTGGGAACTCAAAGTTTTTCAAATGAATGTTGTAATTTCTTTATACATGTATGTGGGGAGAAACAAAAATACCAAATTTTTTAAAATAAATACTGTATGTGTCAACTCTTATTTTTCCTAGAGGCATCAAATATGCAGCCCACTTCCAAGTGCTGAGAGAACTTAATTGGGAAATACTTAATAAAATAATTTTTAAAAAACAGTACAGCATAGATTAATTTGTCATTTTCTAAGTCAATGCACAGCTCAGAGGGATCCATTTCTACTTGACTTTAATATCACTGATTATACCTTGAACATATTGATTTTAATGGACTATAGCATCCTTAGTCCAAAGAAATAAAATTCCAGTGGTGAAAATTTAGACAACAATGACATACCCATAGGGGAGATATACTGGGGAAAGCCTTTCAAGTCTCCTAGGCCTCTTTCAAATATTCTTATTTCTGAATTATCCAATAATCCAAATACTTTGACTAAATTTAGCTTTTTACAGACGATTTAACCACTTGATTCAACTCAACCTTGCAGCAAAACATACAGACTCATCAGCTCTGTTATTCCTCTTTTCTATATATCATTGCTAGCAAGCAAGCATAGTCTCTGTAAAATGAGTCTGTAGATTTAAATCCATAGGATAAGAAATGTCATCTCTTCAAAACTTCTTGAGCACTGACTCTAATCAGGTATAGAGTGTTTCTAAATAATCTCCAAGAGAGACAAGGTGCTATTTAAATTTGATGAATTCCATAGGTTTTTGTGTTACAATTTTCCCCCTAGAAAGGTTAGATAATTATATTACTCATGTACTATATGATTGAAATTTATTCTCTTATGTTTATTATTCAAATTTTTTCTATTCCTAATTCTAATTGCACATATTTTATCATATTTTTACAGTGAATCAATTTATACATTTATCTAAACATGTATGTGAGATGAAGAATGAAATAAGCTTAAAACTAAATATAGAGAAGAAATAGGGCCAGAGTTTATTTGGGAAAATTGCATGGGCAATAATTCAATGAGCCAAATAAATTTTTCCAGCCAAAAACAAAAATCATTTTTTTTTGTTAATGTCAGACTATAAATCATGAACCACTACAATTTCGGGATATTAAAAACACTATTGTGACATAGATTAATGGAAAGGCACAGTATTCTAACCTACGTGTGTGAGGAAAAAGGAATAAAGGTCATATAACCCACCACCAAATTTGCATATATTATAATAGAAAAGGAGTTAGGCCAGTCACATAATTAGCATGAGAGATAACAAACAGCCCAAATGGTACACTGACACAGGCGATATCCATCCATTCATCCACCCACCCATCTATCTATCTATCTATCTATCTATCTATCCATCTCCCATCTATCTATATTTGTCTGTCTGTCTGTCTAGCTAGTCTATGACTGTTAGTTGATGGACATACAATATCTTCATCTTTCTCATCTAGAAATAATATGTCTATCTAGGAAAACCTCCAATTTATCAGGTAGATTTTTACAGTGGGCAATAATAACATGTATTTCCCAGGATAGTTATAAGAATCAAAGGGGATGATATTCATAAAGTGCTTAGCACATAAAAAGAGCCATATAATGTTAGCTATTATTAATTAATAAATTAATTAATTAAATCTGGAATCAGAAGTCCTGGGTTTGAATACAACTTATACCTATTATGATCTTAGGAAAGTTACTTTACTTTTGAATATCTAAACTTCCTCATTTACATATGGAGAAAATTGTTTTAAATTATTTTAAAGTCACTTGGGACTCTAAAATCTAACCCTATTTTAGAAAGAGATGGCTGCTCCCTGAGGAAAAGTATTTCCACCAATTCTTTCCTTAGCTTCATTTTTTAAAATTTCTATTATGGCTATTGAATGTTAGGCAATTCCCAAAACAAAATTTAATTTAATTTCCTTTAAAAAAAATCACTAACATATATGTCATTGCATATCTTTAAGACAAAAAATATTTAGGATTATAAGCTGGGGTGATGAAAAGGAGATATAGTAGTAAGTAATATACTATTTTAAATAAATACCCACCCTTTCAACTTCACAAAGATTGTACCAGGGCTAGAGTTTTAACATATTTCACTCTGCAACTTTTTCTCTTCATGTTTTCCATGATACTCATTTCAGTTGGAGATTTTATACTTTTTCTTCTTCAATTCTGGAAGATGAGTAGAAAAGTTATACAAAAGGAAGCAAGATGTACTCAAACATGCTTCACACATGTATGAATGAATCACTTCAAGCTGCCTCAGAACATGTCTGACAAAGAACTCTGAGGTGTTTTTTTTTCTATAAAAACACTGTTTATGTTTTTTTTTCCATTTTATAGTAAAGAGAAATATGAAAAGACCTAGAGCTCTAGTGTGTGAAAACTTTTGGTATTCATAGAATTGACAAATTCCTTGTAACAGCTAGGCACTAAGTACAAGGGAGAAATTAAATCATCATGTTTCACATTTAGATGGCACATTTTACCTCTATGTTCATGTACATTTGTTGATTTTCACCACGGCAGTAGATATAACTGTCATTGCCTTTACTCTACAGAAAATGGAAGCCTCTATACAGTAAGACATAAAAAGTCTTTAAACATGTTCATTAGTGTTCTTGGCTTCAAGTACTGAAGTCTGCCAGGAAATCACATCTTCAATCAGTAATGGGAAACTGGACCAATACGATTACAGTAAATTCTGTCTTTGAAACTAAAAGAAATATCCCTCCCAAAGTCCCCTGGCATAGTTTTCCTCTCTCCCAACCCAATTTTTATAGCATTACAAGGTTACTTAGTCTTCTAAATATCAGCTTTCAAATAGTCTATTTTTTCCCCTAAGGAAATTATTTGACTCATAGAATTATAAGATAATAATAATAATAATAATAATAATAATAATAATAATCACATTTATAGAACACATTTTAGTAACAAAGAATTTTAGGAGTTCATGTTATCTCATTTGAATTCCACATCAACTCTATGAAGAATGCATTACACATAAAACAATCTTCCAAATCATCTTCAAAAAAATCATTCTGATGCACATGACACAAGTTAAGTCAAAAAGGATAAAGTGACTTTTTCAAGGTCATATAGTAAGTTAATTTAAGTTCTGAAATGAGAATACAATCTCTTAATTCTTAAAATCCAATGTTCTTCCTGATTGATTGGTGGTTGTCCTTCATTCTCGAAGAGGACCAAAATGACATTACTATGCTTGAGTCAAGTTTCAATGTGTCAGACTGTGGCTTATCAGACCAATAGGAGTTCAGAGTGCTCTACCACAGGTCTGGGACAAATAGTCCAATATTCACTAACTACTCAAATAAAAGCAGGAAACAAACATCTTTTTTTTTTTTTTTTTTTTTTTTTTTTTACGTAGGAAATTCTAAAACAATGCTTACTGGTACCTGTTCCCAATGTCTTGCTTTGGAGCTACATTGGAGAAAGCACTGACTATGGAGGCAAAAGACTTAGGTTCAGATCCCACTCCTTGTCATTTAGTATCAAATTAAACCTTAAGCAAGTCACAAATTAAGCCTTGCCCTCAGTTTCCTCACCTATTAAATGAGGGAGTTATATTAGCTGACTTCTTGGGTTCCTAAATATATGAATTGCTGATTTATGCTTAGTGGTAAAATTTGGAGATTTCAAAATAATATTTTAAGTAGAAAATTGACCAACATAATGATCATATTTAAAATAATACTTTTCTATAAAGTACTTCACAGGGATACATATTGGAAGAGCTACTGTCCTCTCTGCCTCTTCCCCCACCCCCTCCTGCCAAAGCTAAAGTGTTTATAGTAACTAAATTACTGAGAATTATTAACAAAGAAATTTAACATGAAAATGTACTTAGCCCATGGGGGAAAATTTAAAAATCTTAAAAGTAATTTTGGTTTTGCTATACAAAAATTTAATATTCCATGAGATTTAATACAGGATAGAACAGAAGAGGAAAAAGAGATATCTCTGTTCACAAATCCTTGCTTCTGCCTATTACCATGGCATCTATTATTTACTCGTATGATACTTATCAGTTTCTGCCATAGGCATTTTGTGTTATTACTTAGATACTATTTATCCATTCTTAAACCATTGTAGACTCCATAGGATGTCTTTATTTGGTTATTCATTGTTTAAGTTAAGTTATGGAGGAATTGCTAAAAAAAAAATAAATGCGTTAGAAAAGATCACATATACTTCATAAAATTTACAGTAAATGCAGGTATTTTTTCTGAAAATTTAGAATGTTCTGATTATTGATTAGACTAAAAGAAAGTACTGCTTCTCTTCATTATTCAATGTAGTAGATGAAAAACTCCACCTTATAATGAGGAAGTATTAAAATAACAGTAAAAGAACAGCATTCCTAGCCCAATACAGTGAAAAGTGGTGCCATTTTTTTTACTATGGTGAAAGAACAAATGACCCAAATCTTTACTCCACGCTCAAACTTAGCCTTTGAAAAAAGATATTTACAAAAAACATCACATACTACTTCTTTATGAAGACTTATGGGGGGACGTGAAACATGTTATTTCAGAACATAACATTATCAGAGTTAAGAAAACATAAAGCCCTAAAAAGTTAACATATCCAAAAAATAATCTAGTATTATAAAATTTACAAACTTCAAGATTCTCAACTAAAGGTCAGCTTTGTGTAAGTAACTCTTGCACTATACCTGAAGTCAGGATAACCTGAGTTCAAATTCCGTCTCAGATACTAACTATGTGACTCTGGGAAAGTTCCTTAGCCTCTGTTTGCCTTAATACATTGGAAAAGGACATGTCAAATTACTACAGTATCTTTGGCAGGAAAACCCCATGGACAGTATGGTCCACAGGATCAAGAATAATCGCATAACTAAATGATTGAACAACACAATTGGGTTCTTGAAGGCTATAAGAATATGCAGCAAATCGAAGCAAGAACTCTGAGCTAATACGGGGCTAAGTATAAACAAAAGGATGTGTTGTGTACATCTGAAGAAGGTTATTATCAGAATCTTGGAGGCTGAATGATGTTTATGTTTTGTTTGTTTCCTTTAACAATAAATCCCAAAGATTGTTGTTGTTTTGTGTTTCTTCTTGTTCTTGAAAAGGCTCATGGCGTCAGGGAGGTTATGACATGACTTGCAGTTGACTTTGGTTTGAGTGAGGAGGAGTTGCGCAAGGTCACCAGCATCACTTTCTCCTCCAGAGCCATTTCAAATATAATTAAATCACAAAGATTAAACAGTAAGGAAGAAGAAGGCTTTGATTTGTATTGGTCAAAGAAATTCAATCTCCAGTGAAATCACAGAAACCTTAAATCCCAAATAATTTCTTTTCAATATAATCTATAATTTATAAATACTTCAGACGAGGAACCAGAGGGTGTGGAAGAAAGAATATTGAATTGGTAGTTAGGAGAGAATCATAAATTTAAAACAGGAAGGGAACTTAGCTATACAACTGTCTCATTTTACAAATGAAGAATCTAAGGCCCAGAAGATTTCAATAACTTGCCCTAGGACACAAATGATGCAAATCCAGATGATCTTACTCTAAATTAATATTTCTCACTCCACCTTGGTGCACCAAATTGAAACAGGATACACGATACGTATGCATATATATTTATGTATACATATATATGCTTCCATACATAGTTGTATATGTGTGTATATATAGACACACATATACATATATATATATACACATACACATATGTATGTATGTGTGTGTATGAAAAGATTCTACCACTCATTAGTTGGGTGAGCTTGAGCAAATCACTTTACTGTCCAATTTTGCTTTTCTTTTTTTTTTTTCTTTTTGGAGGGAGGAAGGCAGCTCAATTGGGGTAAAGTGACTTGCCCAAGGTCACATGGCTAGTAAGTATTAAATGTCTGAGGCTGGAATTGAACTCAGATCCTCCTGACTCCAGGGCCAGTACTCTATTCACTGTGCCACTTAGCCACCCCCAGTATTGTTTTTCTTTTTAAAAGAATGGTAAGCTTTTTAAGGACAAGCATTTTGTCATTTTCAAAATATTTCTATATACTATATGTAGTATAATATTTTAAATACAAAAGGTGACTAATAGAAGTTTATTCAATTGATTCAAGAAGGGAATGTAATGTAAAATTCTATGAAGACTTATCACACTTTACTATTAGAATAAAAAGTACTTACACTCCTAAAATTTTAAGTGTGGGTTTTATTTAAAGCTATGAATTTGACAAATTCAGACAGTGATTGGATCATAGTTATAGAGGTGAAAGAGATACTAGAGGTTGGACTCCAACTTCCATGTTTTATGAATAGGGAAAATAAGACCTGGTGATGTTTAACAACTTTCTTAGTATTACATGGCTGGTAAGTATCTGAGGCAAATCTGAAGATTTTACCCCTCATCTTCTTGACTCCAAATACAGTGTTCTTTACACTGCATAGCCCTGTTTTGTGTCTGTACAATCAGAAGAAGTTAACCAAGTTTCTAGGTAAGGAAAATAGACGAATTTATTGGAAAAACAATTTATTGGAAAAACATTCTAGGTGCTGTTAGGAAATTTTTTAAAAAGTAAAGAAAAAAAAACCCTTCACATCCTTTTGCTCAAACTGGTCTCCAAATAATAGTCCTCTAAACAGAATGGAAAGTTTCTTAAATAGTACAAATAAGCACACTAATTTTCCACTCCAATTTTCCCATGTCAACATTCTTAATCATCATATTCTAAGTTGACTGAAGAGCATAGCAAAAGAGTAAATATAATCCTCAGAGATTTCTCAATATTTCACCCTTTAGACAAGGGTAAGGGCACATTTTTTTTAAACTGTGGCCCTTTCAATTTTCGACAAATGAATAAACTTTAAAAGATCAAATCAAGGTAAACATAATGAAAATCCACCAGTGTTGCTGGCATAATGAGGAAAGCTTTGCTAAAATTTGCTAAAATTCCCACTTTCATGAACTACAGTACTTTTTTTTTTCTATTCTATTCAGTGCACTTCATTGAAGATTCTATGACACTCACATAATTTCTTTAGTGGCCACAGAACATTAAATGTGGACTCTAATTTGTGGCATGTTGATGAATGACTGCCTCCTATGTCTGGAATACTCTCCCTCCTCAACTCTGCTTCCAAGCTTCTCTCAATTCCTCCAAGTCCCACCAGCTATAAAGGTTTTCCCAATCCCTCTTAGCACTCATGCTTTCCTTCTGCTGATCATTTCAATTTTTTCTGGAATATAACTTATTTTTCATTGCTATATACTTCTGCTTGCATGTTGAGCAACATGAGAGCAAGGACTTCCGTTTACCTTACTTTGTAGTCCCAGAGCTTAGTACAGTTGCTGGAAGAGAGAAGGTACTTAATAAATGTTTATAAATGGATGACTCCATACAAATCAGTTTTAAGATTTCTGGGTCTTAGTTTCTGCAACTTAATATTAAATAGAGAATGGAGTGTAGTCAACAAAGAATACAGAAAGAACTTTATAGTGCTTTGTGTCAGTCATTATTATTAGTAAATAAGGAAGAAGTTATATTAAAGCTAGATAATAGTGACAGTTTCTTCTACTACTTTTGCAAAGTAATGGCTTCAATATGTAAAATTTTAGTAAGCCTTCAAGCTTCTTTACTGAGGATGACAAACTAGGTTTGGTGATATGAATGTTTTCTACTCTTAACTCAACCTGCAGGTGCATCAATAGATAGTTTTAGAAATTGACATTAAACCATCTTCTTTTTCCCCTCCGTTATTTTGAGATTTTTTAAAAGGTGTATTCTGCATCAGATATGACTTCTAAACATATGGTTTTGTTTTTAATCTCTTTATAAGGTGTTAATTTTCACTTATCACTTTCGTCTCTTGAGACCAGGGGAAAAGAATGTACCTTTCTTCATTCATTCTTTGATACCTTTGAACATGTTGTGGGAATGGAAGGAAGGGAGGAAAGGAAGGGAGGAGGGAGGAACAAAGAAGGCAAAAAGGAAGGAATAAAAAGAAAGGAGGGAGGGGAAGGAAAAGAAATAAGAAGGGAGAGAGGAAGAGGAAAATGGAGGAAGGAAAGAAGGAAGGAAGGAAGGAAGGAAGGAAGGAAGGAAGTTTATGATACAAACTGCTCAAACAGAGTATAGATATAGATGAGGGGCTTGATAAAGAGATCACAACCCTTGCAAAGAGGAATGATATACTAGAGATTTTAACTACTACTCCATTTTCGGCAGAGAGAATGCTCCAGAAGAAATGCTAATGGTTGATTGCACATGTATAACTTATATCAGACTGCTTGCCATATTGGGGAGGTGGAAGGGAAGTGAAAGAGGGAGAAAAATTTAGAATTCAAAATCTTATAAAAATGGATGTTGAAAATCATCTTTACATGTGGTTGGGGAAAATAAAATACTATTTAGAAAAAAAATGAATTGCTAATGGTTGCTATCTCCCATCTTTAGTGTATCATTCTTCTTTGGAAGGATTGTGATCTCTTTATCAAGTCCTTATTTGTATCTATACTTTACATGGGTAGTTTATATCATAGTTCTGCAAAATGTAAATATTAAAAATTCTTCATCATGAAACCCTTTGTATTTTCATGAAAGTTAAAAACTCACTTTATATATGGACAGTGATTAAGGCATACTTATTGAATTGAGTTGCCCGGTATGTTATCCTGGATGAATTTTAAGTGCAATGGAACAATGAGAGAGGACATTGGCTAGAAGAAGTTGTTATTACACTAGGATCACTGATTTGGAGCTAAAGTGGCATTATGGTCAACTCAACCTGCTCATTAAGTAACAGGGAAATCAAAGGTCCAGACAAGTTGTCCAATGCCCAAGATCACACAAGTAGTATATGGAAGACTTGAGTTTGCATCTATGTTTTCTTCCTCCAAGTAAAGTGCTGGCACTCTCATAAACTATACCATTATGGAGACCAAGCCAAGAGTTGATGATGTAAATTTCCTCAAAGCAGCTCATAGGGAAGCTAATACATACATACACACAAACACATAAATATATGTGTTTATGTATGTATATATTTATATTCAGTCTAAGGACTATGGTAATGAATGATATCTATAGAAAAACACTAAGTGATTTGAAGATAATGTGGGATATTAGGTGACTGTGTTTTTGCTGTTTCAGAATATATAGATTTTATTCAACTTTCTTTTCTAAACAAACCCTCTGATAAATTGTGGAGAGTTCACTTAAGAGCACAGATTATGGATTATTCATTTTGGGGGAAAAGTTTGAGAGGAAGGAGCAGAAATCAATTAACTGGAAATGTGATATTCCATAAAGTAACACAGGCCTTTAATGAACAGACACCTCTAATAAGAGAGGTATAAATTTTGTTACAAAAATGGCATTTGAAGGTAAAAGTCATAAGAAAAATCCCCTTTGCCCATCTGATTTTGAAATTTACATGCAGTTTTAATGATTATATCTAAGAGTGATGAGATACTCATATTGGTTGAAAAGAAAATAAAGCATAAAAGTATAACCATAAAAATACTCATGATTTTTACATTAAAATATAAGAAGTGACCATATGGTCACTTCTGGAAATTCTGCAGGATAATACCTATATTTAATATTTATAATGGTTTTACTCTACCCTAATGTTACTTTCAGTGAACTATTATTTTCATTTAACAGGATTTATTTGATTAGTGTTTTATTTATGTGATTGATTGAGTTCTTATGGAAAACTATGTGTTTATTCTACCAGAAGGTACAACTTTAAGTTTCTGCATTATTCATGCTTTATGTAAGTCTGCAAGATTAATATTGAGAGAAGAAAGAATAAGAAAAAAATTAAACATTTTCCTGTGGAGAATAATAAGAAATGTTATAATAGTGCTAATCTCTCAACTCCTTTTTCTTATCAACATTGTGTTAATACTGAACGCTCATAGCAAAAGAAGAGAGCACATAGAATGGGGGCTACTTAAGAGCAAGAAAGCTATCAAAAAGTTTTTATTAAGCATAAGATGATTGAGTTGGAATTAGGCAAGACTGTCAGGAAAGATGTTTATTTGCTGAAGATTTTGATACCAAAATTAAGTATTTCAATATTTTATTGGAGAGGAAAGCTGACAAGATCTCTGAATACCAGCTCTGTCCTTATCTATGTGACCTTGTACATATTAGGTGTTTATACTAAAAAATCTCTAAATTCCTTCTGGCTCTAAAATGAAATGGTCACATTTTAAAATTGATCACTACAAAGGAAGCTTGGGCAATGGTCAATTTAACCACTCACACCATATTTTTAAGTGCCTAAGGAAAGAAAAGAATACAGCAAGAAGAAAATTGGTACAGACTCAAAGAGATCCAGGATAAGTTGGGCAAAAATAGGCACAGAGAGAAGGGAGTGCTCATAACTTAATAGCCATCAGTAATGGGATGGGTTTTTCAGGAAGGGTGGGGAAGAGGAATACAATGGGATAAAATTTCAATTAATTAGAAAATGCAAATTAATGCTATTATGAGGTTGCACCTCTCACTTATGACAAAGATATCAAAAAGGAAAATAAAAAAAATTTAGAGGAACTTTTAGAAAACAGACATTTATCTGTCTTAGCTTCCTCCTCTATAAAGTGTGTATAATTGCAGGAACTACTTCTCACTATTGTTGTAAGAATTTTCAAAAATGAGATAATATTTATAAGGCACTTGGTATATCATAAATATACAAAAATGTTAGTTATTAATATTGTTGTTGTTGTTGTTACCATCACTGTATGTCTCTCCTTTTATTCTATAATCTTCTTTTCATTCCAGGACTTGTCTATTTTAAATTTCATTCAAGACAATATGCTATGAATTATACAGCACACTCCATGAGTTATACTCCATTGTCTTCCCCAAACTCTAACATATTGCTTAGGCCATTGCCTTGCACTGAACAGGCCACTAATAAATAATTATTGAAGTAAATTGCACAGAGAGATTTATCATGAAGTCAGGCAACTTGAGCTCAACATTTCAACACAGCTAACATAAGTGATGAATATACTCCCCCTCTGTATACAAATGAATAAAATTCATGAATTGTTTCTCAAATTGAGTCAAGTAAAAGATTTTTAAAAATCCTACCTAAATAATGATAAAAACAGAAACAGAAACAAAAGTAGGAGATATTATTGAGTTTGGGGAATATTTTGGAAAATAGGAACACAGACATATAAAAATATATATGAAATTGCAGAATCTGTTTTGAGCAGAAATCTGGCCCCAAACTAATCTATATTAAATCTGTTTGGCAGGAAAACAAAATAATAAGTCAAGCAGCAATAATCATTCAATCAGCTAAAGAATAAAGCAGATGGAGAAGTTTTAGGTATATCAGGCTGCTGCCAAATACTGGGTAACAAACTGGGTAGCTGGGGAGGCGTAAGAGACAGAGACAAACATAGGCAAAAGAGAGAGAGAGAGAAAAACAGAGAGAGACAGAGAGAGAGAGAAACAGAGAGAGAGAGACAGAGAGAGAGAGAGCGAGAGACAGAGACAGAGACAGAGACAGAGACAGAGAGACAGAGAGAAACAGAGACAGACAGAGACAGACAGAGACAGAGACACAGAGAGACAGAGACAGAGAGACAGAGACAGAGAGACCTGTCATAGGAAATATGTCAACAGGGAAACCTGTCAACTAACCCCACCAACTATTTGGAAAGCCAACTGCTGTGATGAGCAAACTACTTAGAATAAGAGTCATTTAGCAAGTATTGAGGTTATGGGACTTTATGTAGTGAACTAATCTGAAAGAGAACGTGATTTTTCTAAGTTCTAGCATAAGTCATGAAAAATAGTTGGAAATTTGATAAGTGAAATAAATTAAGTAACTGTAAACACAAAATTGACTTTTACTGGAATATTCTAAAATGATGAATAATATCAATATCTACCTTTATTTTAACTGAATTGCTTATGGCTTGTAGAGTATCAATATCCATTTATTCTCCTACTTTTAAAAAGGGATCATAGAAGGAATAAGAAAATTGAATTTATTACAAAAATGAAAAACTACTTTCTATTAAATAAAATCCTGTGAAGCATCTTTAATAGTTAATTCACAGGAAATCAATTTAATGGTTGTCAATATAAAAACATTAACTAAATATAGCAATCTATTAATACCTAAT
The DNA here is from genome assembly GCA_028627135.1 of Pseudochirops cupreus. Lineage (NCBI taxonomy): Eukaryota > Metazoa > Chordata > Mammalia > Diprotodontia > Pseudocheiridae > Pseudochirops > Pseudochirops cupreus. The sequence continues at coordinate 419,666,962 of CM053580.1, read as the reverse complement.
CTGAATATTTTGATTTTCCTACATAGGCAAATTGAACTGGAGGCTTGAACAATTATGTAGTAAATTAAAATAATATAGAGAGTCAATCATTACAATTCAGGGCCCTAAGCTTTTTGGCTAATTGCCTAATCTTTCCACTTAATTTTACCCATGTAGACAATGAATTATCATTAATTATCTAATGTAGAATTTGCCAATTATAGATATTCATAGATTGATATTTCCATGACGGAAATGTCCTATTGTTTTATTTCTCTACTAAATCTTAATCCAAAGCCTCCTTGAAGTATGGAATTGACCATGAATTCTCAAAGGTTATACCAACAAAAGAGATGCTCTGGAATATCTTTCCAAATTGGGAAAGCTTCAGAAATGTTTCTGGTGACAGACTGTATATCTGTTGTCCTCAGACAAGCCTCACTAAGTTCTGAAAAGGCTTAATACCAAGTTGAGTTCAGCATGATAGATTTGCAGCCACAGCAGCTCTCAAAGACCATTCATCAACTTAGATACGGATGGTTGACAATTTGCATCACTGAGGAAATAATCACAAAAATAGTAAAAGATGGAAAGATTCAATATTATAAGAAATTTTATAAACAGACATTAATTCACTACTGGTAAACCTGTGAATAGGTACAACTATTTTGGAGAATAATGCGAAGTTATGCAAGCAAAACTATAAAATTTTACATATCTGTTTACCCAATCATCCTACATTTGGTTTTATATTCCCAGATAGCAATTGACAGTCACAACAACAGGAAAAACTAGTGCAGCAGTAGGAGGAGCAACAACAATAACTCCAGCATTTCATTGAGGGCAAAGACCACATTATTGTTTCCTCTTTCTTTTTATTTTTAGCACTTAACATAATTTCTAGAACATAGAAGATGATTAATAAATGCTTGTTGACTTGAACATTAGCATGCGAGCTTCTTGAAAAATTTATGCATTCTGAGGTCAGGAACTACTTTCATCTTTATCTTTGTTTCTATAACATCTAGCACATAGCCTGACACTGAGTAGGTGCTTGAAATTTCATATTGAATTAATTTTATAATATCTATCACTTCTATTATTCAAAAAGGTATAATTTGTTATAAACAAATCCTATACGTGATGATTATGAACTACCTGAACAGATTGTTATGCATGAATATGAGATACTACTGCTAAACAGAGTAACTAATATGTAAAATTCATACATATATGAAAGACATGAATGAAGGGATGTAGCCACAAGTGTGCTGGAGCCAGCTTAGATCAGCTTGTGAGTACTGTCAAATTTTGAGTGTAGGGATTTACATGCTGAAATTAACAAAAGTTATAAATTAGGTCTTATCTGATTTATTGATTATCTAGAATTAAGAAAGTAAATGCAACATCATAGAACAATATATACAATTATACATAATTGGGGGCAGAGTCAGGATGGCAGTGTAGAAGCAGGAAAACTCCTCAGCTCCTCCCATAACTACCTTAAATACCTATAAAATATTACTCTAAACAAATTTCAGAGCTACAGAACTCACAAAGTGACAGAGAAACAAATTGGCTGCTGAAGGCAGCACAGCAGGCAGACAAGAAGGATTCATCACAACACACTGAGAGTCAAAACCAGCCCAACCTGAAACTGCAACTGTAGCCCCAGGGTGGCCAGGAGAAGCCATGGCTGGATCACCAGCAGCTGTGGGAATTTCCAGAATTATCAACCCATCAAGCCAAGAACAAAGTGAAACTTTAGTGGAAGTTGGATAAATCTGGGGTAAAGGAGTGTGCTGTTCATTTGCCCCCAGGGTGAGAAAGCAGCAGAATTGGCAACCCTGCAGCCACCGCCACATGGCTGCTGCAGAGCTCGCAGCCTGCAGATTGCAGGGGGGCCAAGCAACCATCCAGAGGCTAAGTGCTTTTGCCTTTTCCTGCCTGGATTGGGATCACGGTCTTGGGTGGTGGTCCTGAGGTATGTGACCAGTGAGCCAAAGCTGGTGGGGGCTGTAGAGACATGTTATGGGAATCTGAAGATCTTCCCTGCCCCTAGGCCCTTGGCTAAAGTGGCTAC
>CM053580.1:419624440-419664400 GCA_028627135.1 Pseudochirops cupreus | reverse complement strand
AAAACCACAAAAAAATAAAAAAAGCAAGAGAGAGAGAAAGAGAGAGAGAGAGCGAGAGAGAGGGAGAGAGAGAGAGAGAGAGTAGTATTCTTCCATCTGCATTCAGACTCCATGGTTATTTCTCTGGATGTAGATAGTATTTTCCATCATGAGTCTTCTGGAATTATCTTAAATAACTGCATTGCTGAGAAGAGTTAAATCTGTCAAAGTCAGTCATCGCAGAATGTAACTTTTACTGTATACAGTGTTGTCCAGATTCTTCTTACTTCATTCAGCATAAGTTCATATAAGTCTTTCCAGGTTTTTCTGAAGTCCACATGCTCATCATTTCTTATAGTACAATAATATTCCATTGCATTCATATACCACAATTTGTTCATCCACTTCCCAATTGATGTGTATCCCCTCAATTTCCAATTCTTTGCCAAGAGAAAAAGAACTGCTATAAATATTTTTGTACATGGAGGTGCTTTTTCCATTTTTATGATGTCTTTGAAATACAGGCCCAGTAGTGGGAATTGCTGGATCAAAGGGTATGCATGGTTTTATAGCCCTTTGTGGAATGTTCCAAATTGTTCTCCAGAATGGTTGGATCAGTTCAAAACTCTACAAATAATGGGTTAGCACTCCAATTTTCCCACATCTTCTCCAACCTTTGTCATTTTCCTTTTCTGATATATTAGTCAATCAGATACGTATGGAGTGGTAACTCAGAGTTCTTTTTTTAAAAATAATTTTCATTTCTCTAATTAATAGTGATTTAAGCCATTTTTTTTCCATATCACTATACTTTAATTTCTTTATCTGAGAACTGCTTGTTCATATCCTTTGACCATTTATCCATTGGATAATGACTTGTATTGGAAATTTTACTCGGTTCTCTATATATTTGAGAAATAAGGCCTTTATCAGATATTGACTATAAAATTGTTTCCCAACTTTCTCCTTTCCTTCTAATCTTGGTTGCATTGAGTTTTTTTGTATGAAAACTTTTTAATTCAATGGAATCAAAATTATCTATTCTGTACTTCATCATGTTCTCTATCTTTTATTTGGTCATAAATTCTTCCTTTTGACCTAAATCTGACAGATAAACTATTCCTTGCTCTCCTAAATTGTTTATGGTATCATCCCTTATGTCTGAACAATGTAACAATTTTGATCTTATATTAGTGTATAGTGCAAGATGTAGTTTTATATCTAGCTTCTATCAGATTATTTTCCAGTTTTCCCAGAAGTTTTGTTAAATAATGAGTTCTTAACCCAGAAGTTAGAGTCTTTGGGTTTATCAAATAATAGATTACTGTAGTGATTGACTGTGTCTTGTTTACCTAACCCATTTCACAGATTCACCACTCTCTTTCTTAGCCAGTAACAAGTAGTTTTGATGATTACTGCTTTATAATACAGTTTTAGATCTGGTATGGGTAGGCCACCTTCCATTACATTTCTTTTCATTAATTCCATTTGTTCTTTTTTCTTCCAAATGAATTTTGTGTTTTTTTTCTAACTCTATAAAGTAATTTTTTGTAGTTTGATTCAAATGACACAGAATAAGTAAATTAATTTAGGTAGAATTGTCATTTTTATTATATTAGATTGACTTGCACACAAGCAGTTGATATTTTTCCAATTATTTAGATATGCCTTTATTTTTACGCAAAGTGTTTTCTAACTGTGTTCATGTAGTTCCTCAGTTTGTCTTGGGAGGTGGACTCCCAAATATTTTATAATGGCTATAGTAGCTTTAAGAGGAATTTCTCTTTCCATCTTTTGCTCTTGGGCTTTGTTAGTAATATACAGAAATGCTGATGACTTATGTGGATTTATTTTATATCCTGCAACTTTTCAAAAGTAAATAATTATTTCAAGCTATTATTATCAGTTATTCTAAGCAATACAATGATCCAAGATAATTCCAAGTGATTCATCCATCTCCAAAGAAATAACTGATGGAGACTGAATGCAGATTGAAAGAAACTTTAAAAAAACAATTCTCTTGGCTTTTTGCTTTGTTTTGTTTTGTTTGCACTTTGTTTTCTTTCTCAATAAGACTAATATAGAAGCATGTTTTGCATAACTACATATGTGTAAGCTATCAAATAGCTTATTATCTCATAGATAGTTGTGGAAAGGGAAGAGAGAATTTAGAACAAATCTTAAAAAATAATGTTAAACATTTTATCTATATGTATTTAAGAAAAATAATGATTTTTTTAAATGGGAAAAATATTCAACAAGAACTGATAGCAAAACTTGAAAGCAGATTGACAAATAGGAGTATAGAATAATATTTTATACCATATACCGAAGGACGTTCCAAACTAAAACTTGATTTCAATGAAAAACATCATAATGTGAAAAATAAATTGAAGAATAAGATGGTGTTATTTTAGTTATGACCAGAAAGAGAAGTTTTAGGTAGGCAAGAGATCAAGTTAATCACAAAAGTAAAATGGATATCAATCACATGAAATTAAAAATTAAAATTTTGAATAACAAATAACAAAAAATTTGAACAAACTAAAAAACAATCATAATTTTAGGACTAAAAGTCATTCCTTAATGCATAAGTAAGTAGTCAAGGAATATGAAATGGTTATTAAAAAGCACCAACATTTATTAACAAATATCTGGAAGATTGTTCTAAATCACCAAATACAAAATGTATTATATACAGATATACAAGTGTTTGTGTATGTGCATATATATTCACACATACATATAGTCAAATTTATGGATAAGTTGATATACACATGTATACATACACATTTTTGGTGGAAAGACTAAGATTAATTGACCTAATTATTCTAGAAAACAATTTGGAATTATGTGAAAAAGTAATAAAAATATACATACTCTGATTCTGAACCTGCACCTCTAGTTACATACTGATATGAGACCAAAGAAAGAATGAAATGGCATAATTATATAAAAGATTAAATGCAATTTTTGACAGCAAAGCATTAGAAATTACTTTGCATCCATTAATGGAAAATGGTCATTTTTGTATAAATGCAAAGGAATATGAGTATTATAATACAATAAATGTGAAGCATTTAGAGAAAAATATGATAAATGGTATAAATTATATGAATGAACTGATAGAGAAAATTGTTATACACATATGTATGTATATGCATGTATACATATGTATCCATATACATACATATGTATGCAGATTTTTTAATAATTAATATTATCTGATTATAGTAACCAAATCAACCTTTCAGAAGGCTTGATAAATAGCTCTCCCTTCATTTCCAGGTACAGAACTATGGATATGAAGAATTACATATACTGTCAGACAGCTAATTTATTCAGAGATTAAGTGTCTTGGCCAGGGTGAAAAAGTTCACATGAGTTAGAGATAAGACTTAGAACTAGGTCATCTTGCCTCAAAGCATGCAACTTCTACTGTCTACAATGTTACCATGCAACAATGCTACCTCTCAAGCTGGACAAATGATTACATACATACATACATATACATATATACACACACACATATACACACACACACACGTACACACACATATAAAATATACAAGGCATTTATTCAAGAAGACTCATCTTTGTGAATTCAAATCTGACCTAAGACTCTTTCTAGCTATGTGACCTTGGCCAAGTCACTTAACCTAATGTCCTTCAGTTTCAGCATTTGTAAAATGAGCTGGAGAAGGAAATGGCAAACCCTTACGGTATCTTTGCCAATAAAGTTGCAAATAGGATTAGGAAAAGTCAGACATGATTGAATCACAACAATCTATCCATCTCTCTATCATCCATTCCTTTTGTTTTAGTACATTATATTTTTGTTTTCTGGGTTTTATTTTATATTTTTCAACACAAGTTAAACATAAAATATTTGTTCAAGTTGAGCCAGTCCCCCAGACTTGCATTTAAGCCTTTGATCGTGTTGTTTTCTCTTCCTGAAATGCCTTCACCCTCTCTTTACTTGCTCACATCCTGCCCACCATAAAGATACAACTCACAATTCAAGTCCCACCTCCACTATAAACATCTTTTTTGACCTCTGGAACTCATTAACTTCTCTCTTCTCTGACTTCCTAAAACATATTAATAAGCACCTTACAATTTAGAACTTAATTACTCTTTCTGTCTCTCTCTCTCTCTCTTTCTCTCTCTGTCTCTCTCTCTTTCTTTTTCTCTCTCTGTCTCTCTCTTTTTCTTTCTCTCCCTTCTTCCCTCCCTTCCCACCCTTATGATTAAGATACAAATTTCTCATCATTTGTGGCCTATGTCTTATATTTCTTGTACAGTCACTTAAACCTTTGCACAATATTGAACACTGACTTTGCGCTAAAAAAATATTTTTCATTGTTCATTTATAAGCAAATTAAAGAACAAATGGAAAATAGGGGAAAAATAAATCACATAGGCATTACCAGTGAATAGTAAAATACTCTGGAATGAAGCTATGATTGAAGGGACATAAATAACTCATCAGAATATTTTGTACTTTTCAAAATAATTTCTGATTTTATTCTAGGCCATATCTGCTTGACTTCCATTGAATGCAAGGATGAATTAGGAAGAGGAAAAGCTATTCATAGGTAGCAGGAATACCATCTGTTGATGAAAAAATATTTTTCCCCACTCATCTGGCTGAGTAACAGATTACACTGCCAGCTTTTACTAACATGAAAGAGATAGAGGAGCTGTCACGGTTATCACTAAGTATACATCTAAACACAATCACCTTTAACATATGGTATTATTCACAAGTTTATCAAGGATTAAAGTTCCATGTTCACCACTAAAAAAAAAAAACTAAACAAAATAAAACGCCAAATTTTCTCTCATGCTTATGTATCTGTAGCACTGTATAAGGAAAACTTGAATTTGATGGGCATAAAATTAAATGCTAATTAATAATGTTTGTCTTGAAAGACATCTAAACCTACAGTTACAAGGGAAATGATATTCTTTTCATTTAGTGGCTGTTTCCCCACTTAGTTAAATGAGAATTTGTTTGCTTGTACCTGACTGGAGAGTTGGTAACATCTGGATCTCTGGCAAATACAGTGCCCACATAGGAACCATAGGGACTCTCTTCAGCAATTTCCATTGGATACTCCAGATGGGAGAAAACTGGTGGTTCATCAGCATCTTCCACTCTGATTTTAATAACAGTAGTTTGTCCAGAATTTTCATCGTTTGGAAAATTTTCATCAATAAAGCTGTTGGTAACCTTTGCTCGAATACTGTACTGTCGTTGGACCTCATAATCCAATTTCTACATAGAAACAGATTGTAGTGTTCAAAAATCAGTTTTTCTTCAGCACTGCAAAGTTAATTATAGATTAGTGACTGGTATAGTTAACTTCAAGTGTTTTAGAATGTAAAACAATGTTTGAATTATTAAACTGTCTTAGTTGAGCACATGTTATCTGTTAGGAATTAATACCTTTTAACTTCTATGACTTAGTCTGACTTTTAACTAACTGGCATTGTAATGAGTAAGTATTCATTATGACTAAGGCAGTCCATTTTGTCATTGAAGTTAATGAAACTTGCTTTGGAATGATAACCATGCTTTTAGGTAGGTTTAAACATATTACACAGCTTTTGAATTTTCATATAAAAATATTAAAATTAATTTCCTAATGTCCAAAATGAATTCATAAACTGGAGCTTTAATAAAAAGTTCTTTAAATATTCACTGGTCATATATTATAATTAGTGAAATACTTCTAATTTTGTGATAAATTTCATTTCCTTTTTGCAATTCTCATTCTCAAATTAGCTTTTAATTAAGGTGAAAATCACAGAAGGACAATCTAATAGTTATAGTTCTATGTGTTACTCATTTTATGTCCAACTATTTTTCTATTTATATTATTTACATATTTAAGCATAAATACCTTTTTTAATACAACTATTCCTTCCTGTGTTTCATTATTGGTGATAATGTCAAAGACGTATGAACCATCTTCAATACTGTAATTCATTTTTGCATTCTCTCCTATGTCACTGTCTTCTGCCATGATTATTCCTACGGAAGTTCCAATTGGTGCAGATTCAGAGACATTCATGTGGTACAGTCCTTCAAGAAAAGATAGAGCATTATCATATTTATGCTTTTTTGAGGATATGTATAAGTACTGCTCAAATTTCCTATCTGTATAGACAGTAATTTGAAAGTTTCCATTTATTTAGAATATCTTTTTCTGATGCTTACTTCTCCTTTCACTTTCTTGATTTTAATATTATTCTAAGACTCTCCATAGCTATAAGGAACATTAGAAATGAAGAATTTGCATGACCTAGTGACTGACTGCTTGTCAACATAGAAAAGATGAGTTGAACATGATTCTAAGAGAGAAGAAATTTTGTATAGTGATTGCAGAGTTTGAGAGACTGAGTTAAAATCTTCCCTCGAAAAACTCATTATTTGTTTGATCTATGGAAAATTATTTAGCCTCTCTGGGCCTAAGTTTCCTTACCTATAAAATGAGAAGATCAAACTAGTTCTCTAAATTCTCTTCCACCAGAAAATCTATGATCCTATGACTTTAAAGTTAAGGAACTGAAAGATGGACAGAAAGAGTTTTAGGAAAACTGTTGTTTCTATATAGCAAGCAATGCATATAAAAACACATACAAGGCATTTCTCCTCCCAAATCAGCTTGGGAGAGAACTGCAAAACATGCATCACCCTGTTTAACTTATCAACTCTAAGAATACTCTATTCATAACTATTATTGATTAATTATTTGCAAAATAAAAATTTATAGCAATTTAAAAATATGCATTAATCAATCAACAAATATTTATTAGGAATACAGTATATGTCAGACTCTGTGCTAGTAATCATATCAGTCAAAAATTAGACATAAGTAGACTCTTCAAATTTTGTTATGAAGAAATTGATGGGATTAGAACACTAAGTTGCTATGGGAATTTAATGAACCACACCAATTACATCTTGTGACTGATTTCTAGATCTAGCTCAGTTCCCTTTCTATTTAGCTATGGATTTAGCTAATTTAACTTTTGAAAAAAAAACAAACTTCAATTGTGATAACTGGGAGGAAACTTTATTGCACTGTTTGAATCAAGTCCTGCCTGGCTGGGAAACTGGACCACATCCACTTGCTCCTTAGCAACCTTTAATTAAGGTTCATTATGCTGACTGGAAACCCAGTCAGATTCCAAAAATGATGCAAGTTTTATCACAATTATGCATCTCAAACAACCCATAGTTCTTATCTGAAAACAGATGTCACATCAATCAGTTATTATTTCAATGTTCCTTTGATTGTTTATAGACACTTGAGGGGAGTGGGAAACTACTTTTTCTCATTTCAGGAGATTGTATATATTCATTTTCCTCCACCAAGTTGGAAATTCCTTAATGTTTCCTCCAATTACAAATCAGATTATGCAATGGTATAGTTTGGTTAATTATTGTTAATTGGTCTTATTTGATTATTTTTAATGTATAAAAATATATCTCCCCCATATTTAAGGTCTGGTGTCAAAGCTGAGGAAGGTCTTTGGTCCATATTTGTTACACATTTGGCATGCATTGCTTAATAAATTAATGTGCTCAAAAGCTTGAACTTTTGTGTTCTCAGTAATTTCATCTTTCTCCCACCTCAATTGTTCCCTTACTTGTATAATGGTATAAAATGAATCTCTTTCCCCCTACCTCCCCGCACCCCAAACTAATCTTACAGGCATTCCAAATGCTTATCATTTCTGGAAATCTGTTTTCCAGTTTTTATTTGGTACTACTAACCAATGCCTCAGTCTGCCCCTGAAGCTTAACTCTTCGAAACACAAAATGGTCTTTTTTTTTCTTCATAGGTTTATGATAACTAAATTAACCAAGCCTAAAGCTATATAGACAGTTAGGTGGTGCTTTGAATAGAGTGCCAGGCCTGAAGTCAGGAAGACTCATTTGTGTGAGTTCAAATTTGACCTCAGACACTTACTAGCTGAGTGACCCTGGGTAAGTCACCTAATCCTGTTTGCCTCCATTCTTCATCTATAAAATGAGTTGGAGAATGAAATGACCAAACCACTCCAGTACCTTTGCCAAGAAAACCCCAAACAGGGTCACAAAGTCAGACATAACTGAAACAACTGAATGACAACAACAAAAAAAGCTACATGAGACAACAAATTCTTTTACTTTTCCTTTGGCACAGGAATCTCTTCTTGAATTGATTAAAATAAAACATAGTAATTCTTCAAAATCTCTGACTACTTGACTTTTGTTTGATGAGAAGAATATTTCACCTTGGACTAAATGTTATTCTGCTTTAACAATAGAAACAAACAAACAAAAAAAAACCCTCTATCCCTTGGAATCGGAAAACATGGCTTCAGCAAATTTCATCCTTGAGACACAGTTTCCTATTGTATAATGGGAATAAAACTATATGCACTACCTATCTCACATCATTGCTTGAGGAAAATTATCTCATGAATATTTAAATCAAAAAGAAAAGTAAGTTGCTTTTAACTGCTTAATATAAATTTTATATTATGTTATCAATAGGTCCAGAATTGCTTGTTTTATGTTAAACAGAAAGTCATGGAAAAGTTATATATACTTAAGTAGCAAGTTAAAAAAAAATTCTAATTAAAATTTAAGCCATTCTTGTACTTACCAAGTTGAAATATAGGTCTATTATCATTGACATCAGATAGATTAATTGTAACAGTTGTTGTGCTAGAAAGTCCTCCTGGAAGACCAAGCATGTCTGTGGCTTGTACAACAACTAAATATTGGTCTTTAGCCTCTCGGTCCATCTGTGAAGAAATTCTTAGGATTCCTCAAAATAATAAAAGCCATTCTGTTACTATTTAATCATCTCAGAATAATTCTTTAAACACTTTTGCAGAACACAACATACTCTAACAACAACTGTATCATTATAGGACATCCCAGGAGATTCACTGTAGCATGGTAGAATGCTGAATTGGAAGTCAGGAAGACCTGTTACAAATGCTTACTATAAAACTATGTTTACTGTGTAACTGTGAGCAGGTCACTCAACCTCTTAAAATAGTTTAAATATGGAGATTGGATTAGATAACTTCTAAATTCCCTCAATTTTATCAAAATATGGAAGTTTCAAGCAGGAGAATTTATTCTCTCCTACCCATAGAGGGGAGAGGAGTGACCTGAGATTTAGTTCAAGTTCTGTCATATATTACTATAATTGCTTAAACAAACATAGGGATTTTTAAATATAAAAACCCTCCAAATACATTATGCAACTTGCTTCTTAAATGAATGAGGTGGATTAGAGAGTATAACTATTACTTATTCCTACTTTAAGAATAAGGAAACTGAAGCTAAGTGAATTTAAATGATTAATTTAAATGACTAATTTATTAGAAAAGTAAAGGAATGAACCAAAATTTAAACCCAAGTCTTCAAGTCACTTACCCCCAACTGCCCTGCCCTTCTGCCTCCAAAAAAAGGCAAGCAAACAAACAAACAAACCCAAGTCTTCCAGCTACAAGTATTATACTGTGTCTCACACTAATCAACTATGAGTCATTGGGTAAGTGCCTAACCTGGTTGGCAATTTTCTTTAGAATATATGTGGTTGAACTTAGACTTAGGTTTCTTATATCTCAAAATATACTATGGCTGTATGAAAAATATAGCAATTTCACTTCATTATTTAAGTTCTTTCCTAAAGCAAGTTAAAGCTTAGTTTATTTTAAAAAGTTTTCCAGTCTCAGGAGAATCAAATTTATCATAAATAAATTAACGTATGTCTTTGAAAAATTGTATTAAATTATTAAAAGAGTTAGCCTAACATTTTTTGCTATGTTGGTAACCAAAGTGGATTGACTAATCTGATCTGAACACTTTTTAGAAAACTAATTTTAACTAGTTTAAATTTAGAAAACTAATTTTAAGTCCTTCCCCCCACCCCCACCCCCATAAAATGGTTGGACAAAAAAGGTAATAAAAATATAATACACTTAATGTATTCAAAGACTGTATATAATTTTGTCCTAAATGCTGAACATATTTGGGCCCTTGGAAATGCTTCATTTCTATTTAGTCTTATGTCTCCAGTCTTTGTGTTTTTGTTTTTTTTAAATTTCTCTTGGATGATCCTAGTTCTTTGATTTTTTTATTTCCGTATTTTATTTTTTACTGCTTTTGTATTATCTATACAAAAAGTAGAAATAAGCGAGTTTTTCAAATAAACCTATATTTAGAAGCAGACCATAAAAAATGCAAAATGAACAAGATTCCTATTTTAACTTTCACATATTTCATAAGATTATTCCAGCTAAGTTTACTACAAAAAATGGTCAAACAAGTAATTTCTAACCAAAGTGAATTATGATTCATAGACCTTTGACCAGAAATAAGAAAAGTTAATCTATATGTAAGTATTTAACATAAGAAATGATCAATAAACACTTGCTAAGCAAAAATATATTGTATGTTATATTATATTAGTAGTGTATTGATACAAAAACAAATCATACAAGATTTATGATGATTATATGGAATTATTAAAAGTAGGTAGTGCAAAATGACATAGTGATCCAAGAATCATAGACAATATACAACCATGAGACTATGGAAAAGTCATGCAAGGTCTTGATTTCCAAAATCTATGATAACATTCAAAAATAAAAATGCAAAATTTTATCTGACTTGCCATAACCCAGATAGTAAATTTTAAAGCTAACATTGAAAGTTATCACTGTAATACAAGAAGATTGGTTTATCCTTTAAATATACATAATTTCCTAAAGGAAATTGACATTTGAACACCTTATTTCCCAGAATTGAGAAGGAAAAAAATGTATCTTCCATGTTGTTATACATCCATGAATTAGTCTTATTATTCTTTGGATTCTCCATTTTTATTTTTAAAAAATCTGTATAACATTCATTTGTATAATGATTTTATTTTGCTGTTGTGTCCATTGGATTCATGTGGATATCACTCAACCATTACACAAACTATTTTAGCTAAAATATGACCATTCCAGTGATGTATTCATAAAATTGCCCTTTATTATTGTTTTCTGATGTAAGGTCTATTTGATGAATTGTTATTTCTATAGCCTGTTTGCCATATGCTCTGCAAAAGTTTGATTCTTTTGCTCCTTTTTGATGGGGAAGTGTTAATATTTACATAGCTATCTTGTTAGTCATGAATTTTCTGTAACATTATATAGAGTATTATATGTTATAGAACTGTCTTCTTCCATTTTACCATGCCAAAAAAAAAGGATATTAAAGCTGGTATTTTGTAGATGCTAATTGCTTGCTAGCTTTTGTCTTTAAGATGTCAGTAAGTCTTTCAAAATATTCAATCCAGACTTTTTCTTACAAAATGCTATAATCCACTTAAGCTGCTTGATGAAAATTAAGGAATTTACAAGTATCAGTTTATCCATTGTGTCAGTTTGATCTGTAGATTCAAAATCTGAGCATTCAATTCAAAGTCCTGCCAACTACACCATAATGTAAAGCCAAGCATGAGCAGCTTTTCAGAAGAATGCTGCTGTGAGCAGCTTTCAAGGTTCAGATTACATACATTACATCACACAAGGTTCAGATTCGAGAACACTCAGATTATTCAATAACAAATCAAAGCAAAACCTTCACATTGAATCAAAGTACAGCATTCACAATGTTACAACTTATTACATATAATCAAAATACAGCATTCACAACAACTTATCACAGAAAATGGACACATAGTTTTTGACAACAGTGGTCACAAACTTTTCAACAAAGAACTATCATTTAGTAACTCAGTCATTCAATTATCCTTAAGGAGGTTTGCCTTCTCAAGGAACAGAAAGTACAGTAGTCAAAGTTCTCCTCTAATGGGGCACACTAAGCTAACTCAATCAGTCACTTATTCAGTCATAAATCACTAAGTACAATCACTTAGTCAATCAATCATCCAATCAACTCAATCATTCAATCATCCTTCTTCATTCACTATTTAATCATCAGAAAATATACAGACCCTCCACCCCTAGGTCACTAGTAAATTTACAATTCCTCAGTTAGTACACAGTATCCAAGTAAAGTCTTCTTTCAACTTGACTCAGGGTAGTTTCTCAGATTCCCTGGATTCCCTTCCATGGTCCCAGATCTACTTGGATTTACCAAACTGTCACCTGGGTTCAAAGGCAGACAGTACCCAGGTCGTTGTCCAGCTATCTGTGCAGTTTCTCTTCCACATTGGAGCTCACAGTGTCCAGTCCATCTCAAATCCTTCACAGACTGTTCCTGGGAAGACAAGGCTTAACAAAGCCACCAATAGCATCAGAGTCATGCTTCCTCAGTCTTTGGTAGCTCTGGGTGGCCCTCATAAATCTTCAGCAGCTCCTCAGCAGCTCTGGCTGGCCCTCAGCTCTGACTGGCCTTCATAAATCTTCAGCAGCTCCTCAGCAGCTCTGGCTGGACCTCAGGCTCAGCAGAAGTTTCAGCTGGTTTCCAGAATCAAAATCACTCCATCCAGGTTTTCAAAATCAAAATTATTCTCTCCAGGGAGGTGGGGGGTGGGGAGGAATAGGGGCTCCTCTTCAGCCTCCCCAGTGGCAGCAGCTTCTGCTTCCATGGAGCTTGCTACAAGAAGATCTGTCTCTCCTTCTCGAAATCACTTCACTCAGGTTCCCTAAATCAAAATCATGCTCTCCAGCCTGGGTCCTTCCTCTTCAGCCTTCTTGGCAGCAGCTGCTTCTGCCTCCATGAAAGTCACTCCAAGAACTCTCTGGGTTTTTCTTTATATACCGTATTGCTCCTCCCTGTTCAGCCCCTTCCTGTTACATCAGCAACAGGAGACAGGAGTTCATACCTTCTGTTTCTTTAACAGAGGCTTAATCTGAACTAGGTGCTAAGTACCTCTTAGCTTAGCAATACAAAAGGAACTTCATATCATTACTGTTACAGTTTCACATTAAAAATAGTGTACATATCCAGATTAATGGACATGCTATCATTAGAGAAAGTTTTTTGAGATAGAGTAGCATGTCCACTTTCCAGTGGAGCTATATAATGTGATGTCATATACATGCACCAAATGATTAATAAAACATCATAGCCCAACTCCTTCTTTGACTTAACACCCATACTCTCATTTATTCAGAACTGAACACAATGGTTTTAAGACTACAGAGATATGCAGCAATTTTAATCTTTTTTCTTTATTATATGGAACATTTTCTGCCAATTATTGTTGAAATTATTATATTGCATATATTGCATTATTCAATAGAGAGCAGGTTTTTTTTTCCCTTTTGCATATGGACATCAAGCCCTCTATCATTTGGAATTCACTTAGATATATGTTACATATTTGCAATAAATGACTGAAATATGAGTATGGATTTGTGCCAAAGGCTTTGCAATAGTCAATAAAATGAGGTTCACTTGGATTGTTCAATGATAATGCAATCAGCAAAGGCCTAAACTTAACACCGCTTGACACTTTTTGGCACACCCTCTTTCGTTTCTCAAACGATATTGTTTTTGTGTAGGTTTTGATAGTTTTTGAGTGCTATGAGTCATGATGAAGGCTTTGGATACAGTAGATACATGTGATTGCCCTATATATTTTGGTTATATTATATTCAAGAGCTTCCCTTAAGAAACTGAGGATGAGGCTTAATGTATCAAGAGGAAACTGGTGAAGTGCTTTGCTAATAATTCATACACCATTATGAAAGCATTTGATAAAATAATTTTGAATCTTCTACAGATCAACCATTTAATCTAGAGTTTTGACCATATTTTTTGACAAGCATTCTGTCATTCATTATTTTAAAACTACGCAAGCTTCTCGTTTTTCATTTGATACAACTTGTATTTTTATTGTTTTGAACTTCTTTCATCACATAAATGAATATGAATTTTCCAAAACCTCTTCTTATTGGTGAGTTTTCTCCTTGGAATTTATTCTTTCTCAAAGTTCTATAGTGTATGTTTCATCAATATAGAATTATCTGTTTGTTCTTTGTGCTGAATTTATCCTTAAATCAATTTAAATTTAGGGCTTTAACTTTGAATTATTGATAAACAATAATAAATCCAGTTTAAATATATAGACTTTAAAATGTCTACAATACTTTCAGTTAAAGATATCCAATAAACAGTTGGAAATCAGCACAGAACTTAGGGTTGGATAAGTAGATCTGAGAATCATAAGCATAGAAAAGATAACTGAAACCATGGGAGCTGAAATTACCATGTGAAATAGTATATAGGGAAAAGAAAATAGGACCAAGGGCAGAGGCCTGGCCTAAAAGACATCTGTATTTAGTGAGTGTGACCTGAATGAAGATCCTGCAAATGAGACAGAGAAATGATCAGATAGGTAGGAAGAGAAGCAGAAGAGAGCAGACTAAGGAAAACCTAGAAAGAATAAAGAGTTAGGGAGAAGAGGGAAATTGCCAGGTTAATAGCCTGCAAAAAATTGTAATTTAAATTTTATAGAAATAAGTTTTTCTAATCACTGTCACCACCAATTTCTCCATTTTACAGATGAGGAAACTGAAGAAAAAAAGACTAGAAACATTAGGTGATTTGCCTATGGTCAATTAGCTAGTAAATGGTAAAGCCAGGACTCAGGCTCAAGATTTCTTATTTTAAGACCTAGGTATCTTTCCACCATACCATGCCACACAGAGCCACCCTATTTCTAGGCCCAGGAACTATGATTGCTTTGGTGAAGGGAACTTGAAGTTAGGAAGCTCTCTATATCAAAGCAAGTTGGCAATTATCCCATAATTTATAGTTTTAGAAAGTGATCCTCAGACATAGCTAGCTAAAGTGACTTGCCTAGAGTGATGTAGTTAGAATGTATCAGAGATGGAACATGAGTCTAGGAAGGCTTTCTATAAACTAAATCAGTTGCCTCCCATTCCTTATCAAATCAAATGTATTAATGTTTCATTGTATCTATTGCATCACAAATTTTATTCATGAATTTAAATCATAATTCCACATAAAAATTTGTTTACTACTATATAAATTGGGTAAATTTTAGCCAATAAAAGGGGAAAAAGAAATAATTAAGATTGTAAATTCTTGAAAACTGATACTTATTTTCATTACCATCATGTTTTTTTATGGTTCTGTTCTTCTATATTCGCACTTTAGAATCACGCAGAATTATATGTTGTTAGTCAGTAATACCTGTCGTTGGCTCAACAGAAAAATAGGGTCGTCCTTGTAGTATAGTATAAATGAGTCTAGCATTATTCCCATGTGAAGGATCATCATTATCTGTAGCTGTCACCTGGATAACTGAAGTTCCTGTGGAGACAATAAATGGTGGTGTGTAATTATAGATGTTGCCATATTTAGCAATGAATTTAAAGCTATATAGCATTCTCTCCTCCCTCAGTGAATTAATGATAGGAAGGCATGAGGTAGTCTGTCTCCCTTGTGGCAAGGCAGATAACTAATGCACAAGAAAGGATAGAGACTAGTTTAATAAAATAGCATAAGCAAAACAATGCAGCTTTTATGAGGTATGTTCTGAAACATGAGTGTAACAAGGCCTATTAAAATTTGTTGAATTCTTGAATCAAAGGGGTACAATTGATGTAATATATAGGCAAGTAGGTATATTGGAGGTACCATAAGTAACTTGTCATAAATACTCTTTTGTCCAACCACAATCTGGGAGCCAGAACATTAAGTACAAAAGAGGGAGAGTTTGTTTGATTTATTCATATTACTAATATAAATAATTATATAGATATATTTATATATTAACATATAGATTTTTATCAGCAATAAAAACATTTAAATGTGGTGATCTCTAATTGCAAATCAAAATATTTTCAACTCTCAATCTATGATACTATAATCATTAAAATGATTTTTTGCTTGATTACTTACTTAATAAAAATATTTTGTTTGGAAGAATAAGAATAAAATAAACAGACCTCCAAAATGTTTATGTCAAAATGATTGCCACAAATTTGATTTAAATCAAAGCATTTACTAAGCACCTTCCCTATGTAAAGCAGTGTGCTGGGCCCTGGGGACACAAAGACCAAAAGACACTCCTCCCCCCCCCCTTTTTTAGAGGTGAGAAAGCAGGGCAATTGGGGTAAAATGACTTGCCCAAGGATTAGGGTTAGAGTCACAGGCACCCACATTTAGTGTTAGAGTCAGAGGTGAATTTAGGGGTTAGAGTTATAGTCGGAGGCATTTAGGTTACGGTTACAGATCTAGTAAGGGTTAAGTGTCTGAAGTCATATTTGAACTCAGGTCCTCCTGACTCTAGGGCCAGTACTCTATTCCACCTAACTGCCCCTAAAAAGCCCTTTTTAAAAAGTCCTTTCCTAATCTGTCTCCTTCCTACTTTTTTCCCACATGACCCTGCTCCCTGTTTTCTGATATTCAAAGACATTGGTGTCCTTTCCCTTCCTCACACAAGATAGTTTTCTGGTGTTTTCTCTGACTATTCCCTGTATCTGGAACATGTTTCCTCATATCTGTGCCTTGGCTCCCTAGATTCCTTCAAGTCTCAGCTAAAGCATTGTCATTTGCAATATTTCTTTTCCCCACTCCTCCTTAGTGTCCTCTCTCTGAGACTAGCCTCAATTTATCCAGGTATACATTCTGGAGAGCAATCTGGAAGTATGCCCAAAGGGCTATAAATAATTGTATGCCCTTTGACCCAGTAATAACACTTCTAGGGTTTTATCCCAAAGACATCATAGAAGTGGGAGGAAGACCCTATGTACAAAAATATTTATTGCAGCTGTCTTTGTGGTGGCAAAAAACTGGAAATTAAGGGGATGCCCATCAATTGGGGAATGGCTAAACAAGTTGTGGCATTTGAATGTAATGGAATACTATTGTGTTTTAAGAAATGGGGAGGAGACAGTCTTCATATTCACCTGGAGAGGCTTATACAAACTGATGCCAAGTGAGAAATGCAGAACCAGGAAAAATTTGTACCCAAACACAAACACATCTTATGTGTGATGACCAACTTTGATAAACTGGACTCTTCTCAGCAATGCACAGTTATGACAACTCTACAAATCTCAGGATGGAAGGAGATATCTACATTCAGAGAAAGATCTAGAAAGAACAGAACTTAAATGGAGACTGAAGCAATCTACATGCTATCATTCTTTTCCATGTTTGGTTTTCTTTATTTTTTCCCATTATTCACTCTATTGGTTACAACCCTTCTATACAAGCAGACTAATGTCCAAGGGCAGAAGATGGAGGGGAGAAAATTTGAAACTCAGGGGACTGTGGAACAAATCTTGTTACCTAAAAGTAAATAAACAAATCAATTTTTAAAAGTAGTTATTGACATATGGTTGTCTTTCTATACAATCAGACTAATGTCCAAGGTGAAAAAAAAATTATTCAGGTATATCTTGTTTATACATGTTTGCATGTTGTCTCCATAATTAAGGTTTGTGAGGTACTAGAGAGAGCCTGCTTTTTTCTTTTTTTAACTTTCTCTGAATCGCCAGAGCTTAGCAAAGCGTTTGGCATATAGCTAGGGAATTTTAAAAGGCAACTTCACTAAGAAAAACAAAATATTCCTTGCTTTCACGGACCCCTCTAGAAAAAGACAAAATGTTCCTTAGAATTAAGCAAAAGTGAATAGTAAACATAGAGGTTGTGTGTTAATTTATGTTTTCACATTTACTCAATTTAAAAAAAATATATACTTCATTTTGAATTTTCAAGACATCAAATAAAAGCTGTATCATAGGAAACTTTTATATTCTACTCTGCCCCTTGTCCTCCTTATTACAATTTTACTCACTGACCCCCATGCCTCTCATTCTCTATTTTCTTTATTTTTCCAGAGCCCCCTCACTGTTTGGGGCACCCCAAATCCCTTTAGAGCTTCTTGTACTTAACTCAATCAAAATGTATTTTCAGTTGTCTCAATCTCATACTCATCTCTGCCAGGGATGAGGAGTTAATTAGTTTATAATTACTTAATTAGGAGTTAATGAATCAAGCACATTAACTGCATAAAATATTAAAAGGAAGGGGTTCTTACTTAACAGTGCTATTCCAATGACCTAAGAAAATATGATCCTATGATCATGGTTCCAGATTAAAACTAAAGGATAAATTTAAAGGTATCCATTCCACGATGAGATGGAAGAGACCATTGTCTTATGAGTCTTTTGTCATCTAAATGGCTGGTATATAGGCATCCAGAATTAGTTTTGATGTCATCACTTGCAAGTTATCTGAACAGGGGTAAGAATTTTATTTGATTTTTATTGGTTCTAGACCTCAAGTGAATAAATTTAAAATGATTCTACATTTTCTTCCAGTTCTAAATTATGGTTCTAGGAAATCACAAAATGTTAGCCACTGTAGAGTCTGCTTAAACTTTGAGTCAATTTTATTATTTCTCACTAATTGTTAGTGCCCCCAGAAAACTTTCTCAGACCCAAGAAGAATAGGAAAATTTACACTCAAGTAAAAGATAAACCTATCTGAGATTAGTAGCCTGGAATCCCTGCAACTGGGAGACTGAACCATGAGTTGCAATACAGTTAAAAACAAATGGGTGTCCTGTCCTAACACCAATGTGATAAGCCTTTGGAACAAGGGGCCATTGGAATGCCTAATGAGAGGTGAATCATCCCAGGTCAGAGAAGGAGTAGAATAAAGCCTACGTGCTGACCAATATTGGGATTACGCTCAGAGTGAATTAGGCACTTTCAGCTTGGGTGAAAGATCCAGTCTCAAAAATAAAGATAAAAAGCAAGCATGGAAGTCTAAATGTTATAAAATTAAGGAATAGTCAGGAGAGTTGGTTCATATCTTGGTTCCAATATTTAACAACTTTGCGTCTTGGAAAAATGACTTAACAAGCTTCTGTCTAAATTTCTACAATGTACAATGGGTAAGATAATAACTTGAGCAAACACAAGTTTGTTGTCATGAATGAAGTGCTGAGTAAATCTTATAATACTATATAAATTTTAATTAATTGCTATCAAAGATTTAACTCAGGACTTTGAATCAAAGAATTGAGACATATTAGAGCTAAAAGATACCACAGGATTTTAATTATCATCTTAACTTTATTTAGTTTTGTTTCCTTTAATAATTTTTTCAAATTCTAATTTTCACCTAAATTATAACGTAAGCCATGTAGATCAACTTTTCTGATTTTCTCTTTCTCTCTCTCTCTCTCTCTCTCTCTCTCTCTCTCTTTCTGTGTGTGTGTGTGTGTGTGTGTGTGTGTGTATTAAAAAGTTTTACTGAGAACTCCACAATTAGAAGCAAACAACTTCTACTGTAACAATGGACAATTTAAGACAGAGAGGGCTAAAAGAAAGAAGTTGTTATCAAGAAAAATATTAAACAGGACTTTGATAAGGTTTCGTACTGGGGAAACATCTGCTAATACTGGCTATATTGAACTAGAGAGATAGCAGAATTAGTCTGCATAAAATGATTTCACCTGTAGGGGAGAGTCAGTTATATACAACTTACAAAATTGGCAACAATCTCATGAAGCTCTCAACAAGAGTACTTTGCAAAAGAAATATTTTTCAACAGGTTCATTTTATTATCTAAGTTGTGGGGATTTTTAAAAATCTAATTCATCAGCAATAAGGCTATTTCCTTCTTGAGCTAAACTTTACAAGAGTTACCTTGGCATATTGTATGAAACAATCACATCTTTTTTCATACTTTTGTCACTTTAGAATCATTATAATGTTGAGAGCATATTTTTCCATATTAAATAGCCTGCAATGCAATATAATTTCTATAGTAAACTAAATGTTTACTCTACAAACCTAAAGGCACAAGAGGCATAGAAAACACAGTACTTCAAAGAATTCATAGGTCATTATTTAAAGAAAATAACCTTTAGCAGGGATTAAATTTTTTATATAAACTATGTGTAATACTTTCTACATTACAGATATTAAAGCTGTTTTTAGAGTCAATTTATTATCTATACTAATAGCTGCTAATATAGGTAATCCAAGAGTCAGTTATATTTTTCATTGGAACAAATTTTTAGTCTTATATTAATATATATAGATGTATCCTATAATCAATTTCAGTTCTACAAATGTTTATTAAGCACCTGCTGTGTATATGGATGGATGATGAAGTAGGGTAAAAATCTTACTCCTTAACCTCATGCAGTTTGCAGTTTAGTAGGGGGATATGACACATAAGATAATTTGTGATGAAAGCCTCTAAATGTGGTACCATTTAAGTCTGTTTGCTTGAAAGGACTTAAAAACCAGTTCCAGAGGCTATCTGTCTCTAAGTTTTCCAAGTTGCAATTATAGTATAAAGGAACTAGTATTCAGATTACAGATTTGTTAAGACTATATCATTAGAGCAGCATTCCAATCAGAAATTCAATCCTAATTAGTTTAACAAATTCCTTTAGTTATAAATTTCAGCCTAAGCATTAGTGCCTTCTTTTCTCTCTCCAAACATTGCACACCCCATTAAAATATATATTTCTTTATACTATCTCCAGACCTCCTGTCTCCTTATTTAGCATAATTTAGTAGGTGCTTCATAAATGCTTGTGAGGTGTTCTTAATCTATCCTAGTTACCAAAAATTATCACCCTAGGTAAAAAACCCTTTTTAAACTATATCTCCAGGTATATTTTCATTCTTATCAAATTCAGGTACACTCCTCCCCATTTTCACACCAACCCTGTTTATGCCTCTATTACCTTCCACCAAGTACTTCAGAAACCCTTCTATTGTAAGCAAATTGTCTTTTTCAACACAGCATCCTGAATCTCCCACCTTCATTAATTCTTGTATTCTTCCCATTACAATCAGTTCACTTTTAAACTTTTCCAAAAAGTTTATTTGTTCTCTTATTCCTCCTGACTCATTGGACATAGACCACCCATTCCTTACCCTTATTTCTGTAGTCTATGGTAGCCTCCAAAACAGCCCCCCCCCACATACACAAACAAATACACACACAAAAACCATCCTTGATGTACTGATTACCTAGCTAATAGTCCTCTCCTTCACCCTATCTCACTTCCTCTTGCTTGATGATACTTATAACTCCCCATCTTTTCCACTATATTATGTGATCATGAGGGGAACCCAGTAATCTGTGATAGTGCTTAATTTTGACATCCAAACATTCTTTAATTACCACACACTAAACGAGCCATATGCATGCCATACTTTAGCTTTATCTAAGAATTATAAAACCCTGAATTCAAAAATGCATAATTTATTTTGTTGCCATAGTTATTTTTATTTTACTATCAGTGGTAAGAAGAAAAGATATCTTTTCATAGAACAAGTTTATGAATAAATTATGAGGAAAGGTAATTTTTATGAAGAGTTTTAGTCCCACTACACTTTAATTAGTTCTCTACACCCACTCATAGTCTGAATGAGCTTCATTCAGGAAACACTTGCTGTGAATAAGGAGCCACTTAAAGATAGTCTAGAGTTAACAGTAGAAGAGTGTTTTGGCCCAACTCTGTACTTCTTATTCCGG
Organism: Pseudochirops cupreus; assembly: GCA_028627135.1. Lineage (NCBI taxonomy): Eukaryota > Metazoa > Chordata > Mammalia > Diprotodontia > Pseudocheiridae > Pseudochirops > Pseudochirops cupreus. The sequence continues at coordinate 419,642,898 of CM053580.1, read as the reverse complement.
AAAAGTTAAACAAAACATTCAAATTGAAGTGTTATATATTTCTATGTCTGCAAAAACTAAATGCATCATTCTTGATGAAAACAATGTCTAATTGTAGGGGTCAGAAACAGCCTCTGCCATTTTTAGAATTGCCTAAAAGTAGCCTTAGTTTCATTTCTCAAATACAGAGAGCAATTGTACTCCCTCAAATGAATTTATGTTTTAGATGTAATTACTTTCAACCCTAGAAACATAAAATGAAAAAGTTAGAAATATGGTTTTTTATTCCACCTGTCATTCTGGATTTAAAAACTGCTCTTCACTTATTTTTTGTGTTTTTTTTTCTTCTCCCCTCTCCACCTGAGAAATAGGTCAGTCTTATTACCCCTTCCCCAATTCCATTGTAAATTCTGACACTTCTGCTTCTCACAAACTTAATGCAGAGGTTAACTCAATTTGGCCAAGAGGAATAGCTCACTAAGACAGTAGAATCTGTTGGGATTTACCTGAAAAACTAACACATAACCAGTTTAGAAAAACAAAAAAAGAAGATTTTTATCCCAAATTCACTTGATTTTTGCTCTGGGTATTCAAATCTTCATTATGATTATTGCACCAAATTACCAAATTTTGTCCAATTAGAGGATATAGAAGAAAACAAAATTTAACCTGCTATATTTTTTCCCATGATCACAAATACTGGAAACACAATAGAAATCTCTATTTTTTTTCAGCCTAGAAAAAGCATATATATATATATATATTTAATTTATAGGGACCCTACATTGATCATGTAAATATACAATCTTAAAATTAGGAATTTTTTTCATTTTTAGTATTTTTAATAGATTTCAGTCATATTTAAGAAAAGTGGATTTTTTTGTTTCTCTTTAAATAGCAGGATCTAGAGCAGTGGTTCTCAACCTTCCTAATGCCATCACCCTTTAATACAGTTCCTCATATTCTGGTGACCCCCAACCATAAAATTATTTTCATTGCTACTTCATAAGTGTAATTTTGCTACTGTTATGAATCATAACATAAACATCTGATATACAGGATGTATTTAAATTGAACATAAGCCAAATGTTGAGAACCACTTATCTAGAGCAACATATATGTCATATACTTTTCAGATTGAAAAGTATTTGAGAGTATCAACAAATGAGGTAGTGTGTATTTCCTGAATTTTTTCATATATGTTTCATAAGTGCTTTTTAAAGTGCTTCTTTCTAAATTTTACAAGTGCTTATTTCTAAATATAATGTTATTCAAATATAGCTTGTTACTTCAACATGCATTTTTGGTAATTGATTTAGAGGTTCAAAAAGTTCTCTAGTTTCTTTTCCACAGGGGTCATATAAAATTACCTGCTTAGGAAATTACAATTAGTAGCTACTACTGGTAGTAGTCCATCTCAATAAAATCAATTTCAACTAATAGTTCTTTATAGTTATAACAGGCATTTTAAGTTGGTGTTGGTTATTGATAGGTTATGGTTGTTTAGAAGTGTAGTGCTTTAGAAGTGTACAGATCCTGGATTTTCTATTTATTATGTATATCAACTGGGTTAAGTTACTTATCCTCTCTAGGGTTTCTTCATCTATAAATTGAGGGATCACTCTGACTCTATGCTTGTTATCATATGATCTACTTGGTAGTACACTATCTGAATATCCCCTAATAGACACAGACAAAAATGAAATTTTAGCTGTGAACTGCAGAACAAATCCACTGGGACTCAGTTTAAGGTGTTAGAAGGCAGGTCTGTCTGATTCAGAGTTGCCCAAGAAGCTTAACTATGTGACTAATGTCTCCCCTGTCCCCTACACTCACCCATTATGGCAAATGAAGCAAATTATGCTTCAATGTCTATTTCTAAGTGTTTGAATGTCTAACAGATTTTTAAGTTTATTTGTGATTGTTATATTCATTTTATAGTAATTATAATTATTACTAATCAACAAGCACAAACAATTATTAAAGAATTTATAACTTTTTTAAAAGAAATATCCTTTCCATCCTATACATGTAGGGAATATTTCTCTAGGAAATTTTGGCTGAAAAAAAATAAAAATGAGCCACTTGAAATAAGAATTTTATGAGGGAGAGTGTGATTTATAAAATTGCTGGATAAAAAGCATATGATTATTAATCTGATCAACTTATTACAGTAGAAACAGCTGTTACCATCAGATCAATGTTCCAAAAGTCAGAACTTCTTAAAATAATCAATGTTAAAATTTCTTTTAGAAGCATATATTTTTACTAGAAGGGGAAAAAATGGAGATAAATTTTATAAAAAAAATTAATACTCTATAAATTAAGTCAATATGTTTATGTATGTCTTGTGACTTTGATATCAAAAAAGTCAGCAGAGATTACAAAGAAGAAGGAGGGGAGAGAATAAGTATTTGCAAAGGACAATACAATGAAGTAGATGCTATAATTATCCCCATTTTGCAGCTGAGGAAAGTAAGAAAAATCAAGATTAAGTGACTTGCCCAGGCTCACAGTTATTAAATGAATCTCTGAATCTGAAATTGAATTCAGGTCTTCCTGACTCTGGGTTCAGATCTCTATTTACTGTAATAGTTGACAACATCAATTATAATAAAATAATCAAAAGCTGATGACTTATAGACTTCTCATAAAGCACATGTATGTATCATAAAAGGTTTTGTTTTTTTTTTTTTTCCCAATGAAATGCTTCAACATCATGAGGTTTGGAAAAAACAAAAAAGCATCTTTAATATAAAATTGGTATCATCTTAAAAAATAACTAATAGCTATAGACAAGATAGTCATTTAACAACTAATTTTTGTCTTTAATCAGAATAATAATTTGAATATAGTTTGGAGTAGTAATGAAGATTTTTTTTAATGAATAAAAAATGAAGAGGTGACACTCCGTATTATCAGAGCTGGTCCAATCCCATGTCTTTAAAATTTTCAGTTCAGGAATATAAGGACATAGATGAAAGTTGAGATTTTGACTCTGTTGCCACTTCTTAGAGAGTAAATGTTTAACCAAAGAAGCAAACCCCCCCCCCCAAAAAAAAAGAGACTGAAAGAGTATAGACTATTTATTCTATTAGTTATGTCTGACTCTTTGTGACCCCATTTGGGGTTGTCCTTGGCAAAGTTACTGGAATAGTTTGCCATTTTCTTCTCCAGCTCTTTTTACAGATAAAGAAACAGAGACAAATGAGGTTAAGTGAATTCTCCAATGTCTGAGGCTGGATTTGAACTCAGATCCTCCTGACTCCAGGCTCCATGCTCTTTCCACTGTGCCATGTAGCTGCCTCACCTGCTTCAATTAGCAAATACTTCTTTCCAATCTAACACATGACAACCATGGATAATATGTGTTTAAAGTACCCATTTATTCTAAAATATTACCCATAAGAATGAATATCATGATTTTTTTCAATGCAAAAAGGCAAAAACATTTGGAAGATATTATGAAAGTATAATTAAAAAAAAAACCTATAACTCCATGTCTACCTCAATAGTCAGTTGCCACACAGTTTAATTTAGAGCAGAGATGTTAAACCTGCCATCTAAAGGATGCATGCTGACCAAAACACTCATGAGTGCAGCCTGGACCAGTTTTAATGGAATTGGGAAATATTTAGCAAAATAAAAATGCGATAAAACATAGAAAACATTACATGTAAAACTAAGGTCATATATTATCTGAAGGGACATTTACATATTGATTAGTGACCATGGATTCTGTTTGTGTTTGACAACAGGAAATGTGCTATTTTGGTGCTCTTCTTGCTCATTCCCCCACATCTTCTGTGTCCTCACACATTAGCTTCTTTCCCTCTTTTTTCTGAGGATGAAAGGAACCTCTTTGTAGCCATTGCTAACCACTTCAGAAGTACATTTAGTTTTACCTACATCCCTCCTACACCCCTTCCACAGCCTCACACCACAAATCAATTCCTTCTTATTCTTCCATCATCAATCTCTGACCCTGATTCTTTCCACTTTACCTAACTATATTTAGCTTTCTCTTTTAAAACAAAAACAAATCATCCCAAATCCTTTTAATTGACTCCATCACATGATCCTACAATCCTCTCTTTAACTTTTACTGACAACTTTCTCAAAAGATTTCTCTATATGTGCCATCTTCATTGTTTTATCACCCATTCACTCTTCAGTTCTTACATCATCACTATTGTGGGGAGACTTCCATATGAATATCCACCAACCACCTTTTGATTGCCAGATCCATTGCTTTTTTTCCCCCAGTTTTCACAATAAGAAGTTGTTAAGAGTTTACTATGTAATGCATTTAGTAAAAACTGAAGACACAAAGCAAGGTAAAAATCAACAACAGTAACAAAACCAAAAAAACCATCAGTTCCTTCTCTCAGGGACCTCACTGTCCAATGGGGGATATAACATGCAAACAACTTTTTACTAATGAGACAGTATAAATTGGAGATTATCAAGAAAGGAAAGGCATCAGCACTGAGGGATTCAAGAAAGGCTTTTTGTAGAATATAGGACTATAGCTCAAACATGAAAATGGAGGGGAAGAATCTAGGAAATCAATAAAAAGGGGGAGAGGGAATTTTAGGCATGAGCAATAGAAAGCGAAAATGCAAGGAGTTGGGAAATGTTTCTTTTTGGAGAAATAACAGTGAGTGACGTGGCTATAGTTGAATGCTAAGGTGGAAGAAAACTTGAAAAGTAGAAGGGTGGGGGCACAGCCAGGTGGCACAGTGAATAGAGCACCTAACCCTGGAGTCAGGAGGACCTGAGTTCAAATCCAGCCTCAGACATCTAACACTTTACTAGCTGTGTGACTTTGGGCAAGTCACTTAACCCCAGTTGCCCTGTCTTCACCCATCCAAAAAGCCAGAAGAAAAAAAAAAGTAGAAGAGGGCCATGTTTGATTCGAGATTTACTTAGATATTAAGTGACTAAGGCTGGACTCAAATTCAGCTCTTCCTGAATGCAGGTAAAGTTCTGTCACTTTATTGCTCAAAACATTTTGATGTTTCCACATGATCAAACAAATACCACTCAAACTCCTTAACTTGTCATTTAAGGTTTTTAGCAATCTAGTCTAAATCTCTTTATAGGCTTAGAAATCTTCTGTCATTTATTCTATGCTTGAGAATGAAATTCAACTTATTACCTTTCACAGAATGTATTATAAGTTTTCCCAACTCCTCCTCACCTATACATTCCTTATTTCAATATTACTCTCAACCTCTTTAAAACTATTAAAATCATACTGAATTTCCAAGGGTCAATTCAAATGCCATGTCCTCAATGAAATCTTCCTTACCCATGAACATCATGCCCACTCAATAAGACAATGATAGATCTAATCTGAACTGATCACATTTTACTTATGTTTGATTATGTACTCCTCATGTAGTAATTTGTCTTAAATTTGTGCTAGTCTTGTACTAGATTAAAAACTCTGAGAAAAGATAATTTATTTTCATTATATTTATATGGCTCCTAGCAACAAGAACAATACATTGTACACAGTAGGTACTCAGTAGATGTGTGGTAAATGAAGGACAGAAATCATACTTTTAGATCCTTAACAATTCATAAATATTTTGCTTTGATGAAAATTTTTTAGAAATTTCTTTATAAAAGGATTAGGAGTCTCAAAAATATCCCATTTTATATAAACCTGGAAAAATAAAAGGTATGTATTTATTATTTATTAGATGTCTGATATACAGTACCTTCTGGAGACATCTCTGGTATGCTGGTCTCATAAGGTTCATCTATGAATTGTGGCTTATTGTCATTAATATCCAGAACTTTGATGACAAATTCAGACTCAGGTTCCACAGGCTTCCCAGTGTAAACATTTATTACCTGGGCTCTTAGTTTGTAATAGGCTTTCTCCTCTCTGTCAAGCTTTTTTATGGCAGTTATATCACCTGTTCTGTTGTTAATGGTAAAAATACTCCCAGCTCCATCTCCAGACAACAAGTACACCAAAGACTCATCCCCTTCATCCAGATTAGATATCAGCTGTGAGGGGTAAAAGATAATATTTTACTTTATATTTAAGGCTAAAAGAGGAGGAATTAATTTAAGAACTTTATTGAATTTCAATTCATATTTAAGGATCTATGTTTCTATCAAAGTGGATACTCTATCCACTGGTGGCTATGATTATGTCTTAATCAATAACGTTATGCATTGCTATTATAAAAAATGTTTTATCAACAATGGCCAATCTTTTCATTATAATTCTTTCTGAATTTATCTCATCTTGCCATTAGATGAGTTTGTCAAAAGGACCATATTTTTAAAATATTTTCACTCAAAAATTTACACTTGTACTCACATGAGAAGCAGTAACATATAGGGGAAAGGTTATATGGTATTGAATCAGAGACCCATATTCAAGTTGAACACTGTCTCTTAACTATCTGTACTGTCTTGGACAGTTAACTTTTCCTTCCTCTTCTTTACATATAAAATGTAGGTAATAATACATGTAATAGATGCGTAATAGGAATGTTATATGGATCAAATAAGAAAAGGTGCACAAATCATTTTGTGTTGTACATAATAATAAACTATTGATAATATTATATGAAAAAGGGTTCCTTTATTAAGTAGGAGTGAGTTGTTCAGAAAAAAAAGATGACATACAAAACCAAGAAGATCAAACAGCTGTGACAATCAAATAAACAAAGCAAGAAAGTATTTATCTATTAATCGCACATTTTTAAATTATTCTACTCCTCTTTGGAAGATTTTCTAGAAGCCTGACTGCTTCAATTTTGCTCTTCCCTTGATTGCTAACCTGGCTACCTATAACGAATTATGCAATTTCAAGGTTTATTAAACTTTGCCTTCAAGGTCAGTAAAGGTTATATGTAGGAAAGTATCATTCTAGAATAATCTGCAAAAAATATTATGTTCCTGGGAAAACATTAGAGAACAAGGAGATTCACTAGAGAATTTGAGAAAACAGTGTCTGACACATAATAGGCAGATATGGCATATAATATATGGAGGGAACTGAGGCTGACTTAGATTTATGATTCAAACCGTGACTGACACAAGTAACTTGCATCTGAGAAAAATCAGAACCTCTATCAAACTTAGCTTCCTCATCAATAAAATAGGGACAGCAACAGCACTTACCTCATAGGGTGGTAAGGAGGATCAAATAAGGTAATATACATGAAATGCTTTGCAAAATTTAACACATACATATTATTTCTAATACTTATTTAATTTCATGGAATTGAAACAGTTAAACGGTTCCAGAAGGAGATGAATATTTTTTTCACTGTTTTTTTTTTCCTGACTAAGAGAGGTAGGCCATTTTTCCCAACTGATTTTTCTCTGCTCTCCTGATTTTCCCTCCTATAAATTTTGTTCCCCACTACATCCACAATTATTATCATTTGAAAGATCCATCTATATCATTCATAATAACGAAGGTATTTAATAATGAGATTAGTCAATTTTGGGCATTTATGTTAATTTTACCAATATGATAAGGGCATAAAGAAACAGGTCAAACTTTTTCAATTCAATATAATTTTCAAGTTTTCAATTTGAATAAACAATTACAATTCAACTTCAATTCAAATCATTTTTTTCAATTTTCAATTGTCTTTTTTCAATACAAATGATTTCAATTCAATTATATATATTTTCAGTCATAAGAAAATGATTCCTACAGTTTGGCTTTACATGAATGATTTTATTTAATCACCTTATGTTAATGTTCTCTTACTTTTATCTGAAAGACTTTGAAGAATTATAAGGTGAACAGGATAATAAAAGTACCAAAGAAGCCATTACCTTAGAAAGCTCCCAATTTGCCACCTATTTTCTTGGAATAGTTACTAAAAGAACTCATGTCATCTGGGGAAAAGTCTTGATGTAATCAAGTTCAATAATCTACTTCATTTTGAACCACTGCTGATCTAAGCCCTTGGGGAATTTCTATCAACTAGCGAAAATGTGACAAATCAGGAGAGCACTCAACTTACTATTTATTACATAGGCAGATTTTTTGTGCTTTTATACTAAAGCCTGTATCTGTATGGAATGCAGTCAGAATGATGAGGAAGAATGAAATAGACACATTCTATCAAGATGAACAAGGTACACACAACATAGCATTTCAGTATAGCCATTCTAACAATAGATTTTAAAAACTTGGTTTAATATTACCGGAGGAATTGAGATAATTAAAAATGTGTAATTAGCAGAGAAATGCTTGTTATGAGCTATTTAGACAATGACCTAGGCATCATTAATTAGGTAATTTTCTAAAGAAATATGTTCTAGAGAAAATAAATACCTTATCTGAAAAAGTTTCTTTGATCCCATGCCTCAAATATGAAATAAAATGAATAAGTAAATTAAGTTTCAATCACAGACACCTTAGTGTTATGGAAGTCTATTCTATACAGTGCTAAAATTTTAGGAAACTTAGTACTATAAAGTGAGTTTTTATATAAAATTTCTACTTCTAGCACAAATCTTTTTTTTTTTTTTACCAAATAGATCAAGAAAGGGATATGCCCTATATTGAATGAAGCAGCAATGTTCCTCCTTTTATTAAGTTTTCAGTTATCACAGGTGCTCTTGCACAGGTGCTCTTTAAATCAGTTAACTGAAACTCCATTGCATGTTATTAAAGTCTGAATTGGATGTTGATGGAAAAATCTTGTGTAAGCTAGACCATTTTCTAAAAGATTGTCTGCAGTTTGGAGAATAAGCCGAAGTCATTGCAACCAGAAGTAAAGCAAAATGTGGTTTATGTGGTGGAGGTGCATCCTAAAACAGGTCTACTTAATGAGCAAGGCAGCCTGTCTTTAGGCTCATGTTGACATATTTCCTTACAGTGGGTTTTTTATTGAAAGTCACCACATGATGTTAACCCCTCACTTTGTTGGGTGATAAGAGAACATATGTTCCTATATAAAATGTTGATTGAGAATGTGGTTAAAGACAGACATAGTTAACTATCAAGTATTAACTCTAAGCTTCAATTATATCTCCCATTCCTGGAGAGATGTTGGTTTATTGTAATTGCAGTGTTTTTTCAAAACAGCTATATAAAGTAATCCCTTTTTTTTTTCAAGTGGTAAGGAAGCAGCCAATAGCAAGATGTGAAATGTGTTTCAAATTTTATTTCTTGGGAATTTCTAAGGCCCCAACACAAGCAGCCACCCTTGTATGTGCTTAAATTTATGCATGTAAGCCACATATTTATGCACATTCCTATTGAAAGGAGACACCATTGGAGTGCAGGAACTCTTCTGAAAGTCCTGTGAAAAGGGAGTTAATGAATTTTGAACACTTCACCCTTTGGGCCCAATTAAATTTTAGTGCTAGTTAATTAGCGGTTAAACTTATTTCAGTTCATTCATCTAGAAAATGCCTTACAGAAAAGGGCAAGAGATCTATAGGTTGCAATTACTTCTATTTTTATAAAAGTTAAATAATAACAATATAATAATATAGATAAGGAGATATTTTGTTGCATTAATGAACTTTTCTCAAAAACATTCTAAAAATGGGAGGGAGTAAAAAATAAATATTCTTTATCCTATAGCTGCATTAGAGTAATGAATCTTGCAGTTTCCTGTAGATTCTTAGCTGTAAAAGGATTTCAGTATTAATCTGCTTCATTAAAAATTAATGATGGGTAAATGAAGTGCTACTTAGTGTAATAGAAAAGCATGTTAAATACTGCTTGTAAACTGTATTGTGCTAGTGTGGTTGCTTTGATCCATCGCCAAAATTAGCACCATCAAATTGCCAGATGTTGATAAATGAGGGCAGCATTGTTACTTTGAAAACTGAAAAGAAATTCCAAGGCCACTTTTTAAAAAATTGATGGAAAAATGTGCTGCTTATGCTCCTGAAATTATGAATTCTGATGGCTTTTGATTCTTTTTAGCAATTCACTGTATGCCATTTCAGTGATACTAAGTCATTAGTATAACTTCTCTGACTTATGCATTTATTTTTGGTGAAAAGTTCAGCCATTATAGCAGTTCTGAAGCACAAGAAACATACCCGGCCAACATGTTGCTCAGTTACTGTCAGCTCCTCTTGCACAAAAAAGCGATTCCACACCCAGCTACGCTTTGCTCTCAAATGAGATCGTGGTGGCTGGTTCATCTCATGCATTTTAGAGTTGGTCATATCTGTGTGACAGGGACATAGTTGAGCCAGTCCCAAGAGAAATTGTAGTGACACATAGCAATTCATGCTGAAGTGTTTTTTCAGTAGAGGTACTCCTCTGAGAAATCAGTGGGCACAAGTAAAGTAGTACTTTCCTTCTGGAAATAACTGTTCCATATGCTTCTAAAATATATTTTTCATTATTAAATATGTTTCATATTCCTAAAAAAAACAGAAAATAGAAAATAATTATTTTGGAATATCAAGAAAAGTAATACACCCTTCATGTACATATACACACACTTTATTATGAAATATAATTCACTGAATTTCCCTTTGCAGCCATTGAAACATGTGACAGAAGGGAAAATTTGTTCAATTAATTCATCCTCTGAATTAAACTTGGTAATTGTATTGCGCAGACTAGTGATGATTTGATTGAAACAATTATTCTTTTCTGCTCAGATAGCTCATTTAGAGTGGTGGTCATAGAAATGCCTCAAGATTGAAAACACTATAAGAGTACTTTTGACAGGCAGCTGACATTGAAGCTTGTTTTATATATATTTTAAACCTGCTTGCTCTTTCCCTTCTATCCCAGTAAACCTCAAACTAGCTTGTTAAAAAGCAAAACTGAGGAAAGGGAAGCATAAGCTACTCTAATTCCTAGTCAAGAAAGATGAGCTTTCTCATATGATTTGTGACAAGCTGTATTTTTAATTATACAGACAAAAAGACAATTTCTCCCAAAACACTCAGACTTTCAACAACCAATTCAACGATTAATTCAACAATTAACAAACGATGGTATAAAATTTTCCTCTTGCATGTGGAAATTCTGTATAAAACATTTACTCTTTCCTTCTATGCGAGGTCTTTGCATTAGTTGCATTTTAAATAGAAAGAAATCTGTGTCAATTTTCAATTAATTGTAATGTTTGAATTAGAAGAATAAAGGCATTCTATTGTATATATCTGAGTGGTGGGGGTAAGGAATCTTGCAACATAATATGTAAAAAAAATACATACATATACACATATATGTTTCCATACATTTTTGCATAAAGCACTTTGTGACTATAAACATTATATATTTGTAGCTATCAGAAAGAGTATTAGTCAATAAATTAATCAATGTTTTAAATAGATCTGATTGGCTTTTGAAACTGCCTCTCTTTCGAATGAATTCAATTCATTTTTTTTCCCTTTGAGCATAACTGAATGGGTTTATAATTCATACTTTGATCCCTATTTACCAAAGTATAACCAAGTTTTAACATCCTTTTTACTATCATGTGTATGTCCTTAGGTAATGCTATAGCTGAAGGAGTGCTATAAGTCTTGAATCTTTAGGTGCCAATATGTTGGACCCACTCGAATATGGGATGGGAAATGAAGCTGTTTAATGAGATGAACTGATCTAGGTTTGAAAGCAATAGGTTACACCTTTTGTGCCAGTCAGCAGTCATAGTAGGCCCACAAGTGGTTACTGTACTACTTGCCAATCAGTCAGTTAATAAATTTGCCAGTCAGTAAATAAACATTTATTACATACGTAATATATGCCAGGCACTGTACTGAGTGCTTGAAGACACAATGGAAAACAAGTCTTAAAAAGTATGTATAATCTACAGTGAAACCTGTTACCTTATAATAGGGAATGTTATACCTTCCATTATAAGGTATTTCTGAGCAAAAAAACTCACCCCATGGAGGCCAGAAAGATATTGAATATTAGTATGGAAAGTAAATGGAGTCAATCAATCATTCTCCTTCATTTGTAAGGCATTACTTAGAAATTACTATTCTAAAAAGTTTCATCAGTTGATATATTATAATCATTACCAAAAAAATTATAAATCATCTACTGAGAGTAAACAAGAAACCCTGTGAATTTGAGAGATCATGTGGTTATATCAGACATTCCATGGATGACTACAGTTGAACGGCAGTTGTTTACATGATCATCAAACCAGATTCCATAAACACTAACTAAAATGAAGGAAGAATAGCCATTGAGTTACCCATAATTTCTTAGCAGTTAAAAATCCAAGAAAGGATCCAGGAGTAAAATACATGGCTTCAAATGACAATACATGAAAATCCAAAATCAAATAAGAGGAGCTAAAAGTCCTATTGGAAGGAGGCAAATTTTGTCTTGACATTATTATAGAGTTGGTAGAATGAGATCCATTAGCGTAATATAACTTTAGAATGTTCCATCTTTAAAAAATAAAAATAAACAGGTTAAATAAAAGGATGTATAACATTATATAATAATAAGATAAATTCTTTTGTGGAATCCAGTAATTAGGAGCAAGTGGTGGTGGAGGGTTTTGGATATCATCAATAAAGAAAGAATCATGAGTGATTTGGTCATTTGCATGTAATACAGAATTGAGGCAAGGAGACCAGTTATGTAATTATGGTAGCTGTCTAAGTAAGGGTTAGGATGGCCTGAACTAAGATGGTGGCTCTGTGAGTGAAGATAAAGGAAAGGAAATAACAAGATTTGTCAGTAAAATGGGATTAAGGAGATAAAGGAGTTGAGAATGACATAAGTTGTTATATGACTGAGAGGATGCTGTTGTCCTCAGAAGAGTGGTAGCTTTGGGGGAGGGGTTAAAAAAAAGGTTTATTTTATTTTAAACAGGTTGATTTTGAGATATTTACAGAATATTCAGTTTAAATTAACCAGTAGGTAATTGATCAGATTGGAACAGGAGTTCAGAGGGGGAACTATGAATGGTTATATAGATGTGAGATTCATCAGCACAAAGCTGATCATTAAAAATCTTTGTGAGCTGATAAAGTCAGTGATAAAGAGGGAGAAGAGGAGAGTGTGACAGACTTAAAGTTCTGTTGGGTGATAAAGGAGAGAAAGAAAGAGAGGGGGCAAAAGAAAAGGTGATCAACATACTCAAGTTAGGTAGAAATGTTGAACGTTATGAAGATTGAGATATGTGATGAAGTACAGACTCTGGTAACCCCCTTGAACTCTGAATCTTCCCATTTGATAAGGCATTTTCATGATGCCATAAGCCTTTCATTGTGGCTCTGCTCAAACCTTTGTTACATGCTTGGCCTTCCATTGTCCATCTACTTTGGTATTTTGGGGTCTCAAGCACGCCTAACCCTCATCCTCTACATTTTATGGGTTACCTCTTCAATATGTAGTGCTTAAAGGATCATGGGTGACTAAATATACAAGTTTCACTGGGATGACAAGATCAAATAGCTGATAGAGCTTTCTTCCAAAAGCATAGCAATTAAAAACTTCTTTATTTGTCTTGATACTAATTTTATCTCTCAAAAGGTAGGAGATTGGACAAACAAAAATTTTCTTTTGGATTAGCTTCTTACAAACAGGGAGGTAATGGTTAATGACAAGGAAATGATGGGACCTATGGAGGGAATTGAGATGTTTTTATATAAAAAAGAAAGAAAATTAAAATTCTACATTCGTCACAAATTTAGGGAAAAGGGATTTCAAAGGGTTCAGAGAAATTTTGAAGAAAATTTCAGCATAGGAAGGAATGATATACAAAAGTATAAATCCCTAAAGATGCAATGGAAAAGTATTCAAGTGAAGAGAAAAAATGAAAGATTTCTGAAGATACCCTAGAAGACGCATAAGGTAATTTCCAGTCATTTTAGTTTTAGAGGGGAAAAAGAAAGAAAACAACATGTAGAAGATGAAAGAAAGGTTAAACAATAGAGAAAGATTCTGAGTTATATAATCCTGTAAAATGGCATAGGGAGTGCCAAAGTCCAAAGTGAATTAAAGTTGATGATTGAAGTTAAGATATACAAAAAATGCTTTTGACAGATATATTGTTGGGAAAAAGGTGGTAAAAGAAAGGATAGAATTCTCCTTAGAGAGGATGGGACAATCATAATTGACATTAAAAAGAAGATTAACTTAATTGTAATTTTACTTGTGTTTTTCCTACCATGAAAATGACAATTGCACTGGTGATTTTAAGAATAAAAAGGGGGCTATCAAGGTAGTTGATTTCTAAGATGAACACTTTGACCCAGATGAAGTACTCTCAGATATTGAAATAAATGGCAAACTCTGATTGCAGAGCCCACTGTCATCACTCTTTGAAAGAGAGTAGGAAATCGAAAAGTTTGGAGAAGGACAAATATCCTAATTTTCAAAATGACAGTAGTGCAATGATTATAGGTCAGTCATCTTGATTTCAGTTCCCTTGAAAATTTTAGAACACATCATCAATGAGATGGTTGGCAAATGTCAACTGTAGGAAAAAGAAGCAGTGCTTACAAAAAGTTAGCAAGTCTTGATCAAGTATGGGCCATGCCAAACTAAATGTATTTCATGTTTTGTCAGAGTTTGCCAAGTAGTTAGCAAATCACGCTTATTTTTAAAGCATCTCATTTATTCTTTGTGAAGAAGACAGAGAGATGTGGATTAGATAAAACTGATCAAATGGCTGGATACAAAGGGAGTTTTTATCACTTAAACATCAGTGTGGTAGAAGGTCTTCAAAGGAGTAATCCAGGGACAAATTCATATATATATATATATATATATATATATATATATATATATATATATATATATATATATGTATATATATATATATATAATTCAAACTGGAAGTTTAGCTGAAAATTCCAGCTAATTGAGTCAGAGTCTAAAATGATCTTAACCTTCTAAAACATTGGGTTGTATTTCAGAAGATAAAATTCCTGAGGAGCATGGGGAAAGTAGTTGGGGTTCACATATCTGAGTTTTAAAAAAGTCAACTTGATGTGCACAAGATGGGGAAAGAAAGATTAGCAAACAATTTGAAAAAGATCTGGTGGATTTTGATAGACTGGAAGTATAATATAAATCAACAGGATGATGTGGAAATTAAAACAAACATGCAAAAATAAAACAAAAACACCATAAGCAACCTTAATTTGATATATGTGTTGCATTGAAATTAGTATAATTACCAGCAATACAAAATTAATAGTCCTTTTGCATTCCCCCCTGGTCAGAGAATACCACAGTACAGAGTATTGTGTTCTATTCTTAGTGCCACCATTTAGTGAAAATCTGTAGAATGTCCAGGGAAGGGATACCAGAATAGGAAAGAATTCTTATTTCATATAATATGATGATTAATAAGCCAACTGTGCATTTTTAGCCTGGAAAACAAATACTCAGGATTGGAAGGTGGGGGTGGGAGTAGCTGTCTTCAAATGTTTGCAGAGGTATCGTATGGAAGGAAGATAAGTTGTTATTCAGTTGTTTCAGTCAGGTCTAATTCTTTGTGCCCCATTATTTTGGGGGTGGCAAGATACTGAAATGGTTTGTTACTTCTTTCTCCAGCTCACTTTACAGATGAGGATATGAGGCAAATAGGGCTGTGACTTGCTTAAAGTCACACAGCTAATAAGTGTGTAAAAGCAGATTTGAGCTAAGGAAGATAAGTTGTGTAAAAGCAGATTTGAGCTAAGGAAGATAAGTCTTCCTGACTCCAGGGTCAGCAGTCTGTCAACTGTGCCACCTACTGGTACCAAGATATTATTAGGAGATACCCTCTTTTCCATAGCTAAGGTCCAGTAAGCAAGCTATGCCCTGAGCTTGGCATAACAACAGTCCATCATGCTTACCCTCTGGATGAACTTAGCCACAGCAAAATTCCAGAATTGTTTCACACCAGCAACAGGTTTTCTCTGAGCTCAGACAAACATCTTCAATATCCATGTTCCTGTTACCCCTCATTGCCAGGGCTACAGGTCATTGAATAGCCATTGGTATATGTATTCAGATTTGCCCCCACTAAAGCATGTCCCCTACTAAAGGGGAGGCCAGCACATATGTCCAGTTTCCCTCCTCCAGAGCAATTTTTAAAGAAAGCTTTCTGTTTAAGACCACTATTGGCTCTTTGGTTTTATTTTGTTATTTCAGTGTTAACTGTGGTTGTGATAACCTGTGTGAACCCTTTGGCATTTTTAGAGTTAATAGCAGTCATATATCCCATGTGACTCTTTGCTTTTTTGTGACCAGGGTTGATACTGCCCACCACACAAAAGGTGAAATCTGGTCTATATGGACACAGAGAAAGAAACTTGAATTTGTAGGTTGAAATTCTACAGAAGTATTTATTATTGATATCAGGGTAAATACAAAAGCTTCCTAATAGTCAAAACTACACAAAAGTGTAATGAGCTACCTTGAAAGGTTGTGGGTCCCTCATGAGCTTATGTTTTCAAGAAGAGAATGGATGTTCATTATCAGGTATGTCATAACAGGGACACCTTCTAGGTATAGATTGACTAGATGACTACTAAGGCCACCAGACACTTTTATTTTCTCTGATTCAATGTAGGATGAATGAAATTGAACAGTTGCAGTGGTAATGGAAAGGGGGGGGGTGTTCCAAAGGAAAAATCAATAGATTGTCTTAGAAATTAATTTTTAAAAAATGTGAAGATATCTACAAAATCATAACTAATGGCAGTCAAATCTCAAATATTTTCTCCCGAGAAGATTTCATATCTGTCTACATTACTTAAGCATAATAAATAAGAGAAATAATAATTATTGCAATAAAATATATAGTTGTGTTAGTAATACTAGTTCTCCCTGTTTAACTTAGCACATTTTTTCATGATTTATTCGACCAGTTACAACAAGACAAAATGCTAATCACAGAGAGGAGACAAGAAGAAATTAAGTTGTGACTTGCCCAATAAGACACAACTAAAATGTGTTCATGAGGCAAGATCGTAATTCAATTTTTCCTGACTCCAAATCCAGTACTCTATGCACTGTGGTGAAGCTGGGTAGTTGTAATAGGCAAGAAAAATATTTGTCCTGTTTGTCTGTAGAGGACAGACCAAGGAGATGTGAATGACATTACAGTCATAGGTCAAGTGAGTCAAATCTGCTGAGATGACTTTTTTGAGAACCAGAATGAAGTTCCACAAAATCAGAGTTTCCTAGATTCTCCATAATTTGTTGAAATTCATTACTGATAGTGAATGACATTCTAAGATGATTTCTGGAATATTGCTTTCCACTTCTGTATCTTGCCTCTTGAATTTGAGGTGAGAGTTAAGAGAAGTCCATATGCCAGTCTGTAGAATAGCAGCTTTATTCTGATGCAGGAGACCACAAACAAAAGCTTCTGCTTTGGGATACTCACTTATTTAAGACATTGAGATTGTCTGATGGAAATATGCTACTAGGTGCATATCAAATACATACTCAATATTTTACTATTAGCATATACATTTCATTAAGTTTTCAAATATAGTAAATTTCCATGTCAGACAATTAATCAACATTTATTAAATACCTATTATATTCCATATATATTAAGCACTGGAGAAAAACTGTAAGAGAAAGACTGTTCTTGCTCATGAGATCACAGTATAATAGGAGAGACAACATGGGAACAACTATGAACAAACAAGACATATGAAGGATGAATTGAAGATAATCAACACATGGAAGGTATTTATTTTTGTATATAATGAAACTTGAAAATATTCAAAGCTATACACACATATACATATATGACTGTGTAATAAATATATGTGATATTTTTGAAAAGGCTAATGAAATAATTTTATTTGACTAGTAATGGGAAATATATTATCATACATATATGATATAATATGACATGTCATAAAGCAACACAAGGCAACAAATATGGCATGACATGGCATAGCATGGTATGATGGGACATGACCATGGCATACTACAATATACTATATTATTTTATAATTTCCTGTCATTGATTAAACTGAAGAGTAAGAAATCAGACATGATCTAGATACTTCAAAATATATATTTTAGATGACCATTTTTATGCCCACTTCTTTGAGCCTATCCCAAGCATGATACAATGCTGAAGAAGGAACTCTTGAGAGTGAGAACTGATTTTTGTTTGTTTGTTTTGGGGGAAGGATGGGAGTGGGTATCACTAGCACCTAGTGTAGTGCCTGACACAGAGTAGATGCTTAATAAATTCTGACTGACTGAAAATTTAATCAGTTTAATTTCAAATATGCTGGTTCACTTAATAAGATAGACAGACATGTATAAGATGGACCCAATAGCTCCAATTCAGCTATAGATTTCTTAGGAAAAAAATTCAGTTTAAAATTACAGGCTCTTTATAGAATTCATTTTTCACATTCATCAAGCCATATTTTCTTTTTTTTTTTTATATACACACATACACACACACACACACACACACACATATATATATATATACATACAAAGATAGATAGATAGATACACATTCATAACATTTGATTATGGAACTCCAGATTCTTTCTCCTCC
>CM053580.1:419600771-419623940 GCA_028627135.1 Pseudochirops cupreus | reverse complement strand
AGGTTATGCTAAGGACTATAATGAATGCATGAAAAAAAGTTTCTGATAGCTATCACTGTGCTAAACCTTATGGATAATAACACAAAAGCAAAAGCAGTCCCTACTCTTTTTTTTTTAATGAAACAATTCATTTTATTTATTCTGTAAAGACTTCTATGTGCCCATTGAATACATTGAAAAAAAAAGAAGCAGTAACATAGAATAATGATTCCAGAAGAAAGTGGGTTTTTTCCCCTGGCAAGTGTCTGACCACCAGTGAGTGGGGGGGGGGGGGTTTCCGCCTTTGCCCCTTGCTTCCTGCTTTAAGCTGACTGAAGTGGGAGACAGACGGAAAAGCCAGCTGGGCCATCATGCTAGAGAGACGGCACAGGGTCAGATTGTATTCCTACCCGTGTGTGTTTGGTGATATAAAGAGGAGGTGAGGAGGAAGTTGAAGCCATTAATTTTACAAAAGGGATTTGGGTGATTTATGAGCCACTAGCCTAAGGACACTACACTACCCACGTGTCAGGGTCTGGCAGTAGACCTGGGATTGTTCCTGGGAAATCTTGAGCTCCCTCCCGTGAGAGGAATAGAGAAGGGGAGGGTGGGAACCATTGAAGTGAGTTTGTAATCTGGGGGTTTGAGAAGGGTGAAGCCCTTCCAACTCGGCGGCCGTTTAGTTGTGCCTGACTCTATGTGACTCTACTGTCTACATCCATGGAGTTTTCTTGGCCAAGGTACCGGAGTAGTTTACCATTTCCTTCTACAGTGTGTTCCCATTATATAGATGAGGAACTGAGACAAAAAAAGAGTTAAGTGACTTGCCTAGGGTCACACAGCTAGTAAATGTCTGAGGCTGGATTTGAACTCGGGTCTTCCTGACTGCAGGCTCACTGCAACAACTAGCTGCCCAGGTTAGTTTCTTTAATAAAGTTCTAGGTTATAAGTTCTTTAATAAAGAGTCTTCAATTGAAAAAGAAAACTAGTCTTTTCCATAAGAGTAATCTTTTGGGTCCAAGACTAACTTCCAAGTTTTCACCAAATCAACCAAACAGCCCATTCTCAAGTGCCCTTAATCTTTGAGACTTAACAGCTGTGGAAAGAGCCTGAAGCAGGCAAAGTTTAAATGAGGAGGGGAAGTAGAGAGAAGGAGAATGTGGGAGACAGAGAAGAGAGGATCTGGTCTTTCAGGATATCCACCCTCTCATTGCCTGGGCTTATAAGACAGATAAATTGAGGGTGACTCTTCCTATGTTCCCAAAGTCTTTAACTTAAAAAAAACAAAAACAAAAAACAGGCTCCTTCAGGAATGTGCAATATGGATCAATTTACAGAAAATACAATCCTGTGAAATTGCTTTCAGGACCTCAGCCCAGATGCAGACAAACCTGATTACACAGCGGGTTCAATCAATGTTCCACCCTCGAGTTACCAGACCAGCCAGGGCTTAAAAGAGCTCCTACCATTTGACAGGCATCATTTTTATTGTCTGGATATTATAGACCATCTTCATCTCCAATGTGACTCAAAGCCCTTGTGCCTTGTCCAAGACTGTTAATCTGAAAGGATAACAAAGCTTAGGATCAGAATATTTTAGAGCATGGGAAGGAGCTGGGAAATGCTCAGGGACAACTCTCATTGCATGAGAGGAAGAATCTGAAGCCTAGAGAGGTTGTGCCTGGCCCAGGGTGACCAAGGACATTGTAGCAGGCCTAGGACTAGAACCATATCTCCTGGTTTCCAACCTAGCTCCATACTACATCTTTAAGTCAAAGAGACTAGGCTCTTGATGACCAATTGCTAATGTTGATTTTCATTCTTAGATTTTTGAAACTGTCTTGTTTCCTCCTTGGTGTCCTTATACTGAAGGTTATACCTTGAATTTTAAAACTGAATTATTTTTTTTTGGGGGGGGGGGATAGGTGGAATGATAACAGAATTTCCCAAACTGAACTCTTCGAAGTCTAGTATGTGGCATATAGAAGGTTTAACTAACAACTATAAGGAGTATATATCATATAGTTTAAAATTACTTGCTTCCTGGACAGTGATTAATAATTAAGGATAACTGTGATGGATTGTTTGGTGCAAGGGATCATAGAATGCACAGGAGGGGTGGCAGAGTGGA
The DNA here is from genome assembly GCA_028627135.1 of Pseudochirops cupreus. NCBI lineage: Eukaryota > Metazoa > Chordata > Mammalia > Diprotodontia > Pseudocheiridae > Pseudochirops > Pseudochirops cupreus. Next base: position 419,621,830 of record CM053580.1, on the reverse strand, counting down.
CTTTCAATAGGAAAAAAAATCTGGCTCTAGAGAAGAAGGAGTTTGATGTGGTCACATTGTGTGTGGCAGGTTAGGAAACTACATAGGCCTGATATTTGTTTATGATGGAGGCTCTCTGATTCCTTTCCTGAGATAAGTAGTAGAGCCGGTTGGCTTCTGGGTAAGTAACTTTGTTGAGCAGTAACTTGTAGATGACTGAGTTGTTGGTTATCAGTAATAGGAAGGTGACTGCTGAGAGACAGAAGGGCCAGGTACATGGGGACAATCCAAACTTCTCATGTTTCTTGTGTTTGAATGTCAAATTTTCTGTTCAGTACTGGTTTTTTCCTCAAGAATGCTTGGAAGTCCTCCACCTCATTGAATGACCACATTTTCCCTTAAAACATTATACTTACTTTTGCTGGGTAGGTGATTCTTGGTTTTAATCCTAGCTCCCTTGATCTCCAGAATATCATATTCTAGGTCCTTCGATCCTTTAATGTAGAAACTGCTAGACCCTGGGTTATCCTGGTTGTGTTTCCACAGTATTCAAATTGTTTCTTCTTGGCAGCTTGTAATATTTGTTCCTTGATGTGGGAACTCTGGAACATGGGTATAACATTCCTAGGGGTTTTCTTTTTGAGATCTTTTTCAAAAGGTGATTGGTGAATTCTTTCAAGTTCTATTTTGCCCTCTGCTTGTAAAATATCTGGGCAGTTATCCTTGAGAATATCTTGAAGGATGATTTCTAGGTTCTTTTTTTGGTCATGGTTTTCAGGTAGTCCAATAATTTTTAAATTGTCTCTCCTGGATTTATTTTCTACATCAGTGGGTTTTTTCAAGGAGATATTTCACATTGCATTCTATTTTTTTCATTTGTTTGGATCTGTTTAATAGTATCTTGATTTCTCATAAAGTCATTTGCTTCCATTTGCTCCACTCTAATTCTGAAGGAATTATTCTCTTCAGAAAGCTTTTGAGATTCTTTTTCCATCTGGCAAATTCAATTTTTTAAGGCATTCTTCTCCTCATTGGCTTTTTGGGCCTCCTTTCCCATTTGAGTTAGTCTTTTTTTTAAGGTGTTATTTTCTTCAATCAGGTTGTTGACTCTCTCATCATGATTTTCTTGCATCATTCTCATTTCTTTCCCCAATTTTTCCTCCACTTCTCTTATTTGGTTTTTAAAATCCTTTTTAAGCTCCTCTATGGCCTCTATCCACTTTGTTTTTTTCTTGGAAGCTTTTGATGTGGGAGTTCTGATCTTTTACCTTTGTCCTTGGCTCTTGTGGGTTGGTGATTCTTGAAATGTCCTCAGCTGCTGCTGATCCACTCTCCTGAATGCTACAGCAGTGGCTTCTCCTGGATGCCCTGGGGATGAAACTGTATGAGGCTGGGCTCTGCTTCCAGTGCACTGTGATGACCACCTGCCAGGCTGCCTTCAGCAGGAACTTTGTTACTCCATCATTTTTGTAGAATCTGGAGCTCTAAAATTTGTTTAGAGTCATATTTTATAGGTGTTTGAGGTGGTATTGGGAGGAGCTCACAGACTTCTCCTGTTTCTATGGCACTGTCTTGACTCCACCCCCAGTTTGTACTCTTAATGAGATTATTTTTTTTTAAAAATTCACATATACATATGTAAGTATGATCTCTCTGTCTCTTTGTCTCTGTCTCTCTCTCTCTCTCTCTCTCTCTCTCTCTCTTTCTCTCTCTCTCTCTTTCTCTATGTATTTTTTTTGCCTGTCCCTCACCTTTCAAACCCTTTGAGAAGAAAGAAAGAATGGAGCGAAGAAAAGCCTAATTACTCTCCATTAGACATCTTTTTTTGTATTGTGGGGGTTTTATGAAAACTTTCATGACCAGCAGGTGATCAAAGTTTTTCCAAATTTTAAAAACTAATTACTGAAATTTATAACAGAAGACAATGGTTATGTTGAAGTTTATTTTTAAAAAATCAATATGGTAAATTTTTTAATAATTAACTTTTAAAATATTGCTTTTTGTGAATTTATAGCATTTACATTTCTAAAGTCAATAAAACAGCTATAAGAAGATTCTGGGGACATTATTTTTGCTACAGAAACATAAAATGAATAAATACAATGCAAATATATACAAAGTATTTAAATACAATGTATTTGGGAATGAAAGGCCCTAGTATTGGGGAAATCCAAAATGGCTTCGAAGAGGAGTTGATGCTTCAATCTTATCAAAAAGGAAGAGATGGAGTGTATGAAATGAATATAAGTAGAGGGAGAGTGCATTCTATGTATGGGGAAAGGCTTGTGAAAAAGCATGGAAATGAAAGTGTGAAGAAGAAAGTAAGGCAGTTCAGTTGGATCTCAGAGTATAGGAGGGGGAGTAATAATCCAATGAAGCTGAAAAGATCTATTGTATCTCTATTATAGGACTTTAAAGGGTCAATAAGAAGTTTGTATTTTATCCTGGAGGCAATAGGAAGACAGCAGAATAGTTAAAACATATGAATTTAAGGAAATCATTTTGTCAGAAATATATAGAATGTATTGGATGGTGAGAGAATTTAGACAGGTAGGCCAATTAGGAAGCTGTTTCAATAATCAAAGTAAGAGCTGATGAGTACCTGATATAAGGTGATAGTTGCATATATAGAGAAAGGGTCAGCTGAGAGAGATGTTTTCAAGGTAGAAATAGTAAGATTTAAATACCCATTGGATAAGTCAGAGATAGAAATTCAGAACACTGCCAGGATATCATACCTGAGAGAATAGAATCATGCTACTGCCTTTAATAGAAGTAATAAAGTTTGAATGACATTGTTTGTGGGGATGTGTCATAAGGTAGAGTTCAGTTTTAGATATGTCGAGTTTCAAAATTTCTTTGGAGGCATCCAGTTTGAAATATGCAATATGTGAATGCTGATCTGGGCCTAAAAATCAAGGAAGGTTGCATATGTGTGTGAATGCATATGAAGTATATGGGTGTTCAAGGAAAACTAGCACCACTAGTATGATGGCTTGCTGACCCCTTTTCAAGGCTGCTTATGAAACATTGGTTACCACCTGACACTTAACCAAAGGCAGCTGATGAAGTTACCAAGAGAGAGAATATAGAGGAAGAGAAGGAAGGAGGTGAAGTATTTGAACTATTCTAAGTGCTTGGGACATGAAGAAAGGCAAAGACATGGCTAGTTCCCTCAAGGAATTCACATTCTATTGGGGGAAGGAAGATACAAACAACTCTACATGTATAAGACCTATAATGGATATAACAGAGGTAATCTCAGAGGAAAGGTGCTGTCATTGAGAGGAACCAGGAAAGAGTACTTGTGAAGGTCAGATTTTACATAAGACTTGAAGGGAGCCAAAGAATCCAGCAGGTAGAGACTGCATGAGGGAAAGTTATCATCTTTGGGAATAACCACTGAAAATGCACAGAGTTGAGATATGAAATGCATTGGGTGGGAGGAGCAAGGACACTGGTGTCACTGGATCAGAAAGACTAGAAAGAGAGCCACCAGGTTATGAAAGCTATTAACATTCAACAGAAGTTTTTATGTTTCTTTTTTGTTTTTGTTTTTGTTTTTTTTTTGCTTTTTGGTGGGGGGAAATCAGGGTAATTGGGGTTAAGTGACTTGCCCAAGGTGACATGGCTAGTAAATGTGTCAAGTGTCTGAGGCTGGATTTGTCCTCAGGTCCTACTGAATCCTGGGCCAGTGCTATATTCACTGGACCACCTAGTCACCCCAGAAGATTTTATGTTTGATTCCAAAGGTAACAGGGAGCTACTGTAGTTTATTGAGTGGAAAAGTGGCATGATCAGACCTGCACTTTAGGAAGATTCCTTTAGAATCTGAGTTGGAGTGTGGAAAGACCTAAGGCAGAAAGACCAACCAGAAAATTATCAATACTTAGAGTCCTTCTTCTGATACATAGCAACTGTGTGACCCTAAACACATTATTTATCCTCCCAGTTCCCTCAAGAAATTCTTTAAACCTCTAATTAAAGAGTATTTACTAGCCTACTTCAATGAAGAGTGCTTCTACACCAGGAGTTCCTTACAGGGAAAAAAAAAAAATCAGATGTGTGGATTTAGTGCCATCTCAGATAGTTCAGAATATTCAGACTACTCAAATCCCAATATTTTTCATAAGAAGAACTTTAAAATGACATCTTCTCCTACCCAGTAGTATAATATCAGTGCAACTGATTATTTTCAATATAAATATGAAACTTGAAATCCATCCCTATCAAATTTATTTTTTTCAGGTTTTCTACATTGTTTTAGACTTTTGTTTGAACTTATTTCCAGTGTCACCCTTCTCTCTTTCAGTCTACCCTTCACAATGCCAGACTAATAAGCCTTATATTTATAATGATATATTTTGTTTGTTTTTTGAGGGAGGAAGGCAGGGTAATTGGGGTTAAGTGACTTGCCCAAGGTCACATGGCTAGTAAGTGTTAAGTGTATGAGGTTGTGTATGTATGGATTTGAACTCAGGTCCTCCTGACTCCAGGGCAGGTACTCTATTCAGTGTGCCTCCTGGCCTCCCTAAATTATGATGGTCTTGATCTTGGATTTTCTCCACTCAAAGTCTCTTTATATATCTATACTTTCTATGATAGTATGATCTATGATCCTAGCATTTATATAATACTTTAAGTTCTGCACAGCACTTGATATGGTATTTCATTTGACCCTTACATCAGCTCTGTGAAGTAGGTGTTATCCAGATTTTACAGATGAGAAACCTGAGGCAGTGAGAGTTTAGGTGATTTAATCAAGGTATCATACATAACTAGTCATTATCTGAGACAGAAGTTAACCTCAGCTCTTACAGCCTCTGAGACACACACTTCAGTACCACTCTAGTGGCACCTGAATATACAACAATATAAGAATTTCTTGGTCTACATTCAAAGACACCCCCTCTCCATTAATTGTCTCATTCTACTTTATTTCACACTATTTCCCTCAATAAGTACTATACTCTAGCCTAATCAAACTGGATAACTTGTCGTGTCTTTTGTATAAATGAGCATTTCTGTTGGTTTTCATTCTGGTTTTTATCCCTATAATTCTCTCCCTTCTTTATATCAAACTCTTTAAATCCTACTCATTCTTCAAGACCAAACTCCAAAAAACCTTTTGATATCCTTCCTCTTGTAATCTTTGGAGGTGATTTATATACCTCCCATCCTATTCTGCAAAATAATTCCTGTATGATTTTTTGCTATATTGTGGTATACATGTGGGTACAAATGGTGTATTGCTTTGGACCCGGAGTCAGGGATAGATGCATTCAAATGTGGCCTCAGATATTCACTAATTGTGTAACACTGGACAAGTAACTTAAAATGTGCCTCTTTCCTCAACTGTAAAATGGGGATGATAGCAGTAGTAACTACCTCCCAAGATTCTTGTGAGGATAAAATATCTGTGAATCACTTAGCACAAGTGACTGGCATATAGTTATTGCTTCTTTCCTTCTTCTTGCCCTTTTTTTTTTGCATATTTAGAGATTTAATTCAATTTGAATAGTTGAACAAATATTCACTAAGACCCTCCCACAAACAAGGCATCATGTGAAATTTTGAGGCTAAAATAATGATTAAAATGCTCTCAAGAAACTAGTACTTTCTTAGTATGAGTACACATACAAACATGATAAAAATGAGAGTAATATAATACAGAGGAATCTTGGGGAAAAAACTATGACAAATTTTGGGAGGAAAAAATCAGTTTCTTTTGGGGGATAGAGTGTGATAATGGGGAATACTCAAGGGAACAGAGGTAACATTTTTAGTTGGACTTCAAAGGGAGATACATCAATTGACAGGAACATGAGTAAAGTTCATTCAAGGTATAGTTTGAGGAAAGCAACAGAAGAGGGCAAACTTTTCTGATTTCATAGGCAGACTAAACATGACATATTTAGAAGTCACCCAACAGGTGCCCCATCTAATTGCCAATCCCAAATTGTCAATAACCAACTCATAGCCAAATAATAAGCAAGAGCAACCTAACTGGAGAATACTACATTCTAAAGGTAGCAGGATCCTACAAACTATGGCTAATAGAGAATTTTTTCAAATTATTACTGATACCTTTATTTCCTTCCAATGATTTGATACTATGGCTAATAGAACTTCTGTCCACTGGTACTCAATAGTTAAATGATATGACTACATTATTTTGCCCTTCACTCTTGCCTTGACATAGATCAATAGAAATAAAACAAAGACAATGCAAAATGAATTGTCTTTCCTATAAATGCTCACATAAATTTATCTGTCTATCTATCTATCTATTTATTATTTTTCTTTATTGGTTCGGTTATTATATTTTATGGGCTTTAGTTGATGTTTCATGAATATCAATGTATGATAAAATCATTAAATACTTTTCATAAAGAGGTGTTTAAACTATTTTATACCTATGAGACTGTTATTAAGGTTAAATGATATGACTATTAAAGTATTTGAATTTTTGATCTTTCAAATAAGGCCTTTTGTGATATATTGATTTTTAAAATCCTTGAAAAATCAAAAGAATGATTTCCATCATCCATATTTTGATTGTAGCATTAATGAATATCTATGAATATGTATAGAATAATTAGTTATGATATATAATTACGTTAATGGATATATATATAACTACATGTATGTGAATATATACGTGTATATGTAATGATCTATTTGAGTTACACTTTCATGATCGTGGAGAAAATGAGGTATTTGTGAAATATGTTGTTCACATTTTCATTGGTTTACTTTCCATGTTATTAAATGTAAAAAAAGAGAGGATTTAATATATATTTATGCTAGAAAACAGTGGTCAAGAGAAATTATTTGCATTATCCTCAAGCTTATAATTCATTCTTTTCTCAAATCAATAGAAAACCTAGAGCAGAATAGCACTTTAGAAAATACATAAGAAAACCAGCAATCCTGTCTGTTATACTATTGATAAAAGCAGGAAAACAGTAGCATCAGCAGATCATAATAGCTAATATTCAAATTCTTTTTTAAAATTAAGTTAAAAACAAAGTTGTTTCTCTAGTACTTTTTCTTTTACTTGTGCGTGTGTGTTCCATTGTTGATTTTGTTAAATATGTTGCAAGAACAGTTTAATTTGGTTTGGGCCTACTCAGGAGTGTTTGACTGATGTAGTGAAGCAGGGAGAATCTAAAGTGAGGCTTTATAGTCAAAAAGGGAATCAATGGGCATCTACTTTGTTTCCAATTCTTTGGTAACACAAAAAGTACTACTAAAAAACTTTGATATATATGAAGCCTGTTTCTTTTTCTTGTAAATTGATTTACTTTTAGTTTACAACATTCAGTTCCACAAGTTTTTGAGTTCCAAATTGTCTCTCCCTCCATCTCCTTCCCCTCCCCACCATGGTGGCATGCAATTTGATAGAGATTCTACATATACCTTCACATTAAACATTAATTAAATTGTAAAGAATAATAACAAAAGGAACGAACAACTAGAAAGAAGAAACTAAACAAAACAAAACAAAAAAGAGAGAGTGCAAGTAGTTTGCTCCCATCAGCATTCAGACTCAGTAATTCTTTCTCTGGATGTGCTTTTCTATCATGAACCTTTTTGTAGTTGTCTTACAACCTCACATTGCTGAGAAAAGCTAAGTCTATCAAAGTTAGTCATCGTAGATACAATGTGTCTATAATTGTGTATAATGTTCTCCTGGTTCTGATGACCTTTCTCAATATCAGTTTATATAAATCTCTCCAGGTCATTATGAAGTCTGTCTGCTCCTCTTTTCTTACAGCATAACAGCATTCCATTACAGTCATGTACCACAACTTGTTTAGCTATTCCCCAATTGAAGGGCATCCACTTGATTTCCAATTCTTTGCATCACTATAAGTACACTATATTGTACATATGGGTCTTCCTCCCATTTGTATGATCTTTGGGATACAGCCCTAGAAGTGGTATGGCTGGGTCAAAGGGTATGCATATTTTTATAGCCCTTTGGGCACAGTTCCAAAGTGATCTGCAGAATGGTTGGATCAGTTCACAACTCCACCAATAATGCATTAGCGTTCTAATTTTCCCACATCTTCTCCAGCATTGATCATTTTCCTGTTTTGTCATGTTAATCAATCTGAGAGGTGAGATGTGGTAGCTAAGAGTTGTTTTGATTTGAATTTCTCTAATAAATAGTGATTAAGAGAATTTTTTCAAATTATTACTGATACCTTTATTTCCTTCCAATGAAGACTGCCTGTTCATATCATTTGACCATTTATCAACTGGGGAATGACTTGCATTCTTATAAATTTGACTCATTTCTCTGTGTATTTTAGAAATGAGGTCTTTTTCAGAGACACTGGCTATAAAAATTCTTTCCCAATTTTCTACTTCCTTCCTAATCTTGGTTACATTGGCTTTGTTTGTACAAAAACTTTTCAATTTAATGTAATCAAAATTATTTATTTTGCATTTTATAATGCCTTCTATCTCTTGTTTGGTCGTTAATTCTTTCCTTCTCCATAAATCTGACAGGTAAACTATTCCTTGCTCTCACAGCTTGCTTATAGCATCAACCTTTTCTATCTAAGTCATGAACACATTTTAATTTTAATTTGATATACAATTAAGATATTGTTCTGTGCCCAGTTTCTGCCATACTATTTTCCAGTTTTCCCTGCTGTTTTTGTCAAATAGTGAGTTCTTATCCCCGAAGCTGAAGACTCTGGCTTTATCAAAGAGTAGATAACTCTAGTCATTGACCACTGTGTCTTCTGTATGTAATCTATTCCACCGATTCACCATCTTATTTCTCAGCCAGTACCAAGTAGTTTTGATGACTGCTGCTTTATAATACAGTTTAAAATCTGGTATTGCTAGGCCACATTCCTTAGCATTTCTTTTCATTAATCCCCTTGATATTCTGGACCTTTTGTTTTTCCATATGAATTTTGTTCCTATTTTTTTCTAGCTCTATAAAATAATTTTTGGTAGTTTGAGTGGTATGGCACTGAATAGGTACATTAATTTAGGTGAAATTGTCATTTTTTCTATTTTACTTTAAATAAAAGATGTGTGTGCTGTGGGGAGTTGCAGGTGCATATATGTCATTTTAAAGTGTGTTGTTTTTGTTTTTTTTTTCCCCCAGCTAATTCAGACCATCAGTGCTGTGGATAGGGATGCTTCTGTAGAAGACCATTGGTTTTCCTTCAATCTGTCTACAGAAACCGCAAGCAACTTGAGTTTTACTGTCAGAGATAATGAAGGTAGTGTCAGTTACATCCAGCCTTTCACCCCTTTCTTCATAAAAGATGCATGCATATAAAGGGTGTTAATAACAACATGTTTTGAACACTATTTTTCATCATTTCAATATAATCTTGGAAATTAGGTTACAGGAAAAAGAATGAAAATGGAGAAGGAACATGTTCACCATGGTAGTCTGAAATATGGGGACTGATTTTCTTAAAATTGGTCCAAAGGAGAAAGTCTTTGTTTTTTTTTTCATAAATGTTTAGTGGTTCTGTGCTTTGGCATGTCACAGAAACACTGAATGGCAAAGGAATTAGGCCCTATAAGTGCTAATTGCATTTCCGCTGTTGACTTTGTGTCTTTTAGTAGTTCTATCTCTATGTTTAACTGTGAAAGGGTTTGATGTATGTCTGTTTTTTAGATATGTTGCATTGATTGAAAGATATTTCTAATCATTAATTGGTGATCATAATTTTCTCCAGAATTATTCAGCTAATATGCTTCAAATGACAAAAAAGAATTATCATTGAATTCTCATGACTCTTTTCCCCTTTTCAACTTGAGGAATGTAGTTATCCAGAAAATAAGAAAGGAGGTGATGGTGAAGCTAATAATCCTACTTTAAAGAATGCATAAATCAATATATTCAAACCAAATTCTTCCTAACTTATCATGGTTTAACCAACCATTATAAAAAATCTAACTGGAGAGAAAAATACATACATTATATAACTGACTTTATTATATTATTGAAATTTATAAAAAAAATTTAATAACTTAAAATATCCTTGATATCTCTGCTCCTAAGTTTAGTTATCATATGAAACAAATAAACAATAAAAACATAGTTACCAGTTAGGTTTATAATTTTCTCAAATAAAATATAAAAGAAATTTTCTTCAGTTGTTAAAAAAAAGCAGCTCAGGAGAATTACATGTTAAATATAAGATTAACAATAAGGGTGATATGGTTTAGAGTCCTAGCATCATAGTCCTCAAGATAGAAGATGCTTGAGAGGTGATTTTGACTACAAATTCTTCATTTTACAGATGATAAAGCTAAAATATAAGTGATTTAGTGATTCATACGGAGGAAAAGAGAGATTGTTTATCAGGGGCTAGATCTAAACCTACCTAAGTCCTATGACTCCAGAACCAATGCGCTTTCTATTTGTCATAACATTTAAAGTATAAGCATTGATTTTTTTTATGAACTTTTATAAAGGCCTTTTCTGTGTATTCTGTGTATCAATTCTGATATTTATTCAAATGTTAAAATACTATGTTTTTGTAGACATTTTTTGAGTACAATCTGACAAGAAAACTTAGTTTTACAGCAGATTAAATTGCATTAAGGGGAAAACACTGAAAGATTATCTTTTGAGGCTAAAAGATGAGTAGCTCCAAATTCTGGTAAAATACACATCTCACAGTGACTTGGTTTATTATTTGGCTAAATCAATGTGACTATATTTTCAAAGTCTGTTATGTATTAAATAGGAAAAGAGTTTTCTTAACCATAGAATTAAATAAAATATTTTAACTAACCTTTTCATATAAAGAATCATTAATTCTTCCATGACTACCAGTAATCAGATTTTCATTGTTTTTCTCATTGTTATTTTGGCACTTTCAAATTGGATATTTTATATGTAATAATTGTAATTGAGGCAAACAGATGTGTCCAGCTATAAAAGAAAGCTTCCATGTATTTGAAGAGTAATAGGTCACACTCAAAAATAATAAAGTCAATTTATATAAGAGATAGTTTCATTTAATCTTGATAATACTTTGAAACATGATGTACACTTTATGAAATGTTTCTCTGCTTCACCTAGTTATACAGTGAAAAGGCATTTTGAAAAGTATTTTAAAATGTATTACCATATTTACAAAATTGTGATTAAAGTAGTGATATAACTGATGAATATTTCTGATTACTCAATATACCCAGTCTTTTTATAAATTTATATTTGCCTTGCTTTTTTTTGGTACCTTTAACTTAATTATACCTCTTCGTATTTTTCATTGAAAGAAAGAGCTGTTAAATTGTGTTTCTGTATTAATTTTTAGATAACACAGCTGGAATTCTGACCAGCAGGAGTGGTTTTAGCCGCAAAGAACAGCCAGTCTTCTATCTGCCTATTTTAATTGCAGACAATGGAATTCCACCACTTACAAGTACAAATACTCTTACTATCCACGCCTGTGAATGTGATGAGAATGGTGGTACGCAGTCCTGCACATATGGAGCTCTTACGTTTTCCATGGGTTTCAGCACAGAAGGTTTAATTGCTATTTTGGCCTGTATTCTAATAATATTAGGTGAGAAATACAGCACTACTTTATGATATCAATTGTTTTTATAAGATGACATAATCCATACACAGTAAGAAGTTTTTATGTTCTTTTTTAATACAATATAAAAGATCAGTATGAATATGGACATATTTGCTTTACTGTTGTGACATAGAAAATTACATAAACTTATTCAACGTACTAAAGCATTGACTAGGGACACAAACTGACAAGCTGAGAGTCAAAAAGTCTGTTGCAGTGAGGTGATGATCACAGTATGTCAATATGTTCATCTGTATGCAGTTTTCAAAAAATATTGTAGCTTGCTCCTAACAAAGGTCTATTTGTAATTTTTTAAAAAATAATAAGTATATAATTGCTAGAATTTATAAAGCATTTTGTATTATATATATGCATATGTATATATATGTATATAAATAGTCTTTTATGTACTTAACATAAATTAATACCTTTGATCCTCACAATAACCCTGGGGGTTTGTGCAATTATCCTCGTTTTGCATATGAGAAAACCGAGAAAGAAAAATAGAGTGATTTCTCCAGGATCACATAGCAAATAAGTATCTGAGGCTAGATTTGAACTCAGATCTTCTTAACTCCAGGTCCAGCTAATTATCTTATGTTCCATCTAGTAGACAAATAAAGCATATCACCAAAGCACTTATGAACATTCTGTCTGAAAACAATCATGATCAAAGCATGGGAAATATATGGGAGTTGGGAAGATGGTTTCATAATAGAGAGCTAGGCCCAGATATAGAGAAGGAAATGGCAAACCACTCCACTATCTCTGCCAAGAAAACCCCAAATGGAATCACAAAGAGTCAGATAAAACTAAAGGACTTAACAACAAAAGGCACAGATAATCATTGTTCTTTGAAAGGACAACAAGAGATTATCTCCTTTAGTTCTCTGCCTTCAAGAAGGTAAGTTATTATTCTTCCCATTTTACTCATGCTATAATCAGGACCTGATCTAAAAGAACGTGGCTAGTAATCTATGGAAAAACATATTGTTCCTGATACACTTGACTTTTATCATAAATATATATAGGAAGCATAAAAGAAAGAAAAGGTAAAATAACAGGAAGAACATAAGTACAGAGCTAACCAAGAAAGTGGTAGAGAAAAAAACAGAGATGAAGAAGAAATAAAAAAGACATTCCTATAAATATAGCAACTTCTCTTTTCCCTGTTGCCCCTAGCAGTTAGTGAGAAGAAAGGATCCTTGTTTTCCCATACAGATGGGAAATTACTGAATTGGATAACATAAGATATAGTTTTCATTGCTCTTAATAAGCTACTGTAGTCAAGAAACAGAAAGAAATAGTACTTGTAGGCACAGTAGAGTGGCCATTCATAGGCAAAGCGGGCTTGTAGTGACTTCAGGAGCAGAGACCATACTTGCTGACATTTTACATGAACAGATAACTAGGGTATGAAGGTTGGAGAGGTAAAATATCCATAAAATAATTTCTTTTGGAATAGTTATAAGCTTCTTCTCCTGCCCATATATATTATATTTTCATTTATTCAAATAAATGCCTATAAAGTGCTTTACAATCCATAGGTTTTAATATAAATTGTTATTTTTTCTATGGTTATTATCATTGTTCCTAGGAATGATCTTATTTTAATCTGAGCTCACATGGAAATGGTCCTTAGACAAGTCACTACCCAGCTATCATTATTTTGTATTTAATGTTTTATTAATTATTGCAAAGATGGATAAAATGGCTGCATTTGTCATAAAATGAAAATATTGGGATGTATTCTCATCTCCTGTAGGCTTACTGAAAGCATCTTCATAGTAACTCCAACAGTAGTCATTGGGGATGAGCTTTATCTTACCTTGTTCCAACATGATTTTAGTAACTTTTTCTAGGTCTTTATATTTTTCATTTTTTTATTCTACCCAGCTTGGAGGTTATAATTATTTGACATACAGCCATCCATTTTAAAAATGTTTTCCTTAAGTTTTTTATTGATCAGCATTATTATCAGGAAATTATAAGTAGTAGTTCTTTGTATGCCAACTTTAGTTGCAGTGTAACTTATTCCTAAGTTTCCAAGACAGGGTTGAAGTCTGTTTGTTTTTGTGTGTTCATTTTCTTGCCTTGATTCTATACAGTTTCTGTTATTTCCTTCAATGTTCTGCACTGATTACTAAATCCTGGCTCTTTAAGAAAAACACTTTTACAAGTTTGGTGATAGGGCAGCTAAGCGGCACAGTGGATAGAGTGCCAGGCCTGGAGTCAGGAAGACCTGAGTCCAAATCTGGCCTTAGACATTTTCTGGCTGTGTGACCCTGGGCAAATCACTTAACCCTGTTCTGGAGAAGGAAATGGCAAACTAGTTCAGTATCTTTGAAAAGATACAATTGAAATGACTGAAACACAACAGATTTCTAGTGTCAACAATCAGATCCTGAGTTATCATAAACAAATCTGCTATGATTACATAAACAAATTCCCCTGAATTAAAATGACAGAAATACTGATTTTATAAAAGTGTTATTTTACAAAGGAATCTAGACACATAAATGAGATGTATATCACTTCAAAAGGTAGTCTATACAGTGTTCTTCTTCCATCTAGAAAAACATCTAATGAAAAAAATTCACCAAAAAATTTTGAAAAAGCCCTGGATGTATTTAAGGACATACAAATGCATATGCGAGAAAAAGAAGACATTGTATTTTCCCCTCCTTTCTTTGGATTTTGATGGATGTAAAGGAAATAAAATTTTAAATAGATTGTCAATTCCTTCTGCTATAAAACCAACCACCTCAAAATAGTGTAGGTATACTGAGGCAGGCTCATTTCTTTAAAAACCATTAGCCAAAAAAGATTACTAAATTTCCTGAATCCATTTTACAAGTCCCTGTATAGTTAGCTATTCACCAGCAAATCTGTTCACTTTATATTCATAGAATCTCAGCTCTATAAAGTAAAGTTTATGCTTGAACTTGTAGCAAAATCAAGATTTGTAAAGTTCCATTGTGCTTTTAATATATCACAAATAGTTAATTAATCTTCCTCTGTGCCTGCATGTTTGTTTTCATGTTTGCTTTCATGTTTTCTTTTTCAGTGTTTGTCTTCATGATTCTGGGCCTAAAGCAAGGACAGAAACAGGCTCTATTTCCTGAAAAGAGTGAAGAATTTAGGGAGAATATTGTCAGATATGATGATGAAGGAGGTGGAGAAGAAGATACAGAAGCTTTTGATATTGCAGCACTGCGGACTCGGGCTGTAATGAGAACAAGAAAGACTCGGAAAAATATCACCACTGAGATCAGGAGTCTATATAGGCAATCTCTGCAGGTGGGCCCAGACAGTGCTGTGTTCAAGGAATTCATTTTGGCCAAACTTGAAGAGGCCAATACAGATCCTTGTGCACCCCCCTTTGACTCTCTTCAGACTTATGCATTTGAGGGAACAGGGTCACTTGCTGGATCTCTTAGCTCCCTGGAGTCAAGCATTTCAGATCAAGATCAGAATTTTGATTACTTAACTGAATTAGGACCTCGCTTTAAAAAACTAGCAAGCATGTATGGTTCCAGAGTTTAGGCAAAGAATTAGTTCTCTAGGGGATTTAAAAAAAAAAAAAGATATAGCAGGGTATATGTGATCCTGAGGTGAACCAAGCTGATCAAAGCAGCAAACCATATGTAAACAAGTGGACTCTATATCTTTGTATTGCCAATCAGCTTTTCTAGGTTTTCTGGCTATTGTCAAATCTGCTTCATTACTTACTGAGACAGTCCTCTAAGTTGTCTCCTTGAGACCACAAAGAGTTAATGGTTATTCTTAAGTGCCTGTTTTCTGTCTCATGTCTGAAGAGCAACTTGTGAAGTGGATAGAATCAGATTTTATAAGTTGTGTCTTTGGGAGAACCTGATTTCGAGATATAACTTTGTAGTATACTTAAATGAATGAATGGGTTCCTCCCTGAAAATCTTCTTTACTCCTCTAGTTCCTCCCTTGTAAATACTCTGCCAGAGTTAATCTTTAAACCGTCTCCAAAGTGAGGCAGATAACAGGATTATATTGATTAACCAAAGCTACAGTGTTTAAAATATGTGTTACACTTAGTAAAGTGGAAACTTGACTATAAAAAAAAAAAAGACATGGGAATGTGTATAAGAAGCACTTATGGGATATTTATTTATTTTTCCAATGGTAAAACTAAAATACTTTTATCACTATCAAAATGAAGATCTATTATGCAGTGTCAACATTTATTCATCATTAAATTTGAATTTGTATGAAATTATTGGGAAGTGTGTTAAATTCATAATTAACATTTAACTGGTATTATAAAGTTACAAAAAAGAGGAGTACTTTCAAGCTTGAATCAATTTTCATCTTAAACATGATAATCAGTTATATTGTCTATTACAGTACATAAAACCAAATACTGTACAATTCAGGACATTTTCCCTTTTATTAAGAGCTAAGAAGATAACTGATTTCTTAGCACAGGTTTTTTTTTTTTATTATGGAATATAAAATTAGGTGCAGTAGTCATTTTATTATAACAGTATTAAGGAACTTTAAAATGCTAAGCTGCTGGACATAAAACTTTATGGGTAACATTAGATAATAAGATAGTAAAACACTTTAATTTCAATCCACCTCTTCAGAAAAGGTTCTTTATTACATCAAAATCAAGTCGGACTTTAAAATCCATTTCCCGTTCTAGTTTTTGGATGGAAATTGTTGAATAAAATGTGCTCAGATGTCTTTTCTTTTACTGTTTCTGAATATCAAAAAGGAGAAAGGGGGTGAACCCAAGCTGTTGGATATCTACTCAATGATTTCTGACAGATTTTATTGGGTATAATTGAAATTGGGTGAATAAGTACATTTAGTGTGCCCTTGCTTCTGTTCACTAAAGGCAGAACTGTTCTTCCTTGCAATGAACTGGGAACTTTCACTAAATTCGAATTGGTGTCATGATCATTGTGTCAGAGAAAATAATACCTTCTTGTTCTCAGGTAAATGAAACTAAGGTATGGCAAATGTCCTTCTAGAGAAGAAAGTTAGATAAGAGCTGTATATAGTCTTCCAGAACTTTTGCTACTGTGTGCTTGGAAGAGAAATAGAACATGTCAGTCATGTGATAATGTGCCATCTGAGAGTGACTTTATATTCATAACAGCTTAAAATGGAAAACAACAATTCAGGAAGGAGGAAATTTTATTTGAGTTCCAATTCCAAACAGAAGTACACCTAGGGGCAATAAAAATTTGTTGGGTATTCTTGGTGCAGGAATTGGCAAGTATGATTAACAACAGATGAGAAAATACATAGAAAGTGGGCAAAAATTGAGTCTTATGGGAATGATTCAAAATCAAGATTTGGACGAATGACTGTACAAGTTTTAAGAGATGCATGTTAATGCTGTATTGGCACTCATGGGTCTAATGGCAATATCTAATGACACTGAAACAGATGTGGCAGAATGGCTTCTAATTTGGATATTAGAAATATTAATAACTAAACACATAGACAAGGGACATGACTACTTACTCAACTGAAAAGTTTCCATTTAAAAGGTAGGAAAATGATTGGGTTTTTTATGTCATTTACAAGTATAATTTCCTGGAAATTGTAAATGGTAATATTTCAGTAATGATTTCATATCTTTCTACTCATATAGAAATTATAGAAATACCATTAGCTATTTTTCTAATAGTTTAATGGCACAATCTTTAAGGACACACACATTTGTGTGTGTTTAATAAAATCCACATTGATGTGGATTTTTATGCAAATAGTGTAGCCTCTTTTTTATAGCTTCAGTGTGCAAATAGTAGTTATTTTGAATTTGGGTTTCTGTTTACCAGTTGTAGTGAAAATTGCTGATGTTATATGTAAAAAATGCTAATAGGGGGATTTCAAGAATTATCCAGACATGATATAAAATGCCCATCCCTGATATTAAAAGGAACAAATGAAACAACCCCCAAACTACCCTGCAACATGTGAAAATATAGGAACATACAGTCAATGTTAGGTTATCTATTATCTTGCTTTCACACATACCATTGTAAGAGTTTGTACTTCATTTTTTCTTATAACTTAAAATATAGATTTGGGAACTTTTTTCATAAAATCACAGTAGAAAAAAATGGAATATTATGGAAAAAGAATAATAGCAAAAATATAGAATAAGAAGAAAGGTATTTTTAAAATAAATAGTCTTTTAATAAGTTTTAGTAGGCAAAAGGTGATGGGAGGCAGGTACCATCTGGGGTCTCAAATAAGCCTGTACAAGGGGACTTCTGGAAGTCACATGTGCACATAGGAACCATATAAATATGAGACTCTGCAAAACAATTTCAGTTAATTTACACCAAATGTCAACTTGCTCCTCTAGAATCAACTCCACAGAACTGTAGTTAAAAAGACCGGGAAGGAAATTCAAAGCATTGCTGAAGGTGTTTTTTTTTTCTTTCTTTTTTCCTCTAAATAATAATTCTGGGCTATGAAGCTGTGGAAGACCTTCGTAAATTTCAGATTTTAAATGGTTCCTTTTATTTTTAACAAACATTTCCATATCTCTCTATACAACAGAATACACAAAAATAGGATTCAATAAGAAACTATAAGTCCGCATTTCATACAGTTCATTATTTAAAAAACAAAAAGATATAATTCATCCCATGCATTACATTTAAAACTGCCCATCTTGTCTGTTCCTCCTTCTGAACCATCTTACTCTTTGAACCCTTAGAGTACCTCAATGGCCTTTTAAAATCATGATCACTGTTTCTAAAATTACTCCAATAAAAACAGAGGTAAAAATTATTGTAATAAATAAGCATGACCAAGCACAACAAATCCAGAGTGGCCATGTTTAAACAATGCATGTTTCTGCACATCAAATCTGTCACCTCTCTTTCTCAGGAGGTGGGTAATATGCCTCATATTAGGTCCTCTAGAAACATGATCCAGTATTTATTTGATGAAAGTTAATGAATATTTCAAACTTTGTTTCTTGTTAACAGTAATTTTGTCATTATATAAATTATTCTAGTTTATTCACTTTATTTTGCATCAGCTCATACTTCCCAGGATTCTTTGAAATCATCTCTTCATCATTTCTTATGGCATAATTAATATTCATTATATTCATATTCCTGTTTGTTTAACCATTCCTCAGCCTTTTAAGTTTAATTTTTTGTATGATTTGTCATTTTTCACTTCTGTATCATAAGATGGGAAGCATCTTTCACCATTAGTGACCTGGAATTCTGGTTTGTCATTACAATGACTATAAGTCCTTAATCTTTCAAAGTTATCTGAATTTATAATACTATTATATTTGTATAACCTGTCCTCCTAATTCTGCTAACTTCACTTTACATTAGTTCACAAAGGTCTTCCTAGGATTCATTGAAATTGTCCCCTCCATCATTACCTATAGAAAAATAGTATTCTATCACATTTATATACATTAAATTGTTCAGCCATTCCCCAAATGATATGTATTTCCTCAGTTTCCAATTCTTTGCCATAGCAATACAAGATATAAATATTTTTGCATATCATTAGAGTTGGGTTTGCTTAGGACTCTTCCCTACTTTTATATACCCTCCTTATTATTCTCTCTTCTCCCTTTTTCTTCCTATTTCATTGATGAGAAAAATATCCATGTCTGTAACCAGTTGCATATATGTATTTTTCCCTCATTTAATTAGTTAAAATGAGAGGAAGATCAAAGTGACAGATGGCCCTCAATTCCTTCCTTCTTGTCATGTTTGCTTTTTTATGTTTCTCTTCACTTCTGTGTTTTCTCTTCAAGGTTAATAGCTCTAGTCTTTTGATCAAGAATTTTTGAATGTCCCCTCTTTCATAAAAGATCTATTTCCCCCCTTGTTGGATTATCAAACTAAGTTTTGCTATGTAAATTTCTATTGGTTGTAATCTCATCTAATTTGTTTTTTCAAATAATGCATTTCAAGCTCTTAGCTCCTTTTTAGTTGTGGCCAATACATCATGTTATACACTTACTATGGATCCAAAGTACTTGAATTCTTTCTCTCTTCTTGTAATATTTTTTCTTCTATTTTTTCTAAATTTCTAAAATGTTCCTGAACATTTCATTTTGGGGTTTGAGAATCATTTTTGTTTTTACTTTATCTCCTATCAGGGGTTGGAGCAGGTTTGCTATTTATTGAAATATGATGTCTAAGCTTTTTGGGGGAGGGAGAGGTACAGGGAGGATTTTTTTGGCCCAGCTTTCAGGTAGTCCATGATTCTTAAATTTTTCTCTCTTGGATTTGTTTTCCAGGACAGTTGCTTTTTCTATGAAAGAAGTCACATTTATTTTATTTTTTGCAGTCTTTTCACTTGTCATTAATCTTTTTTCACAAAGTCATTAGTTTCTGTTTAGTTCATTTTAATTTCAGGGTGTTTGTTGCTTGAGCAGCATATTTTACATGCCAAGCTATTATTTCTCTTTTGAATTCTTTCTTCCACACTTCATTTTTCCCCTAAGATTTATTCTAATGCTCTCAATTGATATGTTAAAGCATTTTAACTTTTTAAAACTCTTCTTCCTCTTCAAGGAATTTTAGTTAAATTTGTGACAAACTTTACTTTGAGGCTTTGCTTGTAGATATTTTGGTGTCGTTTTATTCTTTTGGATTTTTATTTCAAGTGTCTCTGTCAGCATAATAACTCATTATGGTAGCATTCTTTTTTGTTGTTCTCATTTTACTTATTTTTTCCAACCTACTTCCCAATTTCAGACTTGATATTAGGTCAAGGTTCTTTGAACTGCTAGAGGAAAGGCATCAGTCAGTCTTGTTGATAGCTTCTAGGAATATAGAATATTCTTATTCCTATATTTCAGAGATAGCTCATGCTTGGTACCTGCAAGCTTTCAGTGTTCTCAATGTGATCTGAAAGCACTTTCAAAGTGATCTCAAAGTGATCAAGAAGATCCAGGGAATGTTTAATTGCTGCCTTCCTGGTCTGAGCTCTTCAATTCATGTCCTGGATTTTGGACAAAATAATAGACTTTGGGCTCATCTTTTTAGGAGCTTCAGTAGACTGCTATTGGATTGAGCCCAAATCAACCAGTTTTTTAGCTGGCTGGAAAGATTCTGAATTATACATCTGTAGTTTTCCCTTTGGTGTGAGATTCCTGTCCTGATTATTACTCTGCAACCTTCAGACTAGGCTAGAAAATGCAACTGAGATCCCACTCCACTCAGGGCATCAGAGTTACAGAGCAACTGCTTGCTTTTTAACTATTTGCCCAGTACATAGTCTGGCATCTTCAACTCTCCTCAGCCTCAAATTTTACCCCTAAGTATAGGTCACCTAATTACTCTACCCTGTATCTTTGCCCAGAACTGAGTAGTGAAAGACAAAACTGCCAGTTCACTCCTGTTCCAACATGCTGCATCTAGTCATGGTAGTTTAATAAAGGTTTGGATTCTCAACTTGCTCCTGGTCACAGCCTATATCCCTGGGCACTGGAATGCTCCTTGTGTCCTGCTTCTGACCAGA
>CM053580.1:419529064-419600271 GCA_028627135.1 Pseudochirops cupreus | reverse complement strand
ATACTAGACTGAGAAGCTGTTTGTGCAGCTCAGACCTTGTAGATAAGCAGAACATCATATCTTCATGGAATAGCAGTTCCCAAGGGAAAAGAAAGCTCCTTTTGCCATCACCTTGATCCTCTCTTTCAGGAAAGGTTTGTCTTTTTCCCACCTTTGCTGCACCTTTCTCCCTTCTCATGCCACTCCACTTGAGGAGGAGATTTCTGATTTCTTCTTCCTTTGTTGTACTGTCATAACTTTGCAGGTTTCTATTTGGATTGTGAACTCTTTGCTCTGACTTTGGGTTCCATATGCATATGTATATTTCTTTTGTAATAAACCTAGTTTTCACGTAAGTTTCATGAAGTTGTGGTTGCCTGTTGACAATTTTAAACTAGATTTCTTCTGACTTCAACTCAAGCAAAAAACTAAAGAAAAATAAGATTTATTGGCCAATTTGAATAATACAGATAATAAGCAATAGAGGAAATCAGAATAAAATTTGAAAGAAAATCCCTAGAGGAAAAATCGGTATTTGAAGGATGAAATATGTTTGCCTAGGCAGAGGGGAGGGGAAGGATATTCTAGGCACTGATCAATTTTGTAGGTCAAGGTCAAAGGTTCTATAAAACACTTTTGGTGCCAGTGGATGAGAACTTTGTGCATCTTTGGTGAATGAAACTAAAGGAAATTGATTACTAGGAAGATGTGTTTTATTGAATATTTGTTTTTTTTCCCTCTAATCTTGCAAAGGCTTTAATATTATTTCAAAACAGAGTCCTCTGAGCTCAAGTTTATGAAAATAATATTAAGACTATTCTAAGGAGGATAGAAATGACATTCATTCCAGCAGTGCAATTCCTTTCTTCAAATGGAAAGATCAAAGAAGCAAAAATGGAAGTAAGCCATTTAAAGTTCAGATTATATTAGAAAATGAAATTTCAAAATTACCTGAGAGGATAGAATAGGAGAACATTTGTTTTAGGAATCAGTGTCACAAGCCTGGGTACTTCAGTTCTTAACTGAGGGAGAAAAGCTTTTGAGCAAAGTGAAAGGTGGTTTTTCAAGTTTCTCAATGAAGTGTGGATAATAAATTGGGAATTGTGCCAAGGACAAATAGTACATCATCTGCTTCAGATACAGGTAGCTAAATCATACTTGTCCAAGAAAATAGAATTTAAAAAATAATAGAATTATTATAACCCTTGTAAATAATTGTCAAAGAGTGGCTATGTCTAGTGACAAAGATTTATATAATAACTATAAAATATAATTGTGTTCAATCATGTCCCATACTTCATGTCCTCATTTGACATTTTCTTGGGAATGTTACTGGATATTTTTGCCATTTTCTTCTCCAACTCATATCACAGATGAGGAAACTGAGTCAAACTGATTTATGTAACTTGCCCAGAGTCACACTGCTAGTAAACATTTAAGTTCAGATTTAAACTCAGGTTTCCTCAACTCTAGGCTTAGCTCTCTAGTCACAGAACTACCTTTGTTGTTATTGTCCAGTCATTTTGATAACATCTTCATGACCCCATTTTTTTGTCAAAGATACTAGAATAGTTTGTCATTTCTTCCTCTACTGTCCCATCCTGCCACCTAAAATACAATCCAAAATTCTAAATTCTAAAAAATTTCTAAAAGAAATAGGTAAAGATAAATGACAAAGTATGGGCATAAGAAAAAGAACATGATAGTATACAGAATAGAGGGAGAGATATGAAAGGAGAAGAGTAGGACAGTTGGAAAAAAAAGTGAATAAACCCAGAACCACCACCTCCCACTCCATCCAGAACCCAGGTTGGATATTAAAGATGTTGGTTAAACATTTTGATTAGTGTTGTTATCTAATCAATGTAAAAATGAAAACAATTTCCAAAAAGGAGACTGGAATTCAAGGACAGAGGTATTGCAGATTATTTGGGAGATACTAATTTGTGTGTGACAAGGAGGTTTGTAGGGAAAGAAACAGATTGCGAGAGGGATCCATTTGGGTAAGGTTTTATTGAGGGAAAATAACTTCTATTTTTTTTATTAGTCCTGAATCAGAAAATCTTCATTATCACAACCAGCAGTGTAGTGTCTGTATAGGGGGAAAAAGTCCAAAATATAGTAGTAAGTGAAAAGCCATAAAAAGTTTAGCTCCGTGAAAGGTGGAAGCCTGAACATGGTGACATATTTGCAATCTTTTTTGTTTTTTTGGAAGGGGGAAATCAAGGCAATTGGGGTTAAGTGACTTGCCCAAGTTCACACAGCAAGTAAATGTGTCAAGTGTCTAAGGTCAGATTTGAACTCAGGTCTTCCTGACTCCAAGGTGGGTTCTCTATTCACTGTGCCACCTAGCTGCCCCACACATTTACAATCTTAACTTAGACACTGAGTAATGACTTAAGAAATTATGTCCTATGAAAGCCAAAACAAGAATATCATGACCTATCTATGAATAGAACGTGATCAATACACAAACTTATGTTTGCACATAACATTGACTTAACTCACAAACTCATTAGTACAATAATATCCACCAATCAGGGGTAATGTGCTCTCCAGGTTCTCCTGCCTTTGTCTGTTTTCTATAATTACCATGGGGATTTTGATGGATTCTTTGGTGGGGATTCATAGAACTCTCTGGCTACCACCCTAAACCAAAGATTGCCCCTATTTGTAAGTATTCATAATAACTGATTAAACTACTACCTAAAATCAATCTAGAGCTCTGTGGCCTATTTCTTTAGTATGAAAAGAAAACCTCATAGTTATGGGGTAGGTACAGGGTTCCCCAGCCAGGAAAATTCTGGACCTTACAATCAGTATCTTTATTATTTTAATCTTCCCTATTTGTAAAGTGATAGAAAAGGATAAGACTGCTATTGGTCTGGAACAAAAGGCTTAGCAGAAGGACTGATACTAATATTCTGAAATGTAAGAAATCAAAAAAGGTGACTGAAAACGGTGTTTAAAACATTTTTAAAAGATTTTAGAGAGTAATCATATCTATAAATTAGAAACACTTGCTGTTCATAAGCAAATTGTGTTTAAAATGTAAAGTTCTAAAACTATCAAACATATGAGTAAGAAACCTTGCAAACTCCTTGAATTATGTAGCACTTTTAGATAATCAGATCAGGCTACTTTGATACAAAATAGATCACATATCTTGTTTTTGAAAAGAATGAGAGCCATATTAATCAAGATCAATTTTCATTAATCTCTCCATCTAATGACATTCTGTCATATGCCCAGAGCTCCAATGTAGGCTGATTAAAAACAGATAAAGTATATACTTCTTTAAGTGGTTGTACTAAACAGCTCCTTAAATTTAACTTTTGAAAATGACATATTGTGGTTTAATTGATTTATAATCTTATAACCCATAAGGCACTCTGCATTTTGTGCTGTTTTCCTACAGTAACTCTTTCTGAAAATAGTAAAGCTCAGTTAATTCTATCGAAAAATTAAAGGTGATTAAAGACTTGACAGGACACTTTTCAGATTTTATCTTCTATAATGCTTAAATGAGTTCATAAAATTGTTTTATCTCCTCTAAGAATTCTTTTTATATAGAGGTTAAAAGGGAAGAGTGACTGAAGCAAAACTAAGGAGTTGGGGGAGGGGTGGGGCATTGGGGTTGAAAGGTGTAACTGAAAGATGAATTGTTGTCTTCCATATCTTAAGATCATTCCAGTTACAAATTCATGACAGAATGAAATAAAACCCCCTTTTATTTTTCCTTTGAGAGTATAGGACAGTATTAATCCAACTAAATTAAGACAAGTAGAAAGAAACATTTGCTTTAATTTTCACAATCCAGGTGAAATTTCTGTGTAAGGGAGAGGATTCTGGGAAGATGATGGAGTAGGTTAGAAAAATCCAAGCTCTCAAGATTTTCACCCACAAACAAGATAAAATAGCACTTTAGGGTGAACAAAGTGTGGTTAAAAATAAATAAGAATAGTGGCACAACTGAGGTCTTCCTGTGACAATTTGAGAAGATCAGAGGAAAAATCCCAGTACTAAATTTCCTCCCAGTGAAGAGTAAAGACCTCCAGGCTACAGATCTACTTTAACAATAAGCAGCAAGCCCTGAGGTTAGTTGGTTTGAAAGACTGCCTGGGTCCTAGCAGCAGAAATTTTGATCCGCAGATAGTGAGGGTGGTTGGGCTAGAGGTGATTACAAAAAAATAAATGTACAGCAAAGGAGAAATAATACAGTCATAGGAAGCTATTATGGAAATAGAGAAGATCAGGGTTCATCTCCTGAAAAGGATATTGAAATAAAGAAACCCTCAAAGAGTAAGAGTAACATCAAATGTTCACCTGTTCAAAGAAAAATCCATAGGATATCTTAAAAAAGAATTTAAAAATCAAATGACCAAGATGGAGGAAAAACTTTAAAAAAAAAAGAAATTTCTGTGTAATTTCTCTTGCTTTATATTGAGACAATTTAATTGGTCTTGCTTCAAGTTGTTTAATCAGCATATATTTTCCCCCCTCCCAAGGATCTGTCTTAATAGTTTTTAGTGGAGATATCCAAATGTTTCTTTAATGAGCTAATGAGTAACTCATGTTATAAACACTATCAACTTATAAGAATTGTTCCTCAGATTATTCTTATTTATTAAAATCTTGAAAATTAAAAATGTGGAATATTTAGAACATAAAAACACAGACAATTATTCCAACAGGAGAGACATGGTAGTTGAAAGCAGAACTTCAAAATGTGTAAGCCCACTTCCAAATGAAACAGATTTGGGATGGGTAAAGAAATCTGCCTTCAGAATATGATTCTAGATCAATGGAGAAGATACAAACTCAACCCCGAATGATTTGCTCAAGAGTGCTCCAGAGGTTACCAGGCAGCTCTAGAGAAGAGAGACATTATTCATTTTGGGTCCAGACTCTCTTGGGAATCCACTAGAGACAGGCAAAAAAGAGAAAGATAGACTTTGAAAGGCAGCCATTTAGAGAAAGCTGGTGTTTCATTGTGTCCCTAGTTTCCAATTTATCTCCCTAGAAACACCACAAATTTCTCCTCAGGTGAGAATAGGGCTTCTTTTTTGACTGAGTGAGGACATTTATCTAGTATACTTCAGGTATATTCTAATCTATGGAACATCGCAAATTTCTTTATAGTATCTATTTAGATAAATGAGTCTAAGCAGATAGTGTTGTATATAATATTTTCTGCTCTCTGTTTCCATTACTTCTGGATTCTATATTTTTGCCTCAAACCTCCAGGGGTTAATAGTCAGTCAATAAGCACTTATTAAAAGCCTGCAGTTTGTCAAATACAAAAAAGATCAAGGCACCCCCTTCTCTGGGTCTCTCGGTCTCTTTCTCTCTGTCACACACATGCAGAGGCATGCATGCATGATATACCTATATGGTATCTACTGGAGATAATCAACAAAGGAATGTACCATCAATGAGGAATATCAAGAATGACTTTTTGCAGAAGGCAAGACTTCAGCCAAAACTTGAAGGAAGTTAAGGAAGCTAAGATGAGAAGATAAGGAAAGAGAAAGTTCTTATCATTACAAACAGTCAGTGAAATTTCCTGGAGTCACAAGATAGAGGGTCTAGTATGAGGAATAGGAAGGAGACCAATCACTACATCACAATGTATATGAGATAGTATAAAAGGTAAGAAGACTGGAAAGGTAGGAAGGAACAAATTATTAAGGAGAAGGGAAGAAGCATTTTGTATGCAAGGCATTGTGCTGTTTTACAAATAATAACTAATCTGATCCCACAAGCACATTGTGAGCTAGGTAATATCTCTATTTTCCAGTTAAGGGAAACTGAGGCAAATAGGTTAAATGACTTGATCAGAGTCACAGAGATGGTGTCTGAGACCAAATTTGAAATCAGGTTTCCTTGAATTCAGGTCCAGTACTGCATTTACTGGGCCACCTATGAGCCTGTAATAGAGATTTGTGGAGAACTTGAATAGCCAAATAGAATATTATATTTATCCTGGTAGCAATTGTGAGTTCCTGAAGTTGGTTGAATAATAGTGAAGGTGTGTGTAGAGGGGGGAGGGGTTAGTATGGCCAGATTATGATTTAAGAAGAAAAATTTGACAGCGGAGTAAAGGACATATAGGAGCAGGGGAAAAATTTGAATCAGAGAGCCCAACTATCGAGCTATGGCAATAATCCAGATATGAGATTATAAGGACCAGCATCAGAGTAGTGGCAGTGTGAGGAGAAGATGTTAAAGTATGTCTGAGAGTTATTACAAAGACAGAAAAGAGAAGTTTAGATATGGAGAGAAAGAGACAGAGAGAGACAGAGACAGAGAGTTAAGG
This sequence comes from Pseudochirops cupreus, assembly GCA_028627135.1. Lineage (NCBI taxonomy): Eukaryota > Metazoa > Chordata > Mammalia > Diprotodontia > Pseudocheiridae > Pseudochirops > Pseudochirops cupreus. The sequence continues at coordinate 419,593,973 of CM053580.1, read as the reverse complement.
ATGAAAATTTAGGTTACAGCCTTGGGGACTGGGAAGATAATAATGCTCTCAACATTAATAGAAAGTTAGAAAGAGGGGAGGGTGGGCTGTGGGAATATGATGACTTTAGTTTTGGATACCATAAAGGAGTACACCTCTTCATGTGAAATAGGGTTGAAGGAGAAGGAAGTGACAGAAGGCATATTAGTGATGTGAAATAAAGAGAAGGAGAAAAGAAGAGAAAGCTCCAGGCAAATGTTCCTTTTTGTTTGTTTGTTTGTTTTTCTTTAGTAAAACATGAGGCATGGTTCTTAGTTGGAAAGTGGCAGAAGTGAGGGAGAAAAACCACAGATGGTTTGAGGAGTGATAAAAAGATTTCAAAAGGAATTGTAGTGAGTAGATAAATGGAATAATAAGGCAGTTAGGAAGGTATGAGAAAGATTGCCTTGCTGCTGTGAGGGCCCAGTAGAGATTATATAGTATAAATTTTTAGTGGACCTATTTAGTAGTTTCTTTATTTTCCACAGTTGCATTCATAAGTGTGTAGATATGAGTGAAGGGCTATCAAAGATATACAAAATGTTAAATTAGTACAGAGATGTAAAGCTATGCCTAAATTTTAGAAATTTTCCAAACTGAGAATTGAGCTACTTTGATCATTCTAATAATATTTTTTCATCTGAAAATTTCACCATTGCTCCTAGAATAAAGTGAGCTCACTCATAACAGATTGTGGCTAACTAAATCTCCAGCTTGTGAAGTACCACAGAAATAGACAATATCTAAGTGAAATAAGCTGCATCCAGGTCAGACTCATCCCCATCCTCAAAAGGGGAGAGGAAACAGAGACTATTGAGTCCCTAACCCAATACCAATCACTCACTAGTGGTGAGGAAGGTACTCTCCCTCTCATTCACATTCACATTCAATTGAGCTTACTCTTTCTCTTTCCTTTTCTTCTCTCTGTGACTAATCTGAAATATCAATACACCTTAAAGAGGAGTATAATAGTAAGTCAAGAAATGAAATGGTTTGATTTCATTATATTTACCTAAAGGTATTTTCCAAGTAAGTTACAGCTTCTAATTCTGTCCGTATGTTCTTTCTTTATGTATGTATGTACTTCCTTCCTCTCAGAAACTTAGACTTTCCATTTTCCTTCTACATGTGTCTCCTCTGACTTACTATCAGTATGTCAATTATTGCAAATTATTGAATCATTAATCATTAAATAACATATATCAGTAATAAATAATATTCATTTGTGTAATGATGCTAATAAAATTATTATAATATAATAATGATGTATTAATAAGATAGTTATAAGAAATACTGTATAAATAATTATTAATGATTGAATTAATAAATTAGTTTTTTACTTAGGCATATTACCTTTATGAATAACAGCTTATGTATTTGAAAATGAAAATTTCCCTCAAATAAACAAGATATAGTTTAATTATATATTTTAAAGCATTTATATACTCTTATTTTAAAGTAAGAATTCATCAGTGATTTATTGGGCAAAATCTGCCAAGACAGACTTTTGTAACATATATCAGAAAAACATATGTCCACAGAAAGGAGCCTTATTTATGCTCCAAACAGAGAACAAAAATGCTGCTTATTGCAGACATGATTAGATATGCACAAAAATATATTTCCTAGGAAAATTGAACAAAAAAGTAACCAAAAAGAGAAGGGTCTGTCAATATGTTGAGAAGTCTTTTGCCCAATTTTCATTTATCCTATAATTTCTTAACACAAAGTCCTTCCATTCCAATTTCTTTTGAACAAAAGAAAAATGAATCATGCTTTGCTCAGGCTAGCATAGCAAATGATGTTTTGGAAAGAAAACAAAAGGAAGGAAAGAAGGAAGAAAGGAAAGAAAGAGCAGTGGGAGAGAGGGAAAAAGGAAATGAAGAGAGGGAAGAGAAGGAAGGAAGAAGGAAATGAAGAAGGAGCAAAGAGAGAAAGAAGGGAGAAAGGAAAGATTGAAGAAGAAATGGAAAAAAGAGGAAAGAAAGGAGGGAAGAAGAAATGAAGGATGGAAAGAAGAAAGGAAAAGAGGACTCAATATTTATTTTCATAAGAAATAAATGTATATCAAAATAATAAATTGGAGAAATAGTTGATAACACATTTTGGATTGTCAAGCAGTTGAACAGTCCTACTTCTCAGAGTACATGTTTTTGATGGCATTTGCCAAAAAGATGATGATTCCTGCTAGGCTTTCTATATTTTTTTCTCCTCATCTTCATGACTAATGGCATATGTTTTCAAGGTAACTGGCAGGACATGGAGAATGGGGAAGTCTGTTTCTGTGAAACAGTTATTCTTCTTCTGCAGTTAATTGGTCCATATTGTGTTGAAAATGTCACCTTGTCCTCATTAGCACCATACTCTAACCAGCTGAGCTAACCAGCCTGGACATTGTACAATAACAATGATTTTCATATATACTGCACATTCTGAAAGACACTATACCGACTGCAAGAAATTGGCATTCTGCTTATTGTCCTCATCAATGATAGTCTTTCCATGTTTCTTTCTTATACCCTAGTAACACATCTTTCTGAAACTGGTACTTATCAGTCCATTTGGATATATTATAGGTTTGTATTCTAACATAAGAAAGTTGAAAGACTGCTAGAAAAACTATTATTTTCAAAATACTATGATTGTCCTGACCTATCATTGTTTGTAATCTTTATGTTTTTTTTTCTATTTGTTACATTCTGCCTTAAAAAAAATCAGGTTAGACTTCCAACAATCAGCCATTTGCTGTAGCGATCTGTTTCTCCTTTGGTTTTCTATTTCATTTGGGAATACACACACACACACACACACACACACACACACACACACACACACACACACACATTTAAACTAACAATGCAAGATCAATTTAATTTGGGAATTTTAAAAACATGTCTTTACATTTACAATGCAAGTCAGTTTATGTGCCCAAGGGTCCAGTGTCTAAAAGAAATAACCTATGTCCAAAGGAAATAAAGTATATAAGGGATTTAATAACCTTGCCTCTCATTTTATGTTTTAAAAAATATTTTCTTAGGAATGCATTTCTGCAATAAATCTCTAATTGTGTATGCCTGCAGGCATATGCTTATGCTCTTTGACTGTAGGACAGCTAGCCCCAATCAGCCAATGATGATTATGACAGAATGATTCACTAATGTTGAAAATAACCAATCAGCTGAGGACTTGGAAATATTTTTGAGAGATCATTATCTCTTATTCAAATGAAGAACATGAAGACTGAGAACCATGTTGCAGTGGAATAAAAAATAGTGAATATAGTTGTACACCCTGCAGCCATGCTCCAACAAATGATAAAACAATTTTAATTTTAAAATGGAATTATCTGTTGGATCACAGTTGTCAGAGGTTTCAAAGCAGATGTAATGACTATGTTTACCAGATAGTAGGGGCTAATAGCCAAACTGCCTGAAATGAATTGAATGCTTGGTTCAATGCCCTTTATGATCTTTTTCCAATCAATAGTGTCAGTCTTAGCTTCTATTCTTTGTTTTTATGCATACTATATTCTACCATTTAACATTTTGGTTAGCCAACATTGCCAAAGACTTATCCATCTCCATGTTTTTGTTCAAATGTCTTGTTACACTTTGGATTGTCTCAATACTAGCTTCACCTTCTTTCTATCTATTCTTCAAGGCCTAGCTCCAAAGCATGATCTTTTGTGTAGCTTCCCTCTCTCTCTTCAGTTCAATTAATAATAAATAAGTTCACCAATTGCAATAGTTTGTAAGCCAGTATAATTATTTCTATTTTTAAGATGAAATCAATAGAAAAATAGATATATAGAAAAATAAATATAATTGAGGAACTGTGACTAAGAGAAGAAAAATAATTTCCTGAAAATCACAGAGTTAGTTAGCACATGGTAGAACTAGTATTCAAACACAGATCTTCTAATTTATGGAAATGTCTCTCGAGTATTCTTTCCATTTTCTGCTGAATGAGGGGCCATCTTCATCACTGTCACCTTCACAAGTCATGTCAAGCAAGTACGGTGTGTAAGAAGCTCTGCAGAATAATAATGGCCAGCATTTACTTAGTTCTTTAAGGTTTACAAGGCACTTTACAAAAAAAATTCATTTTATCCTCACTACAACTCAGAGACATAGGTGCTGTTATTATTCATATTTTTTAGATCAGGAATGTAAGGCAAACAGAGGTTAAGTGACTTGCCCAGAGTCACACAGCTAATAATTGAAGTCAATTCTTCCTGACTCCATGTCCAGTACTCAATCCACTGCATCAGGCATATTTTGGAGACATTTTACCACCTTTAGTAACTGTTTCTTTATCCATTAGGTTATATGAGACAGATTCAGTGTTGAGTAATAGTCATAGAAATGGGCCCAAAGCCAAGAAGACCTAGATTAAGTTCCTGCCTCTGACACATATGGATTCCATCACAATCTTTTAGTCTTATAGGCAACTCTCTAAAATTACAAGTTGCAAACAGAATGCTACCCTGCATTGGTAGGGGGTGTTTCTCTCATTGGAAATTTCTTATATCAGTGAAATAAAGGTCTAATTCCTATCCATATATGTGACACACACATAGGTGCATATGTGTTTGTGTATGTATATATGTGATTTGATTTTCCTTAACTGAGAGTACTCAATATAATGCGATTGTAGTTGATGACAATGACAATAATAATCCAAAGACTCTCATTCGTTCATTTAATCAGGGAATTTTTATTTCACAATTACTTCATTCAAGACTTTATGGTAGACCTTGTGGCAAATATAAGGTTGTATAAGAAACAGGCCTTGTTTGCAAGAATCTTACAAGCTACATGAGAAAAAAAAAGGCAATAAGAACCACACAGTTCTTAACAAATTCAGGGTTTTTTTTGTTTGTTTGTTTGTTTTTGAGGATGAATGGTGCTGTAAAAATACTTAACGATCAAAATGAGTGGAGAGATCACTGGCATTGGAAGAAACACAAAAGTTACTTGGCATTTACTTTCTCAACAAAAGACACTTCTCATCTCCATATGAAAATGTTTCTGGTCAGCAGAAGATACTCGTTACTCAAGTGGGCTTTAGAAATCCAAGTCCAGGGTGACTAGATTGAATATAGATGGGCCTCTTTATGTCTTTAGTTGAAGAAGTGTTATCAGGGAAGCCAGGGCCAATTGAGTCCCAGGGATAGCATTGTCCTAGGCCTACCACATGTTGACTTTGGGATCAGAGTGAGGAGAGAGAGAAAGGGCAGAGAGGTAACTCTTGTCAGGGAAATTGGAATAAATATTCCAGTCAGATTTGGTTCAGGGTGATGTTTTGTCTTCCTTAAAGAAACATATTTCAATTTTGTGGAAGAGAAGTAAAAAGTTGTGCCTTTAACATTGGGTGTAATGGGGTGGAGGGAGGAGAGATGAAAAATATAGATGAAGTTGAGATAATGGAGATCTCTGAATGACAAGTCAAGAGTTTGGAATTCACATTTCAGACCTCAAAGTCTGATGTGGAGGTAGGTATCATGGTTATGAATTAGATTTAGATTAAGCTTACTCTAGGAAGTTCTTCTCAGGTTCAATTTTAGTGCCAAATCACGAACCCTCTCCGTTATCAAATGTATTGTGTTTTATAACAAAATAGTGTGCATTATTCTAAATATATACATAGAGTATACACACACACATAATGAGAGAGAGAGAGAGAGAGAGAGAGAGAGAGAGAGAGAGATATCAATCTTTCAAATTATAAGGAAGCTTTATTTATGAAATCTTCCAAGATTCCTTTAATTTGCATCAGGAGATTTGTGCTGTTCATGTAGATAAGGAACATGCTTTGATGGCAGATAATTAGAAATTTTTTAAGGTTTTTTTTGCAATGTTTGCTGTTTATAAAATCTGATAGAGGTCAGGCTGATTATGAGATATACTATGGTATGCATATCATTTGATCATTTAGAAAAGTAGAGGTATTCATGGTGTTAAGGAAAGAGGGGGGAAAAAGGAAAGTATGTGTATATACTATATATGTAAGTATATGTATATACACATACACATATGCATATACATGAACACACAGGCATGGAAACATTCAGAAATTTCTTTAAATGAACATTTCTTGAGCATTTATTATGTTGAAATAACTATGCCAGAAAGTCTAAAACATGAAGAGAAAATAACACAGCCCTTGCTTACTATCTAATGTAGGAAAATTGTCAGGCAGTAAAAAAAGGATAATATCAAACAATGATTAAAAAAACAAAGAAATATTCCAGATAAAGTGGTCCAGTAAAATGTGAAGAACAGAGCATAGCTAGGTGGTGCAATGAATAGAGTAGTAACCCTGGAGTCAGGAGGACCTGAGTTCAAATGCGGCCTCAGACACTTTACTAGCCATATGATCTTGGACAAGTCACTTAGTCCCAATTGCCCTGCATTCCTCCCTCCAAAAAAGAAAAAAAAAATACAACAATTGTGAAGAGTAAGAGATCCTTTTTGGGATAGAGATCAGCAAAGACTCCATATCAGTTGTTACAACTAAAAAAAAAAATGATAAAAGACATTTCAAAAAGGACCTTGAGAGAACTCTAAAGCCAATAGAAAGGTCCATCAAGTACATCAGAGGCAAGTGGTTTGGTGTTTCAATGGAATCCCTTGAAAACTGCACTGCCAAAGACATCCAGGCACAAGTAAAAAGGGGCAAGTGAAGAGGCCTGGTGAAAGTTTTACTTCTGCCTTACTAAGAAAGAAGAGCCTCACATTCAAATATCATTTTGTAGTAAGAAAGGGAGAAAGAAGGAAATAAACATATATTAAGCACCTACTATGTGCCAGGGATTGCAAAATACTTAGCAAATACTATCTCATTTAATTCTCATGACAACTCTGTGAGGTAGTTGCCATGATTATCCTAATTTTACAATTGAGGACACTGAGGCAATAAGAGGTTGAACAGCCAGTCCAGTGTTACTCAAATAATATTTATCTGAGAATGGATTTAAACTTGGATCTTCCTGAATCAAGGTTCAGGCAGGTTGGCTCAAAGGTGTTTATCAAAGAGATGTCAGGAAGCATCTTCTAGTGAGTATTGACAGATGGGGCAGAAATAAACCAGTAGGAGCAGATATTGTCTGTCTGAATTATAGAAGGACATGAGTCCATCCATGGATGAAATCATGGAAATGGTAGCTAAGTGAATATCATCGCATTACAAACAAAACTAAAAGATGGTAGGATGGCCCAAATAATTCTTATCTATAAAATAAGATTATGCTTCCAGATTTGACCATGAATTGCAAATTATTCACTTTCAGCCAACTGGTAGAAGATATGTGAAAAAAAAAAGGGGGGGGTGGGTTTCTGAATACAGACCAAACCTAATCTATTGAAAAGCAGACAGTATGACTCTGTAAGTGGACATTATGCTTATTTATCTATGTGAGATATATGAGGAGCTTAATAAGTGTGTGGAAAGTGGAAACTAGGGAATGTACTTTATTTAGATTTTGCACAAGCTATCTATCTGGACTGTACCTTCTGCTAAACTTTGGCTCTTTTAATCCCTACCTTCCTGTAATGCTGGTCTACTAGGATCCCACTTCCTATGGAAAGTCAATCTTGATCCACCTAGTTTTTATTGCCCATCAAATTATATTGCACCTGTGTATGAAGTTAATGTTGTATCTCTTCTTCCCACTAAGTAGATTTTAAATTCTTTGAAAGTAGATATCATTTTTTCATTTTATCTTAATGTCCTTAGATGCATACATTAAGCCCCATAACATGACAGAGACGTTTCAAACAGATTTGTAATCAGTCAAAGTTTAGGCTGACTATCCACACTGGAGAGATCAAGGGGATGAAGAGTGTACAAAGCCCAGATTACAACATGTAAAAGCTATAGAACTGGTCCATAAATATGTTTACTGAGGACAGACAATATAGCTACAAATGGGGTACAGAGTTAAACATTAGAAGGATTACTCATAGGGCAGCTAGATGGCACAGTGGATAGAGCATCAGGCTTGGAGGCAGGAAGGTCTGAATTCAAATCCAGCCTCAGACACTTACTGACTGTGGGAACCTAAGGAAGTCCCTTAACCTTGTTTCCTTCAGTCTTCTCATTTGTAAAATGATCTGGTGAAGGAAATGGCAAACCCCTATCTTTGCTTAAAAAAAAAAAACTTCATCAAAAGAATCACTTATAACTGAACAATTCATCAAATTGTAAAAATTTTGTAATTAACACAAGCTTCCCATGATTAAATAGTCTTTTTAAAAATATTATTTTTATAATGTAGCTTTATGTCTGGAAGTAATAGGATATACCATTCTCCTATGAATTAAAAATGACTATCACAGGACGATTGGTAGGGACATGGTGGGTATAAACAAACAGGCCTATCTAACAAATAAAGAACTTTGAAGAATAATAATAAAAAGACACCATCGAGTAAATATATGATAGAAAGAAAAGATGGGTTGGTCTTGTGGTAAAGAGAGGGAATGACATTGGTAATCCAGAGTGTTTCACTGCTACCTAAAAACCACAGTACATTGAGTGCATCCTTTCTGGTGAATTTATAACAATGTAAATGAGTCACAATAAGTCAATAGGCTATGAGCTTCATCAATGGTGAGAGTTTCCTTATTGGTTAGATTATGGATCTACTTGAGTACTTGTATATGCTTAACACAGTGGTGGTTGCACAATAGATGCTAAATATATGTTGGTTGATTGAATGACTAAATTTTAGGCTTTAAACATCCTAAAGAAAGATCATCATTTGAATTCGTGTGACTATAGGAAATGATAATTTTTGTCAAGTTTAGGTAAGGTAGAGAGAGCATCAGTCTTGGAGACAGGAAGACTCAAAACCTATCTCAAATATCTACCTGTTGTGTGACCATAGGCAAATATTTAACCACTCAGTGCCAATGAAAGAACTATGAAAGAAAATCTTTTTATAGTTCTAAATCTTTGATTCTATGACTCTATGGATAGAAATAAAGAATTTTACAACTTGACGGGAATTGTGGAAATATACTTGTGCAAACTCTTAGGTTACATATGATTCCCAGAAAAATTGTCCTAAAAGTCAGTGATAAAACCAGCTTTAAAAAGGGGAAAAAAGGAATGCAGAAAAAAAACGTGTGCTTATCTATGTATTTATCAGCTCTTGAATGATTCTATTTTTCTCCTCTGGAAATGTATAAGAAGGACTTTATATTGTAATCTCCAAGTTGCTAGTTTTCTCTAAATTTGAGTCCTATCAACCCTATTTCAAGTAATGAAATACCAAGTTAAAAAGACGTATTGTAATAAGTTTTCACTAAACTCTTTAAAAGGACCAAAAAAATGACAATATGGGAAAGAATAAGTTAAGGGAAAAAATAATATGCAATTCTTGTAAGAGCCAGCTAGGTGACAGTGAATAGAATGCTGGACTTGGAGTCAAGATGATCTGAGTTCAAATCTTGCCTCAGAGACTTGGTAGCTATGTGACATTGGGCAAGTCATTATACTTGTTTCAGCTTCAGGTCCCTCATCTGTAAGTGAGAATAATAATAGCGCTTACCTGGCAGGGTTTTTGTAAGGATAAAATGAGATAACAATTATAAAGTATTTTAAAGTTCACAAACCTCAAATGCTAAATGTGAATAGCTGTTATAAGTATCATCTTCATAGCAATAGCAGTAGCTGTACCAATTATAAAGCCAAGCACGAGCAGCTTTCCAGAGGATGGCTGCTGTGAGCAGCTTTCAAGGTTCTTATTACATAATATAGTGAATACTCTATTTATTCAGTAAAAATTAGAACAAAACATTCACAGAAAATCAAGGTACAGCATTCAGAATGTTACAACTTAACAACTTATCACTACCATGGCCACATAGTTTTAACCAAAGTGATCACATAGTTTTGAACAAAGTATATTTAGTCAATCAATCACTTAGTAACTCAATCATTCAATGATAAAGTAGAAAAGATCAAAGTCCTCCACCCATGGGGCACACTAAGTTACAAATCAATCACTATTCAGTCATCACTCACTATTCAATCATCAGTCACTACTCAGTCATCAGTCACTACTCATAATTTCATCACTACTCAGTACTCATGGAGAGGTCTTTTCATCTTGACTCAGGGCAGGCTTTCAGCTTCCATGGCTCCTCTTCCATGGTCCCAGCCCCTGCCCAAATCTAATCAACTGCCACCCGAGTTCAAAGGCAGACAGCTCCCCGCTCCTTTTCCAGCTCTCTATGCAGTTCCTGCTCCACATTGGAGCTGACAGTGTCCAGTCCACCTTAAATCCTTCACAGTACCTGTTCCTTGGAAGACAAGGCTTAACAAAGCCACAACAGCATTCATACACATTAAAAAAGCCACAACAACATTTGTACAAAATACTGGCACCACAGTCATGACTCCTCAGTCTTCAACAACTCCAGCTGGCCCTCATAAATCCTCAGCAGCTCAGCTGGTTCTCAGAAATCCTCAGCAGCTCCAGCTGGACCTTAGAAGTCATCAGCAGCTCCATTCTCCAAATCAAAATCACATTCTCCTATTCTCAAAATCAATCCAAAAAATTCTCCACAGAAATCCCAGTCCAGCAGCAGCCCAGCCTTCAGATGCTCATCCCAAGAAGTTCTTACTATCCAGCTTGTGCTCTTCCATAAATATGGTATAGCTCCTTCCTGTTCAGCCCCTTCCCATTATGTTAGCAACAGGGGTTCATACCTTCTGTTTCTTTAATGCAGGCTTAATTTGAAATGAGGTACTAATTACCTCTTAGCTTTCCAATAAAAAGGGATCTTCAAATGTCATTACCATTATACCAATAGCACTAGCAGTAGCACTAGTAATTGTAGAAGTAGTCATGGTAGTAATAGTGGTAGTAGTAGTAGTAGTAGTAGTAGTAGTAGTAGTAGTAGTAGTAGTAGTAGTAGTAGTAGTAGTAATATGATCTCTGAATTATCATGTATGCTTTCAAAAAAGAGACTGAAATAATTGTATTACTTTAAGAGCATGGTCATTGTATTCCTTTTATGCATTTCATCATATTGTATTTTTTACTGTACATATTTGCATACATGTCATCTTTTTATTGTATCTTGTCTTTTTGTTTCCTGCTTCAAATAGGATAGCAAGTTTTAACAGGTGAATATGTAGAGTTTCTTAATTGAATAAGTGAATTTTCTTTAGTAAAAAAAAGGCAATTCTGGACATCGTGAAAGTTTATGTGAACAAAAAAGGAAGCATACTCTTGGAAGACTATTCTTTCTGAAATGGCATAGTCTCAAATGCCTTTCGAGACAGAGAGTAAAGCTAGGTGTGATTTAAAGGCAGAAAAATGATCAAGCAAAATGGGGTGTTTTATTTAAAGAAATTCAAAAGTTAAGTTAAGCAAAAAATAAGGAGAAATGTGTAGTAAAACTACAAAATTCATAGGATCATTAAAATTCATAAGAAAATTCATAGGAAACATGAGGAAAGTATATAGTCACAGTAGCAATGGATATGTGTCTGTGGACATACTTAGTATTGTAGGACCCTAGCCCCTATTAACTTTTTTTTTCCTTTAGAAAAGATTGGTGGACAGGGCTAGCATGAGGATTTTCTTTTAAAGGATTCTAGGTTGAAGGTTCTCATTAGCAAATCAAGCTGCCAAACTCATCTTGACTCCAATGTCCAATCCCTTTGTCATGATTCTTTTAGCAGATATTGAATTCTAGGTAGCAGATATCCAAACTATGGGCTTACATTTCAAGCTTGAATGAAGTCCACCTTTACACAGAACTAAATAAACATTTTTAATATTTTGCCACAGATATTAGTTTAACTTGAGAACATTCGAATTTGCATAATTCATAGAAGATAAGTTCATAATGGATTCTAAAGGGAAGTTAAAGCTGTCTAGCTATAAGCCTGACTTTTTGAAGTTAGAACATTTTCTAGGGGTACAGACCAATGTAAACACCAAGAAAGACTGATTGAGCCACTAGAGTTCCATCCATTAAAGATTAGTGACTTTTAGACTTCCTAACATAGACAATTTAAAAAGGGGTTTTTAGGTAAATAGGAATTAGTTTACCTGAAAAACTGATTATATAGACCCAGAGTCATTTGTCAAAAGGAAAAAAAACAAAAAGGAGTATTTGCAAAGTATTAGTTTTAAGGTGTTATTTTATTGCATCTGATATGTATAGAGGCTACCATAAATTTGAAAGAGAAAATGTAATGTGTCTACAGGGGCATGTTATGGGATGATTATTTTTCACCTAAAATTGAGTCAGAGACAGAGATTCACAGAACAAAAAGAAAAGAAAAAAAAATCCTTAGAGGGTTTTTTTTTTGTTTTGTTTTTGTTTTTGTTTTTGGTTCCTTCATGCTACTATTTCAAAAACTGCAGCAATTAGATTTAGTAAAAATTAGACTTCAATTATAAAATTTGTCAGGAAAATATGGACAACCTCTGAAACAGATGATATGATTGTAAAATTCTGCTATATCCTGAAGACGATTTTATTACATATGATTAGATTTTCTATGAAACTATTTCAGAAATGATAATACATTTTTTAGAAGTATAAATTTATCCAGGATAGTCAGAAAAGAGAATTAGGGAAAGTAGTTAAAATATAGATTCCTCTTGTCTCTATTATGTGAGATAATTTACCCTATTCAAACTCTCCCTTTCTCCTTCTCCCAATATATTCCTCCCTCACCTCTTAATTTTATTTTTTAGATATTATCCCTTCATATTCAACTCATCCTGTCCCCTCTGTCCACATATACATGTATACAAATATGCCCACACTCACATATATATATACATATATATATATATATATATACACACACACATATGTATGTGTGTATTTGTGTATATGTGCGTATACATATATGTGTGTGTATGTATGTATATATATATATATATATATATATATATATATTTCTTCAACTATCCTCACACTGACAAAAGTCTCATAAGTTAAAATGATTGGTTTCTCATTTAGCAATGTAAATAGTTCAACTTTAGTAAGTCCCTTATGATTTCTTTTTCCTTTTTACCTTCTCATACCTCTCTTTGCAAAAGTCAAATTTTCTCTTCAGCTCAGGTTTTTTTCATTAAGAATGCTTGAAAGTTCTCTATTTTATTGACTATCCATATTTTCTCCTGAAGTATTATACTCAGTTTTGGTGGATAGGTGATTCTTGGTTTTAATCCTAGCTTCCTTGACTTCCTGAATATCATATTCCAAGCACTTTGATCCCTTAATGTACAAGCTGCTAGATCTTGTGTTATTCTTATTGTATTTTCACAATACTCAAATTGTTTCTTTCTGATGGCTTGTAATATTGTCTCCTTGACATGGGAAATCTGAAATTTGGCTATAATATTCCTGGGGCTTTTCTTTTTTGGATCTTTTTTGAGAGGAGATTGGTAAATTCTTTCAATTTCTATTTTGCCCTCTGGTTCTAGAATATCAGGACAATTTTCTTTCATACTCTCTTGAAGCATGCTGTCTTGGGTCTTGTTTTGATCATGGCTGTCAGGTAGTCCAATAACTTTAAAATTATCTCTCCTGGATCTATTTTCCAGGTCAGTGGTTTTTGCAATGAAATATTTCACATTGCCTTTTATTTTTTCATTTCTTTGGATCTATTTTATCATATCTTGATTTCTCATAAACTCATTAGCTTCCATTTGCTCCAATCTAATTTTGAAGGAATTATTCTCCTGAGTGAGTTTTTGAAATTCCTTTTCCATCTGGGCAATTTCGCTTTTTAAGGCATTCTTCTCCTCATTGGCTTTTTAGGCCTCTTTTGCCATTTGAGTTAGTCTATTTTTAAGGTGTTATTTTCTTCACTATTTTTTGGGTCTCCTTTAACATGCTGTTGATTCACTTTTCATGATTTTCTTACATTATTTTCATTTATATTTCAAATTTTTCTTCTACTTCTCTTACTTGATTTTCAAAATCCTATTTTGAGTTCCTCCATGGACTGTGATCAGTTCATACATTTCTTGGAGCCTTTTTATGCAGGAGTTTTGACTTTGTTGTCTTCTTTTGGTTCTATATTTTGATCCTTTTTTGTCCCCTCAAAAGATTTTGTGCTCTGGTTGCATTTGCTCTGTTTCTTCATCTTGCCAACCAATTTCTTGACTTTTGAGCTCTTTGCCACAGTAGAACTATGCTTTCAGAGTGGAGAGTGCTGTGTCCCAAATTTCTGTGGTTTTGTGCGTCTGTTGTCAGAGTTGTTGTAACAACTATGAGGAAGATGCCCTCTCTACAGCCACCACAAGCTCTGGCACACTAGCATTCCTCACCCAAGGACCACCACCCAAGACTGTGACCTGGATCCAAGCAGGTCAAAGTTAGAGTGATTACCCCCTGAATGGTTGCTTGGTCCCCCTATGATCTGCAGGCCAGGAGCTCTGGAGGCAGCCATGTGGCAGCAGCTACAGCTGCTGCACATCTGCCACTTCTGGTACCCCAGGGGCAGAGAGTAGACCTTGTTCTTCTCTTACCCAGTTCCAACAGAGTTCCCTACTGATCTTTTACTTTCTCTTTGGTGTTTATGGGTTGAGAATGCTGGAAACCATCACAGCTGCTGGTGATTCACTTTGAAGTCTGCTCTAGGGGGGATATGTTATGGTTCTGGGCTACTCAGGTGTGTGCCAGCATAGCCCATGTGAGACCACTCTCTGCTCCCACACAGTGAAATAGACATGGTTAAAGAGTTAACAAGAAAACAATTGTGTTTAAGAACATTTTGTTTGTAATGAAAAAAAAATCAAGACAATATGCATGCACCTGATCTCATAGCATAGAAATACATGCAGGAAATTCAATCAAATTATATGGAGGAATTTATAGCATCAAACCTAGACAAATCTAACAATATAAATAAGAAAGAAATTAAGGACTGATTAAGATTTTAGATGAGTTATAAATAGCATCTTTGGCAATTACTGAATAAGGGGAAAACAAAATAAATGTCTGTTTTTCAGCTGTACATGGCTTTTTACAGAAATTAAACGTGGACATAAAAAGTTCACAAATAACTCACATCTTTACTCATTACAATATAATAAGAATTACAAAAAGTAAAATGCCTTTGAAGAAATGATGGGAACTTAAATAGTAGCCAAATAAACCAAATCACAAGATTTGCCAGGTACAGAACATATTACAGAGTAAAATAAAATTTTATTAAAGAAAATGATGATAAAAATTTACAGAAACTTTTGGGATGCTTCTAAGGGAGTCCTTAAGAAAAAAAAAATTTCTATCCTTAATTTAAGCATTTTTATCAAAAAAGAAAGAGACAAAAAAACAAAAAATGATGCTTTAATCTGAAAACAAATAGAATGGTAATATTTTTTTAAAGAAACCAGGAAAAATATAGACAGAAATTCTAGAAGGGCAACAAGCATTTACAATGTGCCAAGCACTGTGCTAAGCATTAAGGATACAAATAAAAGATAACCCCTGCCCTAAAATTGTTAAGACTCTAATACAGACAATACAAAAGAGAATTGCTTGTTTCAGGTGGGAAGTAATTGTGTTGGGACATGGTGTTGAAGTTGGGAAATTCAGAAGAAGAATGAGAAGGGGAATGAATTTTGACAACCTGGGCACAAGGAGGAACTTGGCAATGAGAGAAGGTGGCTGACATGGTAGAGGGATGTTCCAGGATAAGAAGGTGGCAGGGGCTCATGGATGTTTCTGGTTAAGGAAGCCCTTCCCTTTTTATCCCTTTTTTCCCTTCCCTCCCCCTTTTCCCCCTTCCTTGATTCTTTCCTCATGTCTAAATATTTTAATGGTCTAATACACCCATTTCCAGCAATACTCCTTCCCTCCTCAATTAGTTTTCTTAAACTTCAGAAAGAGAAAGATATGTTGTCATTAAAGTTCCACCTTCTAATTTTGCTAAATAGGTTAATATATATGTGTGTGTATATATGTATACACACACACACACACACACACACACACACACACACACACACATATATACAGAGAGAGAAAGAGAGAGAGAGAGAGAGAGAGAGAGAGAAAGTCTCTGCAGTTATGCAGCTGAAATATCAGAACACAGCTTTTTCTTCCTTTCTTATATCAGTGAATGACTAGAACAATCTAGTTAGGCTTCATACCAGAGTTGCATGTAAATAATACTGAGTCATTTAGCCAGAAACAGTGCTCATCCCCAAGTGCTGAACCATTTTCCCATATGAATAGATACTCTGGATATGTTTCATATAGCATGTCATTGCTTGTTCCTTTTCAGTCAACTCTTCAGAAGTCTTGCTAACTTTACCAGAGCCATTTTCTCCCCACCTCCCATGGCATAAACTCACCAATAACATTTTTTGGCTTGCACCAACGGAATAAGTTTCTGGTAACATTCTCCTAGAGAAATCATAATACAGGAATCACCATATTGGAGCTGGTGGTCTCATCAGTAGTAATGAAGACATTAAAATATTATGTTAATATTTCATTGACTGGTCCAAGATTATATCAGGCTCCATTATCTCTCTTATTTACTTCAGTTGCATGTTTACAATCCTATAGTGCTTTGGGTGGTTGCTTCATTTCCATATCCTCACAACCAATGAGAGTCCAGGTACCAAGATATAAAAGATTAAAGTTTAGAGACCCTCGGAAATATATGGGTAAATAATTTAATAAATATGAGGCTAAAATAATTTTGCATGACAAGCATAACAATTACCTTTCATATTGAATTTCCAAACTTGATATTTATCAAGTTCACAGAACCAAATAGAATATTTTCATGTTTTTAACCTAAAGCAAATTGAAGAATGTATCTATGTTTTCAATCCTCTAAGGATTTTGCTTCCTTAATTCATTGAAAATATAGGGAATATTAAAAATACCTTTGATATTATGATAATCAACTGAAATGTGGAAAATTATATATGTACTTTTAGAAAAGCCCACACAATTGAAAGGCTGATATTTTTGTACAACCTCCTCTACCAGCCGAAATTTTCTTTGCTTCCCCATATATGTCTTATGTGTGCATATATGTACAAATATGTATGAATAAACATACATATGCTAATAAAGTCCTTCATCCAGGTATCTGGCAAAGACAGCAAATGCAACATATCTTTGTCATCCGGAAGGTTATACATCTCTACTCAAGGTCCCACACACAAAGTTACAATGGGCATCATTGACTTCTTTCGTCAAGATGGCTACCATAGAGAGCAAGGTCAAATCCTTTGAGCTTTTTATATTATTTTTCCTCTGAGGTCAAAGGTCTTATCTTAATCTGATCTTTTTTCAGAGGGCCCAAGTTAACTATTGTTTCATTTTTTCTTCTTTCTTCCAGACAGATATCTGTAATGACTATACAGAAAAGAGATTTTCTAGCTCTTTTAATGATGAAAGAAATATTCAATCTGATTTTAGCATTTATGTCAAAGAAGATCTTAGCTAGAGTATAAAGATTCAAATCCTGCCCATACTCCTCAGTGATGGGGAGAAGCTCATTCAGTGTCAAAGGGGAGCATAGTAAAAGTAAGTTTTAAAGTCTCTTTCCTACTCTGTTATAGATAGCTGCCTGGTTTAGTCCCATATTCTGGAACATCTACTTCTTGATATCTTGAATCACTGAAAAGTTGCTGCTAATCCTGAAAACTACCACAAATATCACAAATGTTGTGTTGTGTCTGTGGAGAATGCAGTAGCCATTTCCCCAATAACATTCTGCTTATAACTCAAGCACACTTTCTCATTCTGTGTGATTCTGGTCCATTTTTTCTTACTGGCCAGCCAAAGATAACCAACATTCAGGATTATTTCCTCCAGGTTTCTTCAAAGCCATGAATATGAATGAAATATTTAGACTCCTTTTTAGCCTCTACTCTCAATAAAATATCAACTTCATTTATTTGGAGATCATATTTTTCCAGAATGATATAGTTTCTTTGCATTTGGGGTGGGAGGGTACCTGTTGCCTTGAGACCATATGTCACCCTCTAGGTCCTCAAGTGCAGCTCTTTGACTGAATCCAAACTTCACAGAATGATTTCCCACCCCTGGATAGGTCATCACTAGAAATATTATGCAACCTCTCTGTTCTGTGAACTTGTATTTCTTTATTGACCTTCAATTTTGTGAAATTTAGATCCTTCAGAGAATGTGATGTTTCCAGATTCACAAACATAAACATTATCAGGAGAACACTTGTTCAGAAGTAGCATTTTTATGTCAAGTTGCTGTGTGGAATTCCCACTTACATATTCTGCAAGGGAACTCTCCCCTGTCTACCCTGTACTTGGAAAAATACTCTGATAACAGCAATTGTTATAATAAATCAGCTGCTAAAAATGGAAACATCAGCAGTCAAAGCTGGCACATGGTGCCAAAAAAAAATAATAACTCATTATAGACAGTAAATTTATATTATATGCAGCAGGTTTATTTCAGTTTTCTACTGCACCTCCCCCTAAATAATATAAAGCTTTATTTTTGGCAAGAAAATTGCATTCAAGTATCATAAGTATTCATCCCTAATAACAGAACACAGAAAGAACTGTTGCATATTCATTAGAGTAGGCCTATTTAGCTTTCAGCACATACCCCATATACCCAGGCCTTACTAAGTGGTAATTACTTTTCAGATTCAAAAAAGATATTATTAAACCAGTGAACCTCATTAACCTTATTTGCATGAAGTATAAACTAACACTAAGAAATTCACAAGAATGCATTTATTCAGGGTTAGGCTGAAATAATTCTAGTGTTTCAAATAAATAAATGAGGTTCTCCAAGTCCTTAAAACTTACAGACTAAAAATGCCTTGGACATGTTTATGTGCATTCTTATGAGCCTTACAAATGTGTGCCTTATTAACTAAGTAAGCATTCAGAAACTGATGTTGAACTTCTATTTAGTGACTATCAAGATTTCCTAATCTCTTAATATGCTTTCATATTAAAAGGAGGAACATGGGCTAAAGTATTGAAAACTGTATTTTTACCCAACTTTCCCCACAGAGAACAAAAATTCTAATGAAATTTCACTCACTAAAATGCAAAAATATCTTCCAAAGATTGATTTAATATATCAAGCAATCAACATTGACTTTTACAAAAAAAAAATTATACTTTGATGGAGAGATATTTGAAATTTTGGATTTTGGATTTAATGTGAGAGTTGGGAAGATCTTTTTGACATCTCAAAAGTAAAAAAAAAAAAATTCATTTATTAACACTGCAACAAGTCATGAGTAACAAATAAGTTTCTTTACACTGATATTTTTGTAATTTAGTTTGACATCATTTCCTAGAATCACAGAATATCAGAAGTGGAAAAAGCTTCAGAGGTTATCATGCATATTGTATAGATGAAGAAGACTTTGTTCTATAAAATTCCAATCCATTGGTTATCCAGCAACCTCCACAAAGACCTTGAGTAATTCAGAATTCTCTCTCCCAAAGCAACCCATTTGTTGCTTGGAAAAGGCTAATTGTTAGTAAAATTATTCTTATACTGAGCTAAAACTTACCCCTCTGAATCTTTCACCCACTGTACCAGTGCTACATTCTAGAGCAGTGGTTCTCAACCTTCCTAATGCCACAACCCTTTAATACTCATATGTGGACATATCTGCATATGGCGGACCCACCTAGAGACAGAGGAGTCATGTTTCCGTTCCTAAGACCATCAGAAATATTTGTTTTCTGATGGTCTTAGGAGACCCCTGTGACCCCTGTGAAAGGGTCATTCGACCCCCAAAGGGGTTGTAGTCCACAGGTTGAGAACTGCTGCTCTAGAGACTAGTAGATTCTGATTGATCTTTGATATAACATAGCTCTTAAATATGTGAAAACAGATAGCATACCCCCAAGATGTCTTTTTCTTATTCAGGCTAGGTATTCCTTAAACCAAATTTAAAATTTACATGTACGTACAAACATACATACACACATGTATAGAGAAAGACAAAGATTTGAAATTATATGCACATACATATATAATGATATGTAGAATATGTGTACAAATACATAATATCACAATATTGTAAACCAATTTGAAATCTATCAATTGGGGAATGCATTCTTTTTTTTTTTTTTATAAATTTGACTTAATTCTCTATTTTTTTGAGAAATGAGGCCTTTATCAGCCTCGTTTTTATCAGTTTTATCAGCCAAACTTGCTACAAAATTCTTTTCACAGTTGTTATTGCTAACTGTACTTCCCTCCATCCTATTCCTCCCACCCTATTTATTTTATTCTCTTCTTTTGCACAATCCTTCCTGTTTTGCTTCTGACTACCTCCTCTCCCAATCTGCTCTCCTTTCTATCAATGCCTCTTCTTTTATCCTCTTCCCTTCCTACTTTCCTATAATGTAAGATAGAATTCTATGCCCAAATGTGTATGGTATTCCTTCTGTGAGCCAATTCTTATGAGAGTAAGGTTCACTCACTCTCCCGACCTTCTCCTTCTTCCTCTCCACTGTAAAAGTTGTTTTTTTCTTGCCTCCTTTATGTAAGATAATTTACCCCATTCTACCTCTCCCTTTGCCTTTCTCTCAGTACATTCCTCTTAACACTTAATTAATTATTTTTTGCTATCATCCCCTCATATTCAACTCAGAGTCATGCCATGTGTGTGTGTATGTGTGTGTGTGTGTGTGTATACCTTCTAAATGCCTAATAACAAGAAAGTTATTATGAGTTAGAAGTACCATCTTCTCATGTAGGAGTGTAAGTAGTCTTACATTAATAAGTCCTTTATGATTTCCCTATTCTGTTTACTGCTTTATTCTTCTCATGAATCTTGTATTCAAAAGTCAGTTTTCCTATTCATATGTGGTCTTTTCATCAAGAATAATTTAAAGTGCTATCTTGTTGATTGTCCATTCTCTTCCTCTGCCTCCCCTCCAAAAGATTATACACAGTTATGTTGGGTAGGTGATTCTTGGTTGTGATCCTAACTTCTTTGTTCTCTGGAATATCATATCTGAAGTTCCTTGATCCTTTTATGTGCATGCTGCTAAATCTCATATTTTCCTGACTGTAGCTCTGTGATACTTGGCTGTTTGATACCAACTCCTTATTAAATGAAATTTTGCTTGGTGATATTTCCCTATCCAATTTTAGTCTTTAAAAATTTTGGTCTTCTTAGATTTTGGATAACAGAACCATGGATTTAGAGCTAGAAAGAATCTCAGGGCAAAATCTGCCTTTTACTGATAAGGAAAATGGAGGTGAGAGAGTTAAGTGGATTGCCCTGGGTCACATATTTAGTGATTTGGCAGAGTCAATATTTGAATTCTGGTTTTCTGACTATCCACTATGCTATGCCACCAACCTAGCCCAACCTTGAAGGATGCTGAGATCTTTCTGTATCACAAATTGGCTTTTCCAATATTTTGTCAGTCTTTCCCAGATTTTTCACCTCTCCATATTTTCTAAAAGTGAATGATCATGATATTTTAACATTTTCTTTCATAAAAATGCCAAATAGAATCAACACCTACACCCATAACCACACCCATGCCCACCCCCTCATCACACATACACACACACACACACACACACACACACACACACACACACACACAATCTTGGAATACACCATCAAAGGTATCTTCCAGGTTGACATTTAAAAAAAAAATTAACCATTCTTTGGCAAAGTTTTAAAGCATTTTTAAGTCTGCCTCATTATTTTTTCAACCTGCTCTTCAATATCTTATTCATAAGGATTTTATAAGACATTTGATACATTTTCTTCAGGACCAATTTTGATTATTATAATCACACCAAATTTGACATTATTATTTCCATATTAAATATACACATGGCTTCAATAACAAGAATGATAACATCTAATCTCAAATTAAGTGTAATAACTAGTCTATTTTCCAAGGGAATGGTGATAAGAAATATTACTTTCCTTTCAGTAGAGAGTTGGGTAGTGGAGTTCTTTGTGTTCTCAAAGTACCGTATTCTATCAAATGGAGTCACTGTGTCACCAGTTTTGTTTAACATGCTCTTTGTTATAGTGAAGGATTCTCAAAGTAGAGTATTAGATCAAAAAGTGATTTTAGTGTAAAATATAAAACTCATCCATAAAACTTAAAACAAATATGAATACTCTGAGCTATCTCTACGATAGGAATGATTGTTTTAGGAAGTGGTGGGTTCCCATTCATAAGAGATCTTTGTTGAAATATAGGCAACTACTTCTTCAGAATATTGGGATTCTTCTAACAATCTGTAGATGGTCCCTTAAATTGTTGTGAAAATAGAAAAATTGGAAATAGGATCACCAAATAGTATATGGACACTACTTAAGGTTGAAGTGCTACTGAATTATTTAGAACATGCCATACTTTCCTATTTGTTTATTATAAAGAAAAATACAATTAAAATATGTATCAAAATAATTTAATTTTGTATATTAAATATAATGTATTTAAATAAATGTTTAAATAGATTATTTTTTTTAGCTTTGTTTAATCCTTTTTCAGTTCTGGCTCTAATTGGGCATGTGCATTAATTTCAGGAAATAGTCACTACTTAAATAATATCTTATCTAAACTACTCTCAACCTCCTTTCACTGAAGTGTTTTGGTCTAGAAGAACAAGTACTACATTAGATTCTAAAGGTAATCATATGAGGCTACATTCGTACCACTATAGGTTTCAGAGCACTCATCAATGTAGTTTCCTTTAACAATTACCCAATAGAAATCATCAGCTCTCATCAAAGATATTTAATAATATAGCAGGTTTAAAGAGTAACTTTAAATCATTCCCCTCACAAATCTTGAGTTCACTCTCCTCATAAATAGCTCAATAAGATGATTAAGCTGGCTGAAACATAGAATATAGTGGTAGTGAGTCACATATGTAGGATTGGTATGCAACAAAGAGAGACTCATAACACCTAATTATGAAAGTCTTTTTCCTCTTTGTAGTCTTAGTGCAGCTCCTCTCAGATTAAAGCTCTTTTCTGGTTGTGTCTCAAATGGCCTCCCAGGTTCTACATCTTTCTTGAGTTGAGAATTGATATTCTTTTTGTTATAAGAATCCACACTCCTTAAAAGTGCCTTATACCTTGGATCATAATCTCTACAATTGGGAAGATCCTAGAGTGTGTATCTCTGCCTCTGGAAGATATGTTATATCTTATTGGTCCTAGGCTCTGATAGCATGGGTAATTAAAAGTGAGTGGGAAGAAAAAAACTAATTTTGTGGAAGTATGGAGAAATTGAGAAATAGATATTCTAGTATAATGCCATTGAACACCAGGAAATAAACTATGTTGTTAAGTAGAAATTAATTTCCAGGAATACATTTTAAGGGGGAAAAATCTTCCATGTTTGAAATATAATGTGAGTGGCTGGCTGGAACTCTGGATTTGGGTTCAAGAGGACTTAGGTTCAGATTCTACCTCAGTCACTTATAAGATGTAGGATCCCTAGATATGTCTCTTTACATCCCTGAGCCTCAGTTTTCTCATCTGTAAAATGTAGATAATGATATGCCTACCTCACAAGATTTTGTGAGATTAAATAGCATTGTGTATGAAAAGTACCTTGAAAGTTTACACACACACACACACACATACACACACACACACATACACACATACACAAACACACACCTATTTATGGAAAATAGAATATTCTGAGGGCCAGTTACATTTTGATGCCTTAATCATCATGATTTGTATACAACTTTACTTAACTGTGCCTCCTATTAAATGGGAATTTCTCTACATGTAATAGGAACGTGATTTATTGAAGCTGACCCTAAGGGAAGATGACTATAAATTCTCTATTGGAAAAGTAATAAAACAAACATTTCTGAGAGGTTTCAGAGTATATGTCCATGACAAATGACAAATTTTTCTATAGCAATTTCCCTGTATGCCCAGGAGTGAACAAATCATTGAGCTAGCACTTCTGCTCATTTTACTCAATTTTAAATCAAAGGCTGAAAGACACAAGGAGAAATAAAACATAGATCTGGGAGTCTGGGGTTTATATGTATGATCAGAATCTATTTGCATTTGTAAAATTGGGAAAGGTTTCCTTTTTGTTTTGTTTTGTTTTAGTTCTTTAACAAGATCACTGTTTTTGACTTTTACATTTAATGAAAAATGTTTTCTTTTAAAACTAATAGGACTTGGAACTAGAAAAGACCTTAGAGATTATAGAGTGCATTACCCTATTTTATTGACAAAGAAACAGTAGTATAATGAAATGAATTAACTTGTTTGACATCACAAACATGATAAATCGCAGAGGTATAACTAGAACAATTTAAATCCTCACCATATTTCATCTGAACCATTTCTGGTTTCTCTGAAACATTCTACATATACTATCCACTATGCCTTAGGCAGAATTCTGCATTCTGAATGGATTTGCAAATGGGGGGGGGGTCAGGGCAGGGTCTTCAGCATCTGCATCTGCTTGCAAAAAGAAGGAGGACATGGCATTGTTGGAGCATATGCACACCAATATGTGGAAACTGCTCACCGGCATCAACAGGTACAATTTTGAGGATCTGTCTACCCTGGAGCACAATGTGAAGACCCTGGCCAAGGAGAATGCCTATGACCTGGAAGCCAACTTGGCAATCTAATTCAATCTGGCCTTTTATCAGACCACAGTGAAAGTCCAGATTTTTTTTGAAGTCCCTCACCAGTCTCACACACACAGATTTGTCCTGTGTAAGTGTATGATTGACCAAGCTCATCAAGAAGAGCAGCCTATCAGGTAGATCCTTTATTTGGGAGACTTGCTGGACACCTGTCATTTCCAAGCTTTTTGGCATGCCCTAGATGAGCACATGGATTTGCTTCTCCTTAATGGCATAACAGGCTTTGAAGACTCTGTTCAGTAATTTATCTGCCACATTGTGGGCATCACATAAGAACATAGTGACCACTGGGTGCTGACTGAGATGTTGAGAGATCTGTCAGACAACCAAATGAAAGTATTGATGAACAAATATGGCTGGAGCTCCAATGAGGGAGGACAAATCTTCATTCATAGCCAAGGAGAGCATATCAAGCCCAAGAACATTAGCAAAAAGATTGACTTTGAATGTTTCCTGCATCATGGCCTCCTCTCAGTAACTCTTGCCTCATGTCTCCTGTCTGCCTTCTGATTTCCCTTACATGCAGCCAGCTTCTTAAATAAAAATGCTTTACTTCCTGCATTTAAAACATTTTTGAAAAATGGGGGGGAAATACTTAATTAAAAAATGTAAGAGGGGCAGCTGGGTGGTGCAGTGGAGAGAGTGCTGGACCTGGAGTCAGAAAGACATCTTCCTGAATTCAAATCTAGTTTCAGACACTTAATAGCCACATGACCCAGAGCAAGTCACTTAACCCTGTTTGCCTTAGTTTCTCACCTACAAAATCAGCTGGAGAAGGAAATGGCAAACCACTTCAGTATCTTTGCCAAGAAAACTCCAATAGGAATCACCAAAAATGACTGAAACTGCTGAATAACAACAAAAGGTGAAAAAGAAAAAGATCACTATGCTAAATTTTAAAATTTTCTGTCACATTTTCTAAAGACATGGTTTTCGCTTCACCTAAAATATACCCATATTTTTTCAATCATCAGGTATCAGTTGGCATGATGCTTCCTACTCCTTTCTCTCATGGCTAGAAGGGTCTGGGTGTTGCAATAATTGCAATAAGGTTATGATTGACTCCAAGACAAAATGAGAAAATGGATGTTCTGGCTGCCTCAGACTTCCTGTACTAGTCTGCAGTTCTTTATCCTAAAACCTCAAGCCAACCCTTGAATTCCTACATTGGAACAATCATTCTACCTCTGAGGTTCCTCCCTCTGATTGGCTGGCTCCTCTGAAAATCTCCATTTAAGGAGTTTGCCCAAGTCTTACTTATTTTATTCCTCTCCAGGCTATATTCTGGGGAGCACAATAAGATACTCTCATTCAGATACCTTTTGTTTTCCCCTGATTTTCCTTTAATGTGCTGCCTTTCCTATATTAAAATGCACATTCTTTCAGAGCACAAATTGGCTGTGTTTCTTTCTACTTGTATTTATATCCCAAGCTTAACATAGTGTTTGAAACATAGTAAGTGATTAAATGCTTGTTTTCTGACTTGTTTCCTTTATCACAGAGGTGAGAGATTATGAATGTGGAATGTAATATTTACTGTCTGAAGAGGTTACTATGCTAGAACAGTTAGTTGATAGAATAGATAGAGCATTGGACTTATAATTAGGAAGATCTGAGTTCAAACCCTGCTTCAGATCCTAACTTAACCATGTGACTTTAGGAAAGTCACTTCAACTCTCTCAGCTTCAGTTTCTGCATATGAAAAATGAGGATAATAGTACCTACTATCTCATTTTGTAGTGATTAAATAAAGTCATACTTAAGGATTAATGATAATTAATACATAAAGCATTTCAGAACCTTAAAAAACACCACATTATTTATTGTCATTATTGCTCAGATTATTAGATGGTTGATTTCGCTAATCTTTTTTGTTTTTTTTTTCCTATTTTTAAAATCTTGTCAAAAGGAAAAGATTGGTGATAGATCAATATTTGGAAATGGATGTGCTTTATAAAGAAATACCTCCAATTCAGAAAAAGAATTTGCAAGTTGGAAGGGGAAGGAGGAGAAAGATGAGGAGGAAGAGGAGGAAGAAATGAAGAAGGAGAAGAAAGAAGGAAACAATTTTATATTCTTATTTATCTTTTATGTGCAAAGGTTTATATTGCTCTGATAATTTCAGGGTTGAAACTTGACATTATTTTAAAAGTTAATCCGTATAGATAACAGTATTTTTTTTAAACCAAAAGTATGTTCCTTGAGACCATGGCATAAGACACATCATTAAAAAGTAGCTATTTAAGAAAAATTTAATATGATATTCTGGGGTTGTAACTTTTGAATATAGACTCAGCATCAAGAAATCAGAAGCTAACAATATATTATAGACCTGTTAAGTGATTTAGAATAGTATAATAAGAGTTGTTCCCCACATGTAGCATAGGAGTGTACTTATCTCAAGAGGAAGCAAAATAGGCATCTTTAGCTTCTTTTTCTTCTTTGCTTTTTGGAGGGGGAGAGGTACATCAATTGGGGTTAAGTGACTTGCCCAAGGTCACACGGCTAGTTTTTGTGTGTGTTAAGTGTCTGAGGTCACATTTGAACTCAGGTCCTCCTGACTCCAGGGCTGGTGCTCTATTCACTGCACCATGTAGCCACCCTTACATCTTTAGTTTCTACTACTCTTACCCTTCTCCAAGGGAAACTTTAATACCTTCTAGGAGGAGAGGCAAGAGAGTAGAGACAGAAATGTTATCAGTCTAATCTGCTCAGAGATAGGGTCAACTGGACTAGAATTATCCCTATCTGTTCTTTCAAATATTGTTAATCTAGGTGATTTGGTTTTCGATTCAAGCAAACTTCTGATTTCTGATTCAATAATTGGGAGAGAACAAGCCAAGCTTTTGTAGGGAAAGAAATTTATAGATACTGCAAAATAGTGAGTCTCCACTTGTGGTGAGATGTGTGTGGTTTAAAAAGAGACCGAATGGACATGTCTTATCTCTTCTTCCCCCAAGGGAAGATCTTCAAACCTGCCCAACAGGGCAAGCATAAAGTTGGATATTGTCCTCAGAGAGAAGAGAGAAGGCATTCTGGGCTAGAAAAATATCTATCTATCCCCTCAAGTTGTTTTATTTTTTCGTTTTGTTTTGTCTAGGGAATATTATTAGGTTTCATCTAACTTCTAGTTGCTTTGACATTTTGGGAAGAAGAGGGACCTTAAGCTCTGTATTCAATCCTTAACCCCTATCCTACCTAATACCAGCTCCACAATGAACACAAAAAGGATAGCAAAGAAACCCATGTATCCAAATTATAGCAAAACAGAAATCGGAGAAGATATACAGTGGTAACTCAGTTCAACCAAAAGAGAGGTTTCTGGAACACATCCACAGAGGAAATTCCCTGAAATCTCTAGAGTAGCAAACTGGAAATAGGAGCATGCTAGAGACTACCTGTTCCTCTCATCTTGCCTGAGTCTTTTTCTTCAGTAACATGAAATCTTCTTTATTTATCTTCTCTCTTAAAACTGGAAACCACAAACACACAAAATAAATCAATGCACAAAGAAGACTGGAAGCTTGACCAGTCCCAAATGGGGCTGGCTCTGGAGAAACCCAAAAGGCACTGTGAAAGGCTGAAACCTTCCCCCTCTCACTTAGAGGCTCTCACATAGGGCAGAATTTTCATCTCCACACATAAGGACAAAGTGTATGGACTTTGTTCATGTGGACAAGTATGCATGGACTTTGGGATAGGTATTATACTTTATGTCCAAGGCTTGACTCCTTTCTCACTCAATACTAGTTCTACAATGAACACAAATAAGAAGTAGCAAATAAACCCACTTTCTATCTCAGTAGCAAAAATAGAAATCAGAGAAAGTATTCATAGGAGAATACGTACCAGACAATATAAAGTAAAATAGTTCTCTTTTGGGGAGTGAGGTACCTCAGCTCAACCAAGAGAAAATCTTAGATCTCCCTCAAGGAAGAGTTCCTTGGACTTTCTAGTGCAGCCAGCTGGGGACAGGAACATGATAGACATTGACAGGTCTTCTAAAATTTGCTTCTTCCCAGATTTTTTTCTCCCTTCAGCAACCTGAAGTGGGATTGGCATTGCTCTCACATTTGGAAGCCAGAAGTATATCTGAAGCTCAAAGAAAGTGAAGAGACCTGAGGACACTCTCTAGCTCAAAGAGGATAGCACAAGTGAAAAGCTCAAAGATGTTCTCTCTCTTACTCTCACCAACTCAACTTCAACGCCTCAAATAGATGCAGGGAACTGATCTCCAACAATAAGGAAAAAGTTCTATTACAATGGGCTTTGGGACTCAGCTTATATCAGTAAAATAAATCTCCTAATCCTAAAAAGGATATGGATATACCCTATACATAAATTATATAGGAAGTAGAAGGGCTAATATTTTCTCTTTTTTCCCTTTTTAAAAATTACTGAAACTTAAATACATAATAAGAAAAGAAAAAAATAAATAAACAAATTATAAACTTAAATATAATAAGAAAAGGGGAAAAAGCATGTCATCTACACAGCAAAATGTGAGGGGATTCAAAATATATAAAAATAAATTGCCATTTCAAGAAAGCTTATATAATAACTACTACACATTGGGTTGAGAGCTGTCCATCTTTTCTTTGCTTCTTGTATGTTTTCTTTTGTTTTCTCTTGTACACTTTTTACTTTGTTCTTTCCCCCTTTTCCTCCCTCCTCACTTCAAGGCTACAATTAAGTGCAGATACATTTGTATATAGGCATAGACATACACATACACATATACACATGCGTACATATATACATACATACATATACATATGCTTTCCCTAACAAATTCTACTTCTGAGCTTTGTTTTTATGTTTGTGCATATCTCTTACTTCCTGTCCCTCCTAACTCTTCTACTTTACTTCTACTCTCTACTATCCCCTCCTATTACTTAACGTAGACCCCCTCCAAGGATACTGACCTTATCTTCACATTCCCTTGAATCTAAACACCCTTCCATATCCACCTTTTGACCTATTCTCTCACTCTCCTTTCTAGAGATCTCTCTCTTATCTTCCTGCCCCTCTCTATTCCCTAGCATTTTATTTCTTTCAGAATTTAGATGACTTTTATACACCTCTAGATGTATGTGTGTGTGTGTGTGTGTGTGTGTGTATTGTTCCTTCTTGAATTCATTTGTCATAAGAAAGTAGGTTTCCAGAACTATCAGCCTTCCTCCTCCATCTAATTCCTTTTTTTAAAAAAACAAAGTCCTGAAAGTCTGACAATTCATTAAATATCTTTGTTTTTTTCATTCAGAATGTTGCTCAGCTTTGCTGGGTATGAAATTTTTGTCTGAAACCCTAGTTCTTTTGCTCTTCCTTATGCAGAGTTCCAAGACCTGTGGTCTTTTAGTATCATCACTGCTAGGTCTTGTGTGATTCTAACTGTGGCACTGCCATATTTATTTTTTCCTTATTTCTCATAATATTTTATCCTTGAGCAGGAGGTTTCAGAATAGACTGTTAATATTCCTGTCAGTTTTCTTTATAGGATCTCTTTCAGGTGGTGATTGGTGGATTTTTTTTTTCTGTTTCTAGCTTCCCCTTTAGTTCTAAGGCTTCAGTATAATTTTCTTTAATTCTTTTTTGCATTATTGTATCAAGATTTTTCTTTGTTCCTAGCTTTAAGGTGGTCTGATTTTTCTTATGTTTTCTCTTCTTGATCTGTCCTCCAGATCAGTTTTTTTTCCCTTATGAGATGATTTACATTCTCTTCTATTTTTTCATTCTTTTTATTTTTGCTTTTTTATTTCTTGATCTCTTATATCTTTGTTGGCTTCCCCTTGCCCAGTATTGATTGTCAAGGAGTAATTTTCTTCCTTAAGATGCTGGATCTCCTTTGCTAATAGTTGACTTTCTTTTTATGATTTTATTTTTCTTGTATTGTGCTTATTTTTCTTCAGTTTTTCCTCAATTTCTCTCATTTGATTTTTAAAGTCTTTTTAAAGTTCTCCTGTGAATTCTTTTTGAACAGGTGACCATTTGACATCACTCTTTGGGGGTAGAAGAATATTTCTTTGTTTCACTTTCCTCCTCTGAACATGAACCCTGGTCTTTTCTGTTCCATAATAACTCTCTATGGTGGATTTTTTTTCTCTGTTACCTATGCATTTTTTTTAAATTTATAGTAGTTCAGTTTTTAGCATGACTAGCTCTAGGGTATGAGGAATAGTGTCTTGGCCCTCAAATCTTCCTTCAATTCTCCCCATTGGCTTGGAACTAGAGACAAGATTTCTTGCCTCCTGTAAGTGTCCATAGCCAGTAGCATCCACACTCTACTTCTTCTTCACTTACCAGGCCTATGCTGGTTTCTTCTTGCCCCAGCTTCCTCTCCACAGAACCACTACATCTGAAATTCATTGTCAGCAAAGGTTCCCTTAATCTTCCCTGGCTCAGATTCCCAACACTCCTCACTGTCCTAGGGGTAAAAGCTGCTGTAACTGGGGCAGCCTCCCAACCTAGCTAACACCATAGTTTACCACTTATTGTTTAAATGAACCAAAGACCTAGCCTGAAGGTGTTAACTCTTCAGAGGGACTAAACCTCATCTTGCTACTTTTCTTCAGATCTTCTCCAATTATAATAGGAGGGCACAAAATAAAAATCTTACTTACATTTATTACTCAATATTTCCCTGGAGGTGCTATTTCCTTTTATTTTTTTTTTTGTGGGGGAAAGTCTTGAGAACTTGGAATTTTCTGACCTATTATGTCATCTTTCCAGAATCCTCTCTGCTAATATTTTCTCTTAAGTAATTTTCTTATAACCATTAAGAGCATTTAACATAATTTCATTGGCCTAAGAGCTGAATTCAAGTCTGTTGTTATTGCTAAGTCAATTTGGTTCTGTATGACTTTTCATGACTTCTTTTAAGATTTTCTTGGCAAAGATACTGGAGTGTTTTTCTTATTCCCTTCTCCAACTTATTTTATAGATGAGAAAACTGAGTCAAACAGAGTTAAGTGCCCTGTTCAGTGTCACACAGATAGTAAATGTCTGAGGCCAGATTTGAACTTGGGACAATGAGTCTTCCTGACTTAAGACCTGGCACTTGATCCACTGAGCCATCTCACTGCCCTCAAATTCAGGCTAGAAAAATTCTAAAACAAGCAAGCAAATGAAATATTGTTTGTCTTATGTGTTTGAAGGTCTAAATAAAGGTTAGAGTTGTAAGGATTCAGTGAAGAATTTCTAATTTAGTGTAGCTCAAAGTATGATCTGTTGACCCTTAAGAATTCCATTAAATCCAAACTATTTTCATAAGAACACTAATTTGTTTTAATTTCTAATACTGTCTGGGCAGCTAGGTGGTGCAGTGAGTAGAGCACCGGCCCTGGAAAGGAGGACCTGAGTTCAAATGTGGCCTCAGATACTTAAACACACACACACAAAATCTAACTATGTGACCTTGAGCAAGTCACTTAACTCCAATTGCCCTCCAAAAAGCAAAAACAAAAAAAAAATTCTAATACTGTAAATATCTATAGCTATAGCTCATACAAAGAAAGCTGAGGAGAGGTTGTCTTCAATAATTTTTAAGAATGTATAAAGATCTTGAGATCAATAAGTCTGAGGACCACTCTCCTAGGTTATCTAATTTCCTTGGTTTTTTTGACAATATCAAGGAGTAGCTTAAAAAAGAAGTTATGACAAGGTAACCAGAGAAGTGTGGAGCTAGGAATGAGAGGGTGGTGTGGGTACTGATTGTTTGCTTAAAAAATCTCAGATCTTTATTTTTTTTAACAGTCATCTGTTAGAAACATATTCTTTCCCTTTCTATCTCTCCTTTAAATTATTTGGACCTATAGAAGAAAGCAAAGGGATGTCAAGTGCAGCTATTGATTACATAGCCTTGTGATTATAGTAAAGCAGTGAAACATAATGCACATTAAACCTTTATTTTTTTCTTCCCCATCAGACTTTAGTGTAAGTCAGCACTGAGTACCTTTTCAAAGAAAGAAGAATATTCTCTAAATCCATAATACCATCCTTTGTCAAGAGTATTTGTTGTCCTTAAGAAACAGAGCAGGTGACCACCAAAATAGACTTGTAAAAAATCTTCCAGAAGAAAAAGGTAGGGAGCATTTTTTTCACCCACTTATCAATGTGATTCCTTGCCCTAGCTCACTTAGTCATCACTTCCCATTAATTCAATGATAGAAAATAGAAGTCTTTTTTTTGTGGGGTGGGGGGTGATGGAGAGGTTAATACTTTAATTTAGTTGACTGCTTTCTCATCTGGCTAGGGAATGGATAATTTAGTTGACTTTTTAAAAAAGTAATTAATTCCTTGACTAAATACAATGCTCTGTTTTTTTTCCTCCTCACAAGCCTGTTTGTGCTTTTGTTCTTAAGCACAATAAATAAATAATGAAATTAAATGTCCAGTATTTCTTTCAAAAGACCATTAAATAAGTTGAGGACAGAACAACTTGATACTCTATCAAACAATAAAGGGTCGATGTTCCTCAAAAAAAATTCTGCTTAAAAACCTACAAATCACAATGGTACAAATCAGATTTTTAGTGTGATGTTCAGAAAAATGTCACTTCATCTTCTAGCCTTTAGAGTCATCTTAAAAATCTTACCCATCTTTCAAGGCCCTGTTTCCATACCATGTTGTCCAGGAAGCTTTCTGTGATCTCAAGAGCTTAGAGTGATTTCTCCCTCCTACAGACATTTTTTAGAGCACTTTTCTTATTTGTTTATATATGGTGAATGTATCTGCATTTGTTGTTGTTGTTCTTCCTTCCTTCTTGAAGAGGACCATAATATCAGTTAGGGGATATTGTGAATTGGATTTAAGTGAGAGAGGGCTGTGCAAAGTCACCAGCTTCACTTTTTCATCCAAAGCCACCTGGGTTCAGTAGCCAGGTATGGAGCAGGACAGTTGGGGATGGGCCACGATACAGTGAGGGACCTTGGCCTTTTCAAGTTAAGTTATTTAATAGATCTCAGTTTAACTGAGGCAATGCTCCTCATTCAGAGATTAACCTAGAGAATGGCTTCTTTACCTAATAAACAAAATCTGATCTGAGAGGTTAAGGCCCTCAGGGCTATAGAAACAATTGCTATTTACACGCATTCTGAGCCAATCAAAGTCTAAAGAATGATCAAGTAGGATTTGGCCAAGTACCTAGGTACCAGGTTTAAGACTGGTCTTTAAGAATGAAAAAAAAAAACCTCCAGAGATTAAAATTTACATTCCCTTTGGGCAGAGCACCCATGGGTAAGGATGTGATACCCTATGTGCACCCAGGGAAGGGAAAGAAGGAGGAAAGAGAGAGAGGAAGGAAGGAAGGAAAGAAAGAAGGAAGGAAGGAAGAAAGGAAAGAAAGAAGGAAGGAAGAAAGGAAGGAAGGAAGCTGTGTGTTCCAGATGGCCAGTTCCAGTCTACTCACAGAGCTTGTTGCTTGTCTTTCATTTCCAAAGAGGACAATGACATCAGAGAGGTGATGCAATAACACATGTATGTATATATTGTATATTTATGTAAGTTTTGTCCATGTAGGTTATGTCTAGATGGATCTGTATAAATGTGGCTTATAGAGAAGTATGAATAGATATCTCTATAACATTTTCCACACACATTCTCCAAGAGAGACTTTGAATACTGCCAAGAGAGAAGCAGGATTTTTGGCAAAAAGTTGTTTGCTCTTCTCAGAGAGGAGCTACTAGGCTAGAATTATATTTATTTTCTTCTCTAAATATTATTAATCTAGCAAAAATAATTTTTAGGTTCAAGCTATACTTCTTATTGCTACCTCATAAAAGAGAAAGAGTACCCTAAAGTGTATGTCCAATTCCCTTCTCAACAAGTGCCCATTACACATGAAGCATATTTAACAAATAGAAGTTGAACACATTTATCCAAACTTATAGCAAACAGAAATCTGCGAACTTATAGAGACAAATATATTGTAGAGGTCAGGAAGCCATATATGTTGAGGTATAGGGTTTAGAGGTGCTTGAGAGCCCAAAATATGAACATGTTGGGTCTTGCCAAATGAATTTGATTCAAGTCTTCTCTCAGCCATAGTAAAGCAAAGTTTATCAAAAGTTTGCCATCATAGGTAGACTCTTAAGGAGACTTGGTATATGATACTTGCTTTGGGCAAGCTGGGCAGAATAATCTGAAACACAGTGAGCCTGTGCTAGATAATTCTCCTCTGGCTTCTTCATGGAGGCAAGATGGGTCCTATGTACAGAAAGATTGTAGGAGGATTTTAGGGGTGGTCTAGAGAAGGACTTGTGAAGGGTCTTCAGGAGGAGTCAAATGAGGTCAGACTCCAGTAATGAGGGATTAAGGGTGGGAAGTAGCTGAGGATGTCAGACAATGGAGGGTTAGGCTTTGAATTAAAGGGTAAGAGATTTGGATATAGATATTTTGGGAGGATCAAGGGTGGGAAGCAGCTGGACAAAGGAGGGCTAGGCTAGTAACAGAGATTTGATATGAGCTATAAGGAAAGGCTTGTGGCCTCTAACAAATGCCTCATGAAATGGGAAGATTCAATCAGAGTTCAAAGGGGCTCCCAGAGCCTGTACCTCATATGACAGATTATATATACATATAGAATGAACACTGGGAACAAGATCTCTTTACCTACCTAACAATGAGAAAGTACCAGATCTCACTCAAGGCGAAAACCCCCAAAGTATCTCAGATGGTATACTGGAGACACTATTGAGGTGCCACTGACTCCTCTACATGTTAATTTCTTACCAAACTTTCTCTATCTTCAGAAACCTCTCTTTGAATAAAACATAGAACCATGTATCTTCTCTACCAAAGTTGGAAGCCAGAAGACCAAAGATCTCTCTTGCCTCCCAAATTCTCATCAAATCTACCCTTAGTGTAGGCATGGAGCATCAATTAATCAATCAATTAATCAACTAATGCGTAATAAGATATACAAATGAGTATTGAGCCTTTGGTTATCCTTATATTTGACTTTGCATTCTAGACAGCTTTTTAAAGCTATCTATTGCTAATTGATAAAGTCCTTGACAACAGAGACTATGTGTTATGAGATATTTTAAAGTTCACTCATTATGCCTTAAGAATTTGAATATCATAACTTCATATCAGTTTATTCCCATGTAAAATTGGGATAAGAAATGTTTACATGAGCTATCTCATGGGGTCATTGTGAACATCAAATGAAATGATAAATATAATTGTAAAAATTAAAACATAATCTAAGCATATGCTATTATTATCATCATTATTATTTACTTTTGTAACTCCTTCAGCACCTACCTGAGACCTTTTTTAATAGTAAGAGCTTACAAAATGTTGAATATTTAATGAATGAAAATAGTTCAGAAGCAATATGGTAACACAATGTGATTATTTGAATGAAGGGAGCTTTCAAGTAGTTAATTACTGAAAAACGAGTCAAAAGATCCCTTGTGACTAACCATGTCCCTCATGGTTAATGGAAAGAATATTGTTTCTTTCTGTGAAGAGGGACCTGGATTTGAAACCCGTCTCAGACATTAGGTACTGTTAACTTTTCTGAAACCTCAGCTTCTCCTCTACATAATGGAGCTAATTAAGTCTGCCTAGTATTGTTTTAAAATGATATGTGTATATGGATTCATACATCCATATGAAGTATTTTGCAAAAGTGAATACATTATACACATATCATTTGTAGTTATGTACACCTTTGAGAAACACAAGTGATTTTATATGATATGCAGAAATAGGATAAGTGAGAATGACAAAAGTACATTGGAAAATATGATCCAGAAGTAAGAACTCAGAGAGGCCAAACACACATGGACATATACAATATCTTACACATAGTGCTGCAAGATTATGTTATTCTCTAATATGAATCTTTCTTTTGAGAAGTTAATATGAAGGTGATAGACATGGGAGACACTGAAAGACACATCACACCAAAATAAAATTGATTCTACTTTAGCAGGAAGGAAATAACTTGCTCCTGATGTAGAAACCATTGCTAAATCAAAATCTGTACAAATCAAACAACCACAAATAGTCCTATTTAAATTAGTTATTGACATCAAAAATGGGTAAGAGTTGGAGGAAAAAATACAGACAATGATTTTAGAAATTTCATACTAAAGTTTACATAAAATATGTCAATTACCTTTTGAAGAGGCAAAAGGAGACTGTAATCTGTAGGTGCTACAGTCATCAAGCACTTTGCTGACTTGCCAAGGGGAAAAATACTCTGGCAGTCAAGGACAATACTAGGAAAAAAAAACAAACATAAAATCATTGTATGGAAGTATGGTGAAAGATTAGGAATGGCATCATTTGATAAAACAGTAAGAAGCATTAAAGAGAATTTAATGAGAAACAGAAACATGTCAAGTTATATTGAAAGTGCAAAAGCAGTGATTTTATACAATATGAATCTGAAGGTGGTAGACATGGCAACTTCAAGAACACAGCCATGCAAACAATTCGAAGAAGAAGAAGAAAGAAGAAGAAGAAGAAGAAGAAGAAGAAGAAGAAGAAAGAAAGAGAGAGAGAGAGAGAGAGAGAGAGAGAGAGAGAGAGAGAGAGAGATACAGGGTTTACTGGGGATAGCTCTGAAAGAAGAAACTAGCATTAAGGAAAACCATGAAAGACTTCTCAAACAATAGGACTATCCTGTAGACAGCATAATTTTGAAGGTTTATGGCGATCATATTCTCAAGTTATCTGAAGAAAGGGAAACTAGAAAAGACATGGAAAAAAACCTAACTTTTTAAAAATTAAAAACAAAAAAAAAAGACCAATGCAAAATCAATAACTATTGACTCATATGCATATTTTCCAATCCATATACTATTTTCATGATAAGAATTTTTATACGTACCCAGAACATTCTTGAGAACTGGCTGTTCACAGACAATATTGAATAGTAGACAACACTTTTACCAACCCAGAAGTTGTTGAAAGACAGAGTTTATCACAGAGCACATTGCTTATCAGTTGTTTATAAAAGCATTCAATTATATATAGCAATATGTATAATCTTTATTTAGTCAAACTGTCTTCCATAAATACGTCAAAATTATACAATATTTTATGAAAGAGCACAAATAATTTGTTCAAAGATCCTCTGATCATTGAATCAAGATAGGCACAAAACAGGGATATGCATATTCACCAAAAGTATTTACTACTGCAGTTGAAAGATCTTCAATATATGAATGAAACAAAGAGAAGAAGAATCCATTATACATGCTCCTGTTTATATGTGACAATGTCTTGATTGCAGACTCTCCAAAATGAGATCCATAATCACTCAAATAGTTTTGTTTAATTATCCACACAATAAAATCCAAGAGCATGGAAATTCCTTAGTATCTGTATTGTATTCCCTTAAATGGATAACTTTGTGCACTGAACTATCAGGGTACATATCTTAGATAGACCCTGCAAATGGATTTGTGAGATTATCCCAGAACTGAATAGAAGAGCAAACTTCCTTGGCTTTGGAGAATCCCATATTTATTTTAATGACCTCAATTTTCTACTTAATTCAAAGACTCAACTTTTAAAAGACACTATTTATACATGGTTCTTTTATAGATAAGGATCACGAAACAAATCAGCTCCTGAAGACTTGAAATTAAAGATTTCACAAGAGCAATGCAAAATGGTGGCTGTCTGTAAACATCCCGAGACATATAAATAGATAGAATGGATAGAATATATTAAATGGATAGAATGGAAATAATATATTAAAAATGTCTAAATAAAATTGTGTTGTTGAATAAATTAATACTTATTAATTAATATATTAATTAATAATCAATTTTTGTTAAGTTTGCCTTATGTGTTAGGTACTGTGCTAAGTGCTAGGGATACATACATGTTTAAAGAAGGAAACAATCTCTACACTCAGTTCATATTCTAAAAGATATGAACATATCCATAGGGACATATACATATGTGTATATTCATATATCAATCTATCTATTTATAGCACATTTATATGTCTGAAAACATCAAATGGACAAGTTTTGAATGCTATACAGGGATGTACATATTGATAATGAGGTTGACACATGCATTGTCAGAGCTAGCTCACTGTTTGGGATGCTGTTATGGGAATCTGAAGATCTTCCCTGGCCCTAGGCCCTTGATAGGCTTAAGTAACTCTGAGAACCTTCCGTGATTTGAAAATATACTCTGCTCTCTAATAGGCTGAATGTGGTCACATGGAGCCTGTGGTCAGGAAGCTTGTTTTTCAGGAATGTCCACACCTTATTCATGATTGGGCAGTGGGTCAAGAGGCTTGTTATATTCTCAGATCCAAGAGAAGTCCATATATACCTTGATGTGAGTTTTTGCTTTGGGGCTCACTTTGGAAAAAGTTGTGTGATTTGGCCAGATGAGACTCTGGGAAGCTGTTGAGCTCCCCGGCTTTGAAAACCCAGTTGTTGGTGCTTCTCTCTCTCGGTAACTAAATAGTTATGGATGTAATGGTCACAGGACTGGAAACCCGTCTGCTGATCTGTTTCTTTGTCTGCTTGTAACTTCTGTTTGCATTCTTTTTGTAGTATCTGAAGATTCAGGGTGTTAACTTTTTCCCCTGAACTAGGTAAATGACATATGTTTGATTGATTAAAGTAAGATTGTTAACCCATTTTGAGTTGCTTTCCTTTAGAAAAGCAGATCTAAGAACCTGTGCTAGCAGCCATCCTGAGTATGCTAGGGTGCTTGCTGATATAGATGCTCAGAAGGAGAGTGTGGGAGAGAAGAGGTATTGCCAAAATTACAGATTTTTTAAAAAATTACTGATACTAATTACTGATTACCAAATTGAAAGTCTATAGAACCTGAACAAGTATATAAATGTCATGCCAGGAAACTGAATCACTTCCCTTTGAATTGTCTTAAGAAAATTCTAAAGATCATCTGGCAGGATGAGGTATCAGACACTGAGGTCCTGTCTCAAAATAAATGGCCAAACATTCAGTCTCTACTGCAGTGAGCACACCTTCAATGGGCTGGCCATGTTGTTCAAATGCAGGATGTCTTCTTGCCAAAAAGATTATTTTATGGATAACTCACACAGGGCAAGCACTTACATGGTGGTCAGAAGAAGCGATACAAGGGCTTTTAAAGTTAAATAGAGGCACTGATAATTATTTTTAGAGACAATAGGAAACCCCTGGAATTGATAGAATAGGTGAGCCATGTGGTAAGATGTCCACTTAAGAAAAATTACTTTGACAGCAGTGTGTAAAATGGACTGGAGTTGTAAACAAACAAACAAACCAAAACACACTTTTGACAGGAAAAACCTATTAGAGATTATGAAAATAATCTAGGAGAGTGACATGAGGGCCTGAATTTAGGTAATGAGGGCAAAGAAAACATTAAGTGAGAGAAATATTTACATGTTAAAAATAAGGAATGACGCATGGTGTGAGCAGTTCATTAGCAAATTTGTGATCTATTAAGAAACTAAGAAAAGCTTTCATGTGTGATTTGGACCCCTTATGGAATACTTAACTGAAGCTCAGAGACGGGAGTTATACATCATGCAAAAGATTGAAAATTGAAAAGATGACCCTCTTTATGACATCAGAGATTTACTGAATTGCTCAAGTATCAGGTGGTGGGAAGCAACTTTAAAAGCACAGTAGACTCTAAATAAAGGCTACATATAGAAAAATATAGACAACCAGATTTGGGAGCAAAAAAAAAGGTCTCCATTTTTGTGGGTATTTTTTGAGCTTTCCCAGACACAAAACTGATGTTTTGAGATTGTGTATACATAAATCCACCCTGTAGCTAAAGTGTGGTGACCCATGTTAACCACATTTTTTGTTCTTATTCCAATTCACCTTAATTCTCCCTGCCAGTCAAGATATTGATTTAGGTTGAGCGTGGGGAAAGAGAGTGAATTGGGGTGGAGGTGGGTGAACATTCCTAAAATATCTCATACTTACTCTTAGCTAACTTTTGGGAAGTTGTTTTCCTTTCAGTAAAAGCATGTTTGCCCTGGCAATGCCCACATGGTGCTACTTCCTTCATGAGGTAAGCAACATTATTTTCCTTGTGATTATATCTCCTGTTCCAAGTGTTCAGGAAACCAAATACTAAAGGACTCATAAAAAATGGCTTTTGCTTTCATTCTACTTCATTCTACAGAACCAGATGAGTTCTACATATAATCAGTGAGATGACAGTATATCCTGCATTTGGTAATAATAATAACAACAATAATTTCTTGGTTCTTATACCACTTTATAGTTGTCAAAGTGTTTTCATTTGATCTCATTTGTTTCTCACAGCAACTCAAAATAATAATCTGGGAAAGGATTATGATACTTATTTTATAGACAATGAAAAGACTTAAATAAATTTAAATGTAGTAAGAAATTTTAAGATATCTTACTAAAATATTCCTATAGTGCTCACTAGGATATTTCATAAACATTACAGAAAATTTTACACTTCATTTACAAACTTTTCTTTTAAGCATGAAGAAATGTGACCTTTTCAGCTAGTGCTTCAAATAACTAATTTTTTTAAAGAAAACATTAACCACTTAATTATCTTTTTTTAGTCAAAGCTTCCTGCTGATGAGGAATAGAATATCAGTTTTCAGGCACTCTATAAAAGGAAACTTAAGACAAATTAATTTTCATTTCTGAATCATAAAATAATTGACTTCTAAAGAGAAAATAATTATTTACAGTCACACACATTTTCTTGCAGAACACATAAATGTTAAGCACCATTTTTACTTTTCACAATTTTTTTTTCTGATAAATTTAAGTAATCTGTATTTCTGGATTCTTGGATATTTTAGTAATTGTCTACTTTTTAAGATGCTACATGTAACAAAAGTTCAAAGTTCATTAAAAAGAGATAAGCATATGCAAAATCCTGACAAATAGGTTATTAAAAAGATTTTGAAACAATTTAAATGGAAGAGGAATTTATATTTTATTAATGAGAGGTAATAAGAGCGAGGGAGTCAGGTGGTCAGACCTATTTTAGGAATATCATTTGGGCAGTTGTGTGGAAGATGGTATAAAGGGAAGAGAGGCTACTGGCCTAGAGATTGATTAGGGTAATCCAGGTGACTGATGGTGACATCATGAACTGGGAATGTGGTTTATGGGAATTGAGTGAAAAACATTTTGTGAGAAATATTTCAAAAGTAAAATTTACAAGACACTACAAATGATTAAATATGAGAGACAGAAGAGTTGTGGATAATTGTGATAGCCTGTTACTTGTTCTCTTAGTCTCTACTTAGTCTCTCTCCACTCCAATCCATCTTCCATTCACCTGCCAGTGATTTTTCTAAAGCACAAGTCTAATCATGTCATCTCAATGCTCAATAAAATGCAGTGACTCTCTGTTCCCTCCAGGATCAAATACAACATTCTTTATTTGACATTCTAAGCACCTTATAAACAGTACTTTCCCCCACCATACATTTCCAGTCTCCTTAAAGCTTACAAATATACTCTTCTATTTAACAATGCTGACTTTTTAGCTATTTCTTGAATAAGACATCTCATCTCTTGACTCAGGACATTTCTCTGACTTACCTCATAACTGGCATGCTTTCCTTTTTCATCTCAATCTACTGGTTTCCCTGACTTCCTTCAAATCTCAACTTAAATCTCACCCTTTAGAGAAGGCCTGCACAGCCTGTGGCCCACCAAAGAATTTTGGGAAGCCATAAAAAAATGTAGAGAATTCCTCCAATTGCAGGTTGGACAGGCCTCTTCTAGAGGAAGCCTTTTCCAGTCTCTTGATTCTAATGCTTTCCTTCCTTAAATTATTTCTTTTTTTTTCTCTGTATATGCCTTATTCATACACATTTGGTTTTCTGTGGTTGTGTCCTCCAACAGATTGTCAGCTCTTTGAGAGTGTAGGAAGCCTTTTGCTTCTTACATTCCCAGCACGCTACCTGGCACATTGCAAGTAGTCAATAAATGTTTATTGACTAACTATGAACCTGGATGATTAGAAAGAAGCCACTATCCTTGACAAAAAAATAGAAAAGTTATGAAGAAGCAGATTTATGCTGGAAAAATAGTGTGTTCATTTTCCTATATGATGAGATGAAATCTGGAAGCAGAGGTGCCATGTATGTAGTTGATGATATAGGACTAATTCAATAGAGATATTAAGGATGTATTGATAGATACATAATTTGTTTGTATAGAGATGATAAATGGATCTATGAGAGCTGATGAGATTACCAACAGAGAAGCAATAAAGAAACATTCAAAGATGCTACTGAACAGAGCCGCAAGAAGCACCCACAGATAAGGTAATGAAACAATAATTTTGAGAAGTAACCATAGAGTTAGGAAGAGAACTAGGAAAAAGCAGTGTTGTAATTTACCCTCCAAAAAAAAAATTAAACACACAAACATGGAGGACATAATATCTAGAAGAGAAAATGTCTAATACTATTGAATGTTACAGAGGTTAGAAAAAACAAGGGCTAAGAAAAGTTCATCAGATTGGGCAATTAAGAAACCTTTGGTAACGTTGGAAAGAATCGTTTCAATTGAGTGATAATGCAAAAGCCAAGTTGCAAGCAGCTAAGAAGTAAATGGTTGGTGAGACCTGGAGTATTAATAATGTTTTCTAGGGTTTTGGTTGTGAATAGGAAAAGAGAATATTATTGAGTGTGACAGCTTCAGGGGTTAATAAGATCAAGTAGAGATATTTTTAAATTTTGTTTTGTTTTTAAAGAATTAAAAAGATTCTTTCAAGTATTTATTATCTTCTGCATTTAATTCTATATCAGTGGATTTCTGAAGACATTTGGGATTTTGTCCTAATTATTTAGATGAAATAATGTCATAATATTACCCTGAGAACAAACTAAGAATACTCTCAGTGTTTTGTGGTTCACTTGGAACATTATCATCTGCATGTATAGATCTGATTACTGAGATATTTCAGTCAACATAGACTTTTTTTCTCCCAATATTTGAGACACTTTCTTAAAAATGAACTTTCTGAATCCTTATCCTGCCCCCTCTTCCTCCTCCTCCATAATATCAGCCTCCCACTATGAGCCATGACCTAAATAACTCCAGTTCTTTAGCTAGGTTTACCAGAAGGACATTGTGTTTCGAAGACTTAAAACACTGACAGCGCTTGCCTTTTCACCTCCTCCCCATGATCAAGAAAGATAGGCACTAGCAGCAACATACTTTAAAAGACTACAGTGTATTTGCTTCTTTCACCATCTGCTTCTGACTGTGATAGTCAGTACTGAAATCAAACCCCAGAGTTAGCACTGACTTGTATTCTTTGACATGTTCTGATCTTTATTTTCTGACTCCCCGGATCTCTTGCTTCACACAGGCCAGCCCGCAGTCCAGTTAGAGTTCTCTGTGGCATCAATAATTGAAACAGGCTGCTTTCCTAAGCAACAGACTGTTTAACTAGTGACCTTATGAGGATATCCCCCTGGCCAAAATGATACTTTCCACCTGTGGAAGCAAACAGACATGTACGAAGGTCAGGTGCTCACTGGTAAGAACTGAAGCAATTGGCTAGTGAAGTAAAGCAAATCCCCATGTTTCCTGGAAGCAATATAAAGCGATCTACTGAAGAGGATTTATTATCTACTATGTGCCAGGCATTGTTATAGGCTCTTGGGATACAAATACAAAAAGTCAGACAATCCCTGACCTTAAGGAGATATAAATGACCACCTAAAGGGCCTCGTGGTTTTGTCTTGTTTGTAGGTAGCTCCCAATCCTATTGTCCCACTGCTACCACACACACCTATTGATGACCTGTTTAGAATAGTATAATTGACTTCTACTGTGTTTGACAGCTCCTTCTTTGGGAGGAGACCATCCA
The DNA here is from genome assembly GCA_028627135.1 of Pseudochirops cupreus. Classification (NCBI taxonomy): domain Eukaryota; kingdom Metazoa; phylum Chordata; class Mammalia; order Diprotodontia; family Pseudocheiridae; genus Pseudochirops; species Pseudochirops cupreus. The sequence goes on along the minus strand of CM053580.1, from coordinate 419,549,469 downwards.
TATCAAATGAGATGCTTCTTTCAGTATGCTGTATATCAGTTAAAAGATGGAGAAATGTATTTTACACTCTTGCTTTATTCTGAAGGTTGGAAACTTCCCCAAATTGGCATGCCACTTCTATTGGCTATCATTGTGCTCTAAGAACACCATAGATGCCCATGCTGTCAAGTAAACCTTTGATTCAGAACAGGGAGTCAGCGCTGCTTACCCTGTTTGGCCACCAGCTTAGCCTGTCAATTATAAGATTTCAACTGAAAAGCTTCAGTATGCCAATTTATTTTTTTTTTAGCTATTGAGTAGAAGGCTCATTAAATTCATAGTGTTGTTTTACTGTATAAAGTACAATATAGGAATCTGGGCCAAAGTAAAATGCCAATGATTTTGAGGATATTTTGAAGTGCTTTTGCTAAAAGAAGCTAAGCTTACACATAGATCCATCTTATTATCTGGAACAACAATTTATTTAAGTTATATAAGGTTAGATTTTTATGTGGCAATATTAAAATGTTTATTTATATTTTTGCCTTTTCTTTTCTGGCAAAGTGTAGCTGCAAAAAAGTAAAGTCATTCATTACTACTATCAGTCTAATAAAAGTATCCCCAAATAGGATCATAGGATCACAGATCTAAAGATGAATCAGACTTTAGGGTCCATTTACTCCAATTTTCTTGAGAAATCAAGGTGCAAGGATGATGAATTTCTGGCTCAAGGACAAACAAGTAGTGAAAGTTAAAGGTGGGATTGCATTTTTTTTTCTTAAGTCAATATTCTCTCCGTCATGGAAAGAAATTTAAAAAAAAACCGTTCTCATCACAGAAGCTAACAACAACGTATTTAAATTATGTAATAATGTCTCTGTTGGATGAACAGCATCTCTGAAGTTTTACTAGTTCAATATCCAAGGAGAGAGAAGGCAGAAATGACATGATACGAGAAACTGAGCTGCAATATTTCTATAAACTGAAAAGGTAACTTTGAAGAGACTATGGAGATAAGCATATGAAAATTCCATGGAAAGGATAGACAAGTTTGCGAATTGGGGCTCAAGTTTAAGAATATGTGGGAAAACTTGTATGAACTGATACAGAACAAAGTAAGCAGAACTAAGAAAACAATTTACTCAGTGATTTCTGAAATAAAATAAAAACATTATTAAGAACATCAAAACTATGATTGCATGCTGAACTTCAGATGACTGACACAAAAGCATGCTTCTCTCCTTTTGGCAGAGAAGTAGTAGACTCTATGTCTGAAGATTCTGAAGATCGTTTAGCAGAATAAGATACCAGACACCGAAGCCCATTTTTGAACTAAACTGCAAAGCATTATAACTCTACTGCAGAGAGTGTGACTCCAATGAGCTGGTCATGTTATTTAACTGCCAAATGTATGCTTGCCTGAAAAACAATTTTATGGAGAACTTGTTCAGGGCAACCATTCACATGGTGATCTGAAGAAGTGATACAATGACACTCTCAAGGTCTCTCTTAAGAACTTTGGAGTCAATTGTTGTTGTTTGTGTTTGTCCTTCATTGTCAAAGAGGACCATGGCATTAGGGAAATAATGAGAAGACTTGCAGTTGACTTTGATTTGAGTGAGGAAGATCTGTGCAAGGTCACCAGCTTCACTTACTGCAGAGCCATCTGGATCCAGTGACTAGATATTAATCAGGATGACTGAAGATGACGCAGGATGCAATGGGTGACTCTGGTCCTTTTAGGTTAATGCCTTTTCATGTACTCAGAGCGAGGTAACAGCTCATTCAGTGAATAGGCCTCTTTATGAAGTGAGTCAAGGGATTGCTCCTTTAATTAGAAAAAAAAAATCAAGCTGGGAGGGGAAGACTCTCAGGATTTCTGTCCCAAAGAGAAACAGTTACCATTGACATTCACTCTAACCCAGGAAGGCCTATTCACTGAATGGGCATTACCTCATCCTAAGTGAGTACTTCAAAAGGCCTTAACCTAAAAGGATCAGGGTCACCCATCGCATCCTGTGTCATCTTCAGTCATCCTGATGAATATCTAGTCACTGGATCCAGATGGCTCTGGATAAAGTGAGGCTGGTGACCTTGAACAGCCCTCCCTCACTCAAATCAAAGTCAACTGCAAGACATATAATAATTTCTCTGATGCCAGGGCCCTCTTTGAAAATGAAGGGCAAACATAACCTGTGAGTAGACCATATTCCCTGAATAGGGACTCAGCTAGTTGGGTAACTAAGCTCATCATCTACCTCTCCTACTCCCTCTCCTTCTCCTCTCTAAAGGAAGGTAATTTTTGATGACCAGAAGCTGCCCACTTAAATTGGGTTTGACTGGCTATGTTCCTTCCTTCCTTCCTTCCTTTCTTCCTTCCTTCCTTCTTTCCTTCCTTCTTTCTTTTCTTTCTTTTTTTTTTCACAAAACCTTAAACCCAGTTCACTCTGAAGTTCATAGTTGATTATATATTATGGGAGACACTGGTACAGGACCTCCAGCATGGCTTGCCCTCATTGAGAAGGTGCTGCTTCTACTAGCAAAGCAAAATTGAAGTATCTTGAAAGAAACTTGAGATGTGCAAATTTAAACAATCCAGTCTAAATATTCACATGGACTATTTGTGTCTCACCTGTGGTAGAACATTCAAAGATCATACTGGTTGGATCACCCACAGCTGCATGCATTGTACCTTGACTGTAACATAGTGATGCCATTTTGGTCCTCTTTGAGAACAAAGGACAACAACCAACCAAGCAGTAGATTACATGTGAGTAACTCTTTATCAGATATGATCAAAGAAATTATTTGTTTTCCTTTGTTTCTTTCATTGGTGGGGAGATTGTATGGATAAGTGTATGTGAGTGAGATAGGTGAAAGCATTCTCATGAAAAGAGAGACAGTCACCAAACTTGAGCTAGGCCTTAGACCTCTCTAGGCCTGAGTTTCATTTTCCTGTAAATCACCTGATTTTGGGGAAATCAGGTGGTGTGCTTCTACTTTCCCTCCCTTTTTCCTATAAGGGGCTTTCTGTAATGGCCCCGTTCTGCTAATTAAGTTTACATATCTCTGTATTTGGTAAGAGGTATTTTCCAGGTTCTTATGCAGATTGTGAGGCCATATAACACTACCAGTGGGTAGATGTTCCAGCTCTGGTGGGAGGGATTTTGGGGGATTTCCAGGGAGTTGTTTGTGCAAGGATATATAACTGCTTGTTTGACTCTTGTTGGGTGCCTCCCTATACCAGTTTGCTCTGGGGTAGGTGATGCCCAACTCTCCGAGACTTGCTTTTATTTTCAGAATAAAGAGCTTCTGTTTTTGCCTTGAGAGACCTCTGAATTTATTTGGATAAGGGTCTTTGGGGTCTTTATCCCACACAGATGGAAAGAGATAAGTCACTGAGAAATTATAGGATATAGAAAGTCATATATAAAAGATTATTTAAAAAAGGATAGACATTCAAGGACACAACACACAGATTTAAAAGCATACACTGACCCAAATATGGAAAGAGTCTGAAATCTGAAACATGAAAATATGACCTCCCCTCAATCCAAATTTGTTCCATTATTTTAGACTGAGTCCCTATGCTATATCATTTCACTTAAATTCTTTGAAGTGTCTCCTATGCTCTATGTTGGAAGTTCCCAAAACTTATTTAGCCTACCATCCCATTTTCAAAAAAAAAAAAAAAAAATATATATATATATATATATATATATAGAGAGAGAGAGAGAGAGAGAGAGAGAGATACATACATATACACATGTATACATATACACATATACATATACACATACACACCCACATACACATATATATACATTTAAGGGAAGAGAAATCTAATTCATGGACAGAATTTAAGAGGATGCATTGATACCCTAAGCAAAGTCTGAAATACATGTTATTGTGCGCTAGTCTAATTTTCTCTAATCTACCCTCCACCCAGTGGACAAAGAGGGTTATCTTAAAGTCCAATTCTGAATCTTTCACATCTCTGTTCAGTAAACTCCAATGTGTCACTATTACCTCTAGAATCCATAAATACCTTTATTACATTTAATACCCTTCACAACCTGACTCTAGCCTAACTTTGCAGTTTTATACATTACTTAGCTCCATGCATTCTAGAATCTGACTAAACTCTTCTTCTTGTTCTTTTCACATTATCCCCTCATGTCTGAAATTTACTTCTTCCTCATCTGAATCTCTTTAAATCCTTAAATTTCCTTCAAAATCAGTTTAAATAGAAATCCTGCATGAGTTGTTTCCTAGTCTCACTATTTCTGAATGCCTATCCTGCAAGTTAATTTTTAATGTATTTAGTTTTCGTATTAAAGATAATTTCTTCTAACAGACTATAAACTCCTTGATGACAAGGACTGCTTCATTTTTTACTATATTTCCCTGGCTCCTGGCACAGTGTCTGGCACATACTGAAAAAGTCACATGGATCTGTGATGTACTTGTTTCTGCTAAAAATTAGCTCATAACTCATTTATATCTGCCCACCATGTGCAATTACTATCCATGTCCTCCTAAATTCACTACAAAGGATGTACCCTACTTTCTGGCAGATTTTTTTACTCCAGAACATAGTAAAGTACTCTGTCTACTTATCATCCTTCATCTTCAGCATATAAATAACCCATTCTTTCTATGCAGAGCTGAGTTCAAATCTGCCTCAGATACTTACTAACTGTGTGACCCTGTGCAAGCCACTTAACTTTTCTTTGTTTCAGTTTTTCAACTGTAAAAATGGTGATACTAAAACCACTTACCTCACAGACTTGCTATGAGGATCAAGTGAGATCATATTTGTAATGTTCTTAGCACAGCTCCTGGCAAATATGAGGTACTGTATCAATGTTCTTATGCCCTTCTATTCTCCCTTCTTCTTAATATGCAAAGTTTCTGATAATATCTTTGTTCCTATTGTTCTTGATGTCCCTCATCAGTTAAATATTGCAGTCTATTAATAACTTCCACATGTTTCTCTATTGCTTTCTGGTCCCATTCAGTTTTTATTCTTTAGTTCTACATCATGTTACCTTACAGTAATATTGGCAAATAATTAATTAATATTTATAGATTAGTTTTGATTGGAAACATTAAGCCTTCACAGTAGTATATACAATGACTTACCACAAAATAAATAACTACCTTCATTGGAAAACAGAATTTTCTCCTTAAAATACACACCCATTGATAAAAAGTGACATTAAAATATTCTTCTTCCTATCTTTTTTTTTTCTCCAGTCCCGTATCTGTCCAAATGTATAGTTACTCTTCTTCAGAGAGTGGGTAATGGGACAGGATGGAGGAGGAGGGTTGAAATAAAGGTCAAAGGGTTGGCATAGAGAAAAGAATGAGAATAGGGAATGTGTTCTCAAATATTTTAAATTCTTGACACAAAGGAATGAGAGTTAAGGAAGAGAAAAAGAATGCCAAGGGTTGGAAACAATTCAGGCATGGTTGTGCTTAGGGTCAACAGAATTTTGAACGTAGTCCAGACAGGATTGGTATCTAACCTTGAAATGACTAGAGATGAAACAGAGTATGCCAGAGGCAGGTGCATCAGGAATCAAGTATCAGCTTAATTAGTTTTAGAGTGAGGAAAATACTTGCAAGTGGAAGTCCTTCCAAGTAGGAGGGTTCTGTATAGGCAGGGCTTATGTACATACTGGGATGGACCATGACATAATAAATTTTAGACCTTGAGTTATTGTTTCCACAGGTCCTTTGGGAACAGTATTGTCCCAGGTTTTAGAGATTGAGATTACTTCTGTGGGGTTCCAAATCAGAGTTCTGTGATGGGAACAAGAGTATAGTACAAGGAACAATGACAAGGAACAGTGAGTCTGTCAGAGACATGATGGATGTTGGTTCTCAGGTCCCTGGGAAATAGGGGGAGTGAACACCTGGCACAATACACTTTGCCAGAGGGTAAGATCATCCAGAACTCAAAGGAATGTTGTTATGTAAAGCTCAGGACACTTCCAGGGCTTTAACTCTGGAAAACAGAGTATTTACAAAATATTTTCACAATAGAAAAGGCATGTCCTGCATTCTGAAAAATCAATGATACCAAAAAGGGAAAAGTGAATAATCATAAGAAGGGGAAAAGGAGAAGAGATGAGAAATTGGAGACACTGAGGACTAATATATCACAGAACTTAGTGTACAGTCTCCCTGAACCTCTGATTTTGCAGATAGGAAAAGTAAGACCCCAGATCCCAAGTGTTAAAGTGGTTTTCCCAATGTCAAGCAACCAATGATTGATTGTCAGAGACCTCCTTTTCAAAAGAAGACCTTTAAAAAAAATATTTAGTATTAGTTTACCACATTCAGTACCACAATTTTTGAGGTGCAACTTTTCTCTCCCCCTCACCTTCCTTCCCCTCTCCACCACCATGGAAGCATGAAATTCAATAAAGATACTACATATACCTTCATATTAAACATTAGTCAAGTTGTAAAAAAGAATTATAAACAATAGAATGAATAATGAGAAAGAAGAAACAAAACAAAACAGAATGAAAAAGAGAGTAAGCAGTTTGCCTTAATATGCATTCAAACTCCTTATTTCTTTCTCTGAATGTGGACAGCCTTTTCCATCATGAGTCCTTTAAGAGTTGTCCTATAACCTTGCATTGCTGAGGAGAGCCCAGCCTATCAAAATCAGTCATCATAGATATGATGTGCCTGTAATTGTGTACAATGTTCTCCTGGTTCTGAAAAGCAGGTTTTCTGAGACAAAATCTGCCCCCCCACAATGAGCGATAAGTATAGGTGTTTCAGGGACCCCAGTGACCAGAGTCCCTGGATGGCAGACTGGAATGAATTCTCAGGCTCAAGCATTCTGAGTCAAGTTGGTAAAAGTTTATTGTTATGCCATACAGTGGGCAGGAGGTCTTAGTGAACCTGCAACATTAAAGGAGTCATAGGTATATTTTTATAGAATAATCCATAGTATAACATGTGCCAATTATGCTAACTAGGTGAGTAAGGGTGGGATTAGGGAGGAGTTAAGGAGTGGTCAGTGCATAAAGGGACATGCACTTTTAACATCAACTGCACAGGGCTGTTGCCCATAATTCACTGGGAAATAGCCCAAGAGGGGAGCTACATGGAGGTGTGGTTTTAGGCTAGAAACCTCACTCTGTCAACTAAGGGTTAGGGCTGACTGAGAAGTGTCCAGTCTGTTACCCATCAATGTCCTGTTTGACAAGATGGATCTTAGGAATATATATATATGTCCCAAGCTAACCAGAGATCCAGGATGTATATAATGGAATGAGAAGTATACACATGACTGAGTCTATGATATACATGATAAATAGATACCCGCACACAGCTGCTTCAACTAGTACACAGTTGGGTTAAACTACTAAATTCTATAGATACAGCTGATCACTGTAAGAGGAAGAGAGATAAGTATTTTGTTAGGGCCTGCTGCCCTTGAGCTGGGGAGAAACTGCCTGAGACAGTGTTTTAGGGCTAGGGAGACTTGAGGCTAGAGAGAAATGTTGTTTTACAAACTGTGGTTCAAGCACAGGCATCCAAGCACACCATCACCCTCACCAAATAATTACCCAAGGTCGAAAATACTATATGTCTACATCCACTAAAACTATAACCATTTAACTCTAAGTAAAGTGTGTACTTATTCTCTGAGCCAGAGGAGAGAAAAAATGAGTTCAAAGGAAAAATATTTGATGAAATGCCATAATTTAAGTAAAAGTTGAATAATATATTATCACCATAAAACAAGTCCATGATCTCCACAAATATACACACAAACAGTCTAGGGAGAATGGGTATGTTTAGGTATGATGCATGACTATCAAGCATACAGGAAACACATATGGTCGAGGGCCATTGTGCTGCAAGACCATCCATAATTTTCAGTTTCCCTTTTGAGCATGTAGTCTTAGATTAGAGTTTTTCTTAATTTCTGTTGCAGATTGTGTCCCTGGTCTCATGGTGGCTGGTAGGTATAGTATTCTCTGCTAGTCTTTTGTTTTCATATCTTCAGGGCCACATTGTCTATTTATCTCATTTTCCTTCTGCTAAGACTTAGTGAGTGATGTTGAGCAAAGAGCTAGCTAAAGGAGCTTTAATTGTATCAAGAACACCCAGCACACAAAAGCAAGGCATGGTGCCTAAGACTAAAATTACATCCTTCTTTTTTCCTATCTAACCAAGGATTAGATATTTCCAAGAGCCCTATTTACCTTAGTATGCAAATGAATATGAGTCAAAACAAAATGTAAGCCAAGGAAGGCAGGTCCCTTCACCTAGCCAGCATTCTTGTCTTTATCACAGAGCAACAAATTGTAAAAAGCATTTAGTCAGAAAACAAGCAAGCAAACAAAAACCTCATTGTTTCAATATACCTTACTGTACATTTCTGCTCTGGGTCTTGATTGATTGATTTTCTTCTGCATAAAGCTAAATTGTAGGGTTACCAGAAATGTATTTTTTGTATCTTTTATATTAAAATATGTACTTTGGAGAGGTAGAGTAAAGAAACAAATGTGGCCTCTGGACTTGGAGTCATGAAGACCTGAGTTACAGTCGACCAACCCTCATACTTACCTGACATTATTACCTGGCATACTTCAACCTCTCAGATTTAGTTTCATTTTCAGTAAAGTGGGGGAGATATTAGCACTGACCTCTCAGGAGAGCCGTTAAGTATGAAATGAAATAATCTTTATAAATTGCTTTCCAAATTTAAAAGCACTTTATACACATAGACTATAATTAGTTTTGTCACTGGTGGGAACAATGGCTAGACAGCCATGTGAAGAAATCATGACAATAGGAAAATGAGGACCTGGAAAGGGGGATCTTTGTGGATTAAATAAACTTAAGTGCCTAACAGCTGTCTGAGATCTTTGAGAGATTACTGACAATTTAATATCTCTTCAGGATTTGTATAGAATGAATGATATTCTGATTTCAAAGGTGGGGAAGGAATTATACCTGAAAATTTTAAACTCACAGAGTGAAAATTCCATGAAGAGAGGAAGTATTTTTCCTTTTTCTCTCCTTTTTCTCCTCGTATTTTTGTCCTTCCCTCCCCTCCCCTTCTCTTTCCTACCTTCTCCTACTCTCCCCTCCCCTAGCAATCTAATAAAGAGTGTTCAATAAATAATAGAAAATTAATTTAATTAAGATTTAATTATAGGCCAATAACCTTGAATTCAATTTTTGCCAAAATAATATTGATAGAATGGATTTTGAAGATCTAGAAACAGGAAGCAATAATCACAAAGAGCTAGCATGGCCTCATGAAGGACAAGTAATAGGGTTTAGGGATTAAGCCTGTAATTTTACTGGAATGCGTATGGAAATTTTAAATGAGGAAACTCTACTGGTACTTAGTTATAACTGATACTCTTAAAGAGTTGTCTAAGACACGTAATTTAGCAGAAGCCACATAACCAGTTTTTGTCAGAATTGAGACCTGAAAACAGGATTCCTGATGCGGAGGACATTTCTCGAATCTGTTTTGCAATAATTGTGTTCCTTATGTCAATCCATGTTGATATTTTGTTGCTGGTTCTTTGTTTTTTTTTTTTTGCTACTCTCATTATTAATACTGCTCTTGTTTTTGTTGTTGTTTTCAGGGTTAGTAGACTTGCAGATTTGTTTGTCCCTCAGTGTCCCCAGTTGAAGAAAAGAAAAATGTGAGCTAGATATAGGTTATGTTAGGAACTAGCTAAATGGCCAGGGTTAAAGGGTGGTCAATGATCAATGCCTGTGAATATAAAAGTTAGTCTGTGCTGGAGTTTCTCAGAAAGTTGTTCATAGCTTTATATTGTTAATCTTTTTTTCTTTAATAACTTATATAAAGTCATAGAAGACATGCTTGCCAAATTTGTAGATGACATGAAGTTAGGAGGGATGCTAACACATTAATGACAGAATAAGGATTCAAAAATATCTTGACAGACTAGAATGATGAGTTTAATTTAATAAGATGAAATTTAATAGAGATAATTATAATTTGTTACATTTGGATTCAAGTATCAACTTCACAAATCTTAAATGACAATGATGTAAAAAAGAAAAAAAATGATGGTTTTGTGGAATGCAAGCATGATGAAGAGTAAAAGTTTAATACTGCGTATTACCCTCAAAAAGGTACTATAATCAGTATATATTCAGAAAGGCATTATTTACATTATTAGTGTTACTGTATACTGTCCTGATAAAATAAGATATAATGTGTGATAAGAACTTGTAGGCACTTGATTTTAGGAAGGGCATTGATACTTTGGAGGCCATAAAGATGAAAAGATGAAAGCAAATGGAAGAGTAAAGAAAGGCCCTTGATGTCAGATCTATGAGATGGAGATTAATTGAGGTAACTGAAAATATTTAGTCAAAGAAAAGAAATATGACATGATAGTATGATTCAAATATTTGATGTACTGTTATTATGAAGGGGAAATGTAGTAGAGTTTCAACAGGAATTAGAAGGTTTTACTGATAAGTATCCCTTGCTTAATAGTTTAAAGCAGTGGTTCTCAACCTTCCTAATGCTGAGACCCTTTAATAAGTTCCTCATGCTGTCGTGACCCCTAACCATAAAATTATTTCCGTTGCTGCTTCATAACTGTAATTTTGCTACTGCTATGAATAGTAATGTAAATATCTGATATGCAGGATGTATTTTCATTGTTACAAATTGAACATAACCCACAGGTTGAGAACCACTAGTTTAGAGTATAAAAGGTTTTGTTTGTTTGTTTTGGTCATTTTGTTTGTTTGAAGTTCAGCTCAAGGTTTAGAAAAGATCTATCTTGAGGGCCCATTGGTACTTTCATACCTTAAGCATTAACTGCATGTAAGACAAATAAGTCACAGCTTTGAGCCTGCTTTCAAAGGGGAAAGGGAAACCAGGGGGAAGTAGAGCTCAACAGAAGAACCATAACTAAGAAAAATAGATCCTTATCCTATATTCGACAACTATTATAGTTATTTCTTAAGTGAGCCTTCTGATTAATCCCGTAAATATTGGAATTTATACCAATTTATACTATTCCAATACCTGGATTTAGGAAAGATTCTAAATATCTTATGACAGATGTTTTCTCTCTCCAGAGGTGATAACTAGGAGGAAGAGTTAAAAAGTGTAGAGATAGATGTAGACTTGATTTAAGAAAAAAAAATTCTTAATGATGAAAGCTACCTATAACAAACAGAAAAATTTACAAAAAGTTAGAGTTATCTGAAAGTGTCATAGGCTGTCTCAGAAAGTAATATTTATCTTCATTAAAAGTCTTCCAGAGAAGTCAGAATGGCCAATGATGGAATATCTTATAGAGTAGATGAATATTCAAGAACAGATAATACTAGGCTCTCTCAAAGGTTCTATCCAAAAATAATATCCTGAGATCATATGTTTTTTACAGACATAATAACCACAGTATTCAGAGATCCACTGTTGAACAGTGACATGTATATGCAGACTTAGAATTTAAAAACCTGAATTCTAGTCTGAGCTCCATCAATTATTAGTCATACTTCATTGGAAGGTCACTTAACCTTTCTATGTTTTGGTTTCCTCTGTTGACTCATTATTTTGCCACTGTTAACAGTAGCCTTGCAATAACTTAGTTCAGTTTCCTCAAAATCACTGCAAGAACCATTATAATTCCTGAATTACTCCGACTTATTTGACCTTGGAATCTTTTTCTCCAAAAATAATAACAGTATATTTCATAACCTTTTGTTTTTTTGGTAATCAACTCTTAATAGTCAAAGAATAAAATAGCTCTCACTGTTAATAAATTATTTTCTTACAACAAATTTAAATCTTTCTTCAATTTTAAGTCATTGTTGCTCATTTTTTTCTTTGAAAAGGGATTACCTGAGAATGTGTATACTAGAATATTATGATAATTGCACACTTACATAGGTTTTACATTGTGTGTAATGTGCTTTAAATGTATTCTTTCACTTCAGCCTTACAAGAAGCCTAACAAGGAGATATATATGGATATCAACATCTCCATTTTGTAGATCAAGAAACTGAGCCTCAAAAAGTTCCCATGCATATTTTCATGATCTTATAGCAAGTAAGTTTTTTTTAATTTTCATTTATTTAGTAGTTTAGTAATTTATTTATGTTTAAATATTTTATCTTCCCCAATTACATGTAAAAAAAATTTCCAATGTTCATTTCTAAAATTGAATTCCAAATTTGCTTCTTCCTTCCCATTCCCTTCATTGAGAAGGCAAGCAGTTTGATATAGTTTATGCATATGGAATCTTGAGAAACATGTTTCCATATCAGTCATATTCTAAAAGAAAAGACAGATTTGATTATTTAATCTGAAAACCAATTGCTCATATTTTTTTGATCATTTGCAAATTTGGGAATGGCTCTTATTTTTATAACCTTGACTCATTTCTCTATGTATTTGAGAGATGAGGCCTTAATCAGAGACATGCTTCAATATTTTTTCACAGTTAAGATTGTTAATTGTATTTTTCTAAATATTATTTTTCCCCAATTTATTCTATTTTTTCTCCCTTGACCTTGTCTCTGTTCAAAATTTGGTTTTTTTTTTTTTTTTTTGGCTTTTGACTATTGTGTTTCCCAATCCAGCCACCTTTCAATGAGTATTCCCCTTTCTCTTATGCCTTTCCCTTCCTACTTTCCCATAGGGTAAGATTGTATGTGTGTGGGGATGTGGGTGTATGTGTCTGTGATTCCCTCTCTGAGCCAATGAGAGTAACGTTCAAACGTTCCCCACAATCTCGCTCATCTTCCCCTCTACTCTAATAGCTCTTTCTTACCACTTTTATGTGAGATAAATTATCCCATACTACCTCTCCCTTTCTTTTTATCCCAGTGCATTCCTCTTTTTTACCCCTTAATTTTATTTTAAAGATATTATCCCATAATATTCACCTAACACTGGTACTCTCTATCTATATTCCTTTGAACTGCCCTAATGATGAGAAAGTTCTTATGAGTTGCAAGTATCATATTCTCATATAGGAATGCAAGTAGTTTAAACTTAAGTCGCTGATGATTTCCCTTTCCTGATTACCTTTTAATGCTTCTGTTAAGTCTTGTGTTTAAATGTCAGACTTTCTATTCAGCTCTGGTCTTTTCATCACAATTGCTGGAAACTCTCTATTTCATTCAATGTTTAATTTTCCCCTGAAGGATTATACTCTGTTTTCCTATCTCCTTTGCCCTCCAGAACCTCATATTCCAAGTGCTTGGATATTTTCATGGAGAAACTGCTAAATTCTGTTTAATCCTGATTCTGGCTCCATGATATTTAAGTTATTTCTTTCTGGCAACTTGAAATATTTTCTCCTTAAGCTGGGAGCTCTCAAATTTGATTATAATTGTTGCCGAAATTTTCATTTTAGAATCTCTTTCAGGCATTGATTAGGGGGATTCTTTTGATTTCTATTTTACCCTCTGGTTCTAGGATATCAGGGTAGCTTTCTTTTTTAATTTATTGAAATTGATGTCAGCAAAGATACTCCCTTAATTTTCTTTTGACCAGTTATTTGACCTCCTTTTGAGTTGTAGGTTGTGAACTCTGGAGACACTCATTGCAGCTACTGATTCATTCACTCCCAAGGCCTGTCCCAGGTTTGTTGGGACCTGGTATGCACTGGTATGACCTGCACCAGACTGCACTCCATTCTCACCCCAGTATAACAGATATTTCCTGACAAATTTTTAGACAGGAAAATTGTTTCATACAATCCATTTGTGGGTTCTCTCAATCCAGGATTTATTTTAGGACATTATTTAAAGGTCTTCACAGGGATTTGGGGGAGAACTCAAGTGACTCCCTGCTTTTCATTTACCATCTTAGCTCTATAGACAAGTAAGTTTTAACAAGTACAATTTGATCTCAGGTTTTTGGAACTACAAGTAGAGCATTCTATCTACCATGTAAACTTCCTCTCAAATTACCCGCTCTACTAATCAGATGGTCCCTTTCAGCTTTCGTCCTATCAGTAACTGGTTTTTGTTGTTTTGTTTACTAAGTTTTCCACTACTGTATCTGTGATTTCTTATTATTTTAAGACTGTGCTGCTTGTAAAAGAAATTATTCAACTTATCATTATAAGCCTACCTTATTAACCATGATCAGCATGCAGATTTTTAACGCTAATGTCATTAATTCCCCTATAACTTTCCATAACAGAAATTAATCACAAATTCTTAATACTTTTACTTAATCATTAATTCATCAGCTTTACATCATCTAAATGCTTCAGGATCCAACCTGATTGTTAAGTGGGGGAGTGACATCTTAAATTGTGTTTTATGAAGATCAATTACTTTGGTAGTTGAGCAAAGAAATGACCAGAATGAAGAAAATCCCCTAAAAGCTAAATATTTGGTCTCTTTTTATAATGAGACTCCCATGGAGGGGGAAGTCCTTACCAGTGAACTATAAAAATGAGTGGGTGATGGCATAGGAGCAAGTTTTAATATCAAATTACACATTGGGATAAACTACATGCAAGAGGATAATTATCTCTTTGACAGATGATCCTTATTAATGCTAAAGATTGATGACTGTTTTAGAAATGTCAACATTGCTAGTATGGCACTAATATGGTGCTCATTATACACACATGCACACATACACACATATACATCCTCATTATATGTATATATCCATATCATCAAATATATGTATTGTGTGTGTGTGTTTGTATGTGTGTATGTATGTGTGTATTTCACTATGAACTACCCTTAAAAATACAACTAGGCAAGTCTGATGGTTCAGACTTGGGAGCCAAACAGAATAAAATGTGTGTAGAAAATAAAACATTTACATTAGAGAAAATGTGGGAAAATTGGAATAATTATTCATTATTGCTAGAGTTGTGAACTTGTCCAATCATTCTGTAGAGCAATTTGGAACTATACCCAAAAGACTATAAAACTATGCATACTTTTTCACCCTGTGATCTAATAGATCTGTATCCCAAAGAGATCAGAAAAATGTAAAAAAGGGACAGAGCAAAAATGGAGGAGTAGAAACAGGATTTCCCCATGGCTCTGGCTTTCATCTCCTCCAACACATGTAAAAAATGACTCTAAACAAATTTGAAAGCTACAGAACCCACAAAGTGACAGTGAGAAACAAATCTCCTGTTGAAGGCAGCCTGGCAGGCTGGCAGGAAGTGGCTATTGCACTAAGCTGGGAGCCAAGCCCAGCCCCACATTAGCCATGTGGTTTTCACCCCAGGGGAGCCCCAACCAGCAGCAGTCCAAGCAGACTTCAGGAGAGTGAAGCACAAGCAGCTGTGGTGGTTTCCAGACTTCTCAACCCATAAATGCCAAAGACAAAGTAAAAAGTCAGTGTGCAACTCTGTTGGAAAAGGGGTGGATGGAAGAGCATGACTTGACCCCTGCCTCTGGGGCAAGAAGCAGGCAGAGGGATGGTGGCTGTGCCACTTGACTACTTGAGGAGCTGCTGGTCTGCGGATTGTAGGGGGACCATGCAACCATTCAGAGAGTCATGGTTTTTGCTTTGACCTGCTTGGATCTGGATCCCAGTCTTGGGTGGAGGTTCTGGGTGTGTGGCCAGGTGCCAGAGCCTTTGGGGGCTGCAGAGAGGGCGTCTTCCTATTTACTGCAAAAACCCCAGGGATTTGGGACAAAGCTCTCTCCATTCTTAAAGCAGAGTTCTGCTGTGGCAAAGAGTTCAAAAGTCAAGTAATTGACAGGCAACATGAGCAAGCAGAGAAAACACAATCCAACCATAGATTCCTGTTTAGGAGACAAAAAAGATCAAAGGATGGAATGGGAGGAAGACAACAAAGTCAGAACTCCTGCATCAAAAGCTCCCAAGAAAAATATGAATTGGTTACAAGCCATGGAGGAGCTCAAAAAGGATTTTGAAAATGAAGTGAGAGAAGTAGAGGAAAAATTGGGAAGAGAAATGAGAATGATGCATGAAAATCAAAAAAAGTGAGTCAACAGCCTGACTGAAGAAAACAACACCTTATAAATAGACTAACTCAAACAGCAAAAGAGTCCCAAAAAGCCAATGAGGAGAAGGCTTTAAATTTCAAATTTGCCAGATGGAAAAGAAATTTCAAAAACACACTGAAAAGAATAACTCCTTCAAAATTAGATTGGAGCAATTAGAAGCTAATGACCTTATGAGAAATCAATTTACTATAAAGCAGATCCAAAAAAATGAAAAAAATATAGAAAGCAATATGAAATATCTCATTGGAAAAAGCACTTAGCTGGAAAAACTATATCCAGGAAAGATAATTTAAAAATAATTGGATTATCTGAAAGCCATGATAAAAAAAAAAGAGCCTACACACTATCTTTCAAGAAATTATCAATATTCTAGAACCAGATGGCAAAATAGAATTGAGAGAATTCACTGATTGCCTCTTGAAAAAGATCCAAAAAAGAAAATTTCTAAGAATAATGTAGCCAAATTGCAGAGTTCCTAGGTCAAGGAGAAAATACTACAGGCAGTCAGGAAGAAACAATTTGAGTATTGTGGAAACACAATCAGAATAACACAAGATCTAGCAGCCTCTACATTAAGGAACCAAAGGGCTTGGACTATGATATTCTGGAAGTAAAAGGAGCTAGGTTTAAAACCAAGAATCACCTACCAGCAAAACTGAATATAATGCTTCAGGGGAAAAATATGGTCATTCAACAAAATAGAAGATTTTCAAGCATTCTTGATGAAAAAATCAGAGCTGAACAGAAAATTTGACTTTCAAATACAAGAAGCAAGAGAAGCATGAGAAGGTAAATAGGGAAAAGAAATCCTAAGGAACTTATTAAAGTTGAATTATTTTCATTCCTCAGTGGAAAAATTATAATTGTAACTCATAAGAGTTTTCTCAGTATGAGGACAGTTGAAGAGAATATATATGCATACATACATATTGTAATGGTAATAAGATTTAAAGATCTTCCATGCTCCTTGCCCTTGCTGATTTAGCAGGAAGGGGTGGGGCAGAAAGGAGCCAGAGGTGAGTAGAAGCAGGGCTGGAGCCAGCACAGTGAGTGGAAGCAGTGGTGGTGGTTGTGTGAACTTCCTTTTTTTGAGCTAGCCAGAACTTCTGCAAAAGACTCCTATTGAGTACTGCTGGGGATGGGAACTTTGGGGGGCCAGAGGTGCTGGGAGCAAGCTGCATGGAGGATGAGCACTAAGTGTGACTGAGGAGAGGAGAATCTTTGCCTGAAGTAGCCTGTTTTGTTTTGAAGGCTTGAGAATGTAGGTGTTTACTGCATTAAATATGTGTGCCAATTCGCTGGCTATTCTGATGGCTTTGAATTTCTGGTTTTGGGACTCGGTTTTCTGGTATTTGAATAAATGTTCCAGCTATGTCCTCCATGTAGGGACCCTGTTACATTTTGTGACTAATAACTATACCAACATATTTATAGTTACTTTAAGCATTGTGAATACTGTATTGTTGATAACATATATGTATGTATAGGAGGGTATAGGTGTGTATAAATATATATGTGAGGGTGTGCATATGTATGTACATAGACAGAGCGCATTGGATCAGTTGAATAGGAAGGGATAATATCTAAAAAATAAAATTAAGAGGTAAGAGATAAATATATTGGGAGAAGGAGAAAGGGAGAAATAGATTAGGATAAATTATCTCATATAAAAGAGGCAAGAGAAAACTGTCACAATGGAGTGGAATAACAGGAAGGTAAAAGGGAATGGGACAACCTTATTGTCACTGAACTTGGCTTAAGGAGGGAATAACATACACACTCAATCTGGTATCTTACCCTACAGCAAAATAAGGAGGAAGGAGATAAAAGGGGGGGTAATAGAGGGGAGGGCAGATTGGGGAAGATGGTAGTTAGAAGCAAACACTTTTGAAAAGGAACAGGGTC
Organism: Pseudochirops cupreus; assembly: GCA_028627135.1. Taxonomy (NCBI): domain Eukaryota; kingdom Metazoa; phylum Chordata; class Mammalia; order Diprotodontia; family Pseudocheiridae; genus Pseudochirops; species Pseudochirops cupreus. The sequence goes on along the minus strand of CM053580.1, from coordinate 419,531,579 downwards.
AGAGGAGAAAATAGAATAAGTGAGGAGCAGGATAGGAGAGAGGGAAATATAGTTAGTCTTTCACAATATACCTGCTATTGATATGTTTTGCATTACTACACATGTACAACCTATATTGAATTTCTTATCTTCCCAGTAGGGGTGAGGAGGGAAGAAGGGAAAAAAATCTGGAACTCAAAGTTTTAAAAATAAATGTGTGTGTGTGTGTGTGTGTGTGTGTGTGTGTGTGTGTGTGTGTGTGTGTAAGTAGCAGGGAAAACAGGAAGCTTTCTTTAGTAGAAAGGATGCTCACTCTGGGGTTAGAAGACTTTGGTTCAGCTCTCACCTCTGATGCTTACTATTTAGCATGACCTCTGTTTGCCTGTCCCCACCTCTCATCCTCCAAGCCTTAATTTATTTATCTTAAAATGAAGGGGTTGGACTAAATGACTTCCAGGGTCCCTTCTAGCCCAAGTTCTATGATCCATCCTATGATATAAGTTTGAAAGATGGCAGATGATAGTGGTATTAAAAATGAGACTTCTTTGTGACCTTCAATTAAACTCTTCTTTCTCCAAATAAGTCACTTGTTTCCACCTTTGTCCAAAAGTCCCGGTGCTTAACCAAAACCATTGCCTGCTACCTTTAAAAATCACATAATAAGGCCATCATGGAACCAACAAACTAATAAAAAGTGGGCAATGAGTGGTTTCAGCAAAGCTTGAAGTAATTATGAAATCAAAAGATCTGGTGAGCTTCCACTCATCAAACCAAACAAGCATCAAGATCTCTCTTCAGTGGAGAAACGACAACTTTTTCCTCAATAAATAGCAACCATTAAACTAAAAAAAGGAAGAGAAAAATGTACAAAACATGGACAAAAATATTTATAGCACCTCTTTTTGCAGTGGCTAAGAATTAGATATTGAAGTAAAGGCCATCAATTAGGGCATGGTTGAACAAGTTTTGGTATATGAATGCAATGAAATACTATTGTTCTTTAAGAAATGATGAGTAGGCAGATCTCAGAAAAACCTGGAAAGACTTATATGAAATGATGCTGAGTGAAGCAAGCAGAACCAGGGAACATTGTGCACAATAACAGCAACATTGTGTGATGACTAACCTTGATACACTTAGCTCTTCTCAGCAAAGCATGGATCTAAGAAAATCCCAAAGGATATATGATATGAAATGCTATCCACATCCAGAGAATGAACTTGGGTGTCTGAATGTAGTATTGAGCTTGGAGTCAGGAAGATCTTAGTTCAAATCTGACTTACAAATCTCAATTATTAGCTATATGAACTTAGCCAAGTCACTTGAGGCTATATGCCTCAGTTTTCTTTTTTTAATCTGTAAAATGGGGATAAAAATAAGCCTTTCCTATGAGGCTTGTTGTATGGATAAAATAAGACATTTATAAAAGTGCTTTGTGAATTTTTAAAGTGATATATGATATATTTGTGTATATGTGTGCAAATATATATGTAGGTATGTATGCATATAGATTATCGCTATTGATATTGTTAAGCAAATCCACGTAATTCTCATCCCCTGAGCTACCCATATTCGACTCTTCATATTTGAGGGAAAAAAATACTGTGTGTCCCTAAGTTCTGTAGACAGGAAAATGCATATTTTTAACAGAATTTTACATTTTTTGAACAAGACTACATGAATCCAATGCATGATTTAGTGCCATTCTCTGATATGAATTCAATTTAACAAAAAACAGTGTTAAAATGCAAGCCGTTTTCCAGATCAGATACTGATCATCAAAATCTCCCAGAAAGAAGCCTGTGGTTCATTAGAAGGGTAAGAAAATGAACAGAGTATCAGAAGAATGATTTTTAAAAAATCTATTTGTGGTTTGAAAGCATTTTAGACACGTGTGCCTTCCCTTCTGCCTTATGCTTTGAAAAGTATAAGGGAAGAATTAGACTGATAATATGTATCAGCAAGCACCCTAGCATACTCAGGGTGGCTGTTAGCACAGGTTGTTAGATCTCCTTTTCTAAAGGAGAGCAACTCAAAATGGGTTAACAGTTTCACTTTAATCAATCAAACATATATCATTTATCTAGTTCAGGGGAAAAAGTCAGTACCCTGAACTTCAGAGAATGCAAACAGAAGTTAACAAACAGACAGAGAAACAGATCAGTAGACGGTGTATGACCATTACATCAGTTACCTATTCAGTTACCAGAGAGGGAAGCATCAACATGTAGGTTTTTCAAAGCGGGGGGGAGCTCAAAGGCTTCCCAAAGTCTCATCTGGCCAAATCACAAATCACACAACTCTTCTCAAATTGAGTACATTCATTTAATCAGTCAAAAGTCTCTTCTCAAATGGAGATTAGTCTCCAACCATAAACAAAGTGCATTCATTTAGTCAATCCCTCAAAGGCTTCCCACCCCTGAATCTCAAAAGGGGCAGGAGAACACAATAGGCCATCCTCCCTTAAGTAAACAAGGTTAAACTCAGCATTGAATACCCAAGGAAAGGTCTTTCTTTCATCTTCACCCAAGGCAAG
>CM053580.1:419505941-419522044 GCA_028627135.1 Pseudochirops cupreus | reverse complement strand
ATTGAGGATAGTCCAGTTTATCAAGGTTGGTCATCATATGTATGATGTGTCTGTTATTGTGTACAAGTTTTGCCTGGTTCTGCTCTTCTCATTTAGCATCAATTTGTATAAGCCTCTCCAGGTAATTATGAAGTCCATCTCCTTCCCATTTCTTATAGCACAACAGTATTCCATTACATTCATATATCACAACTTGTTTAGCCATTCCCCAGTTGATGGGCATCCCCTATATTTCCAGTTTTTTTGCCACCACAAAGAGAGCTGCAATAAATATTTTTGTACATATGGGTCCTTTTTCCACTTCTATGATCTCTTTGGGATACAACCCCCAAAATGATATTACTGGGTCAAAGAGTATGCAATTATTTATAGCCCTTTGGGCATAGTTCCATACTGTTCTCCAGAATGGTTGTATCCATTCACAACTCCACCAACAATGCATCAGTGTTCCAATTTTTCCACATCCTCTCCAGCACTTGTCATTTTCCAGTTTTGTGAACTTAGCCAAACTGACTGGTGAGATGTGGTACCTCAAAGTTTTTTGATTTGCATTTCTCGAATTAATAGTGATTTACAGCATTTTTCCTTATGCTTAAAGATATCTTTAATTTCTACCTCTGAAAATTGCCTGTTCATATCCTTTGACCATTTATCAACTGAGGAATGACTTGTGTTCTTATAAATTTTATTTAATTCCTTGTATATTTTAGAAATGAGTCCTTTATCAGAGACACTGGTTGTAAATATTCTCTCCCAATTTCCCACTTCTCTCTTAATCTTGGTTACATTGGCTTTGTTTGTACAGAAGCTTTTCAATTTAATGTAATCAAGTTTATCCATTTTGCATTTTATCATGCTCTCCAACTCTTCTTTGGTCATAAAGTCTTCCCTACTCCATAAATCTGACAGGTAAACTATTCCTTGCTTCCCCAGATTATTTACAGTGTCAGCCTTTATGCCTTGATTGTGCATCCATTTAGACTTGACTTTGTTTTACAGCATTAGATGATGGTCTATGCCCAGTTTCTGCCGTACTATATTCCAATTTTTCGCAGCAGTTTTCATCAAATAGTGGGTTCTTATCCCAGAAACGGGGGTTTTGGGCTTATCAAACAGTATGTTACTATAATCATTGACTACTAAATCTTTCATACCCAATTTATTCCATTGATCCACTACTCTATTCCTTAGCCAGTACCAAGTGGGTTTGATGACTGCTGCTTTATAATACCAGTTAAAATCTGGTATGCCTAGGCTGCCTTCCCTAGCATTTCTTTTTATTAATTGCCCTGATATTCTGGACTTTTTGTTCTTCCAAACGAATTTTGTTACTATTTTTTCTAGTTCTATAAAGTAATTTTTTGTTAGATTGATTGGTATGGCACTAAATATGTAATTTAATTTAGGTAAAATTGTCATTTTTGTTCTATGAGCTTGACCCTGCCATGAGCAATGGATGTTTTTTCCAATTAGTTAGATCTGATTTTATTTGTGTGATAAGTGTTTTGTAGTTGTGTTCATAACGGTACTGGGTTTGTTTTGGCAGGTAGATTCCCAAATATTTTGCAATGTTTACAGTAACTTTAAATGTGGTTTCTCTTACTATGTCTTGCTGTTGGACTTCGTTGGAAATATATAGGAATGCTGAGGATTTATGTGGGTTTTTTTTTATATCCTACAAATTTGATACATTTATTTATTGTCTCCAGAAGTTTTTTACTTGATTCTCTGGGATTCTCCAAGTATATCATCATATCATATGCAAAGAGTGATAGCTTAGTCTCTTCTTTGCCTAATTTGATTCCTTTGATTTCTTTTTCTTCTCTCATTGCTACTGCTAATATTTCTAGTATCAGATTGAATAAGAGGGGTGATAGTGGACATCTTTGTTTCACTCCTGATCTTATTGGAAATGCTTCTAGTTTATTCCCAATTGCATATAATACTTGCTGATGGCTTTAAGTAGATGCCACCTATTCTGCTAAAGAAAACTCCATTCATTCCTATACTTTCTAGTGTTTTTAATAGGAATGGATGTTGTATTTTGTCAAAAGCTTTTTCTACATCTGTTGAGATAATCATATGGTTTCCTGCTAGTTTTATTGTTGATATGATCAATGATACTGATGTTTTGCCCAGGTTTTTTATCCTTTTTTTTGCCCATGACAACGATACAAAATTGTTCTGCTTAATATGACAATTATACCTAAAACTGGATAAAGGACAACTTAATTATTAGGACCTATAGCATCATAAATAGACAGCTCAAAGAAACAGATTTTGTTGGGCAACATAAATAGTGGGTGTGTCAGCAAACCCATCACTCCAGTTCAGACCTTTGGGGTGTATATCCAGTTAATCAGAATGAGATGATTGCTTATTTATCTTGGACTAGACATCTAGTGCTCAGAAACTTTACATCTCCATTTGTCCCTTTCTTAGATTTACAACGTTACAAAAGAGAGAGAGTATTTTCAAGACTATTCAAATTACATAAATTTTTCTGAACCCAGAAACATTGATTTTTATTCCTCAACTATTCCCTTTAGAGGAAAGCAGTACAGAAAGACCAGAACTATATCTATCCTTGTGCACAGCCCAGCCCAGATCTCACTAAGCATGAAGGCAAACTTAGTTAAAAGTTATAAAAGTATTATATATGTATATACAACTACTTACTGCCTTAACATTACCAATTTGCCCAATATTACAGAGGAAGATTCCTTTCTCTGTGCTAAGACTAAGTTGGCACCATGGAAATGAGACTTTTACTTTTGGCTCCCTTAAATACATGTCACTCTCTAGTGAGATAAAAGTGGACCCTAGAGGTCCTTGGCAACCCATCACTCCAAGACAATTCTTTACTCGTGGTATTACAGCATACAGTATTGCCCTGAGAAATGGTATGGTATCTGTGGAAATGGTTACTTAATGCCACCTGCCTCTGTTACTAGTTACCGTAGCACAATAGGGAAACATGACTTGAAATGTAGGTACATAGAACCAGATCCAAGATGCAGAATATAGTCAGAGACTCCCTGGGCTTTCCCTCAAAGCCCTGCACTCAATACCTTTAAATAATCACTCTAACAAATTATAGAGTGAGAAAACGAACAAAAAGTTGGAGAGAATTTTCTAGCTCAATATAATTTAAAACATCATGAGTAAAGTTTATTGCACCAGGGAAAGAAAATAACACATTTTAGTGCTTTCTGTGCCAGCACAGACTGGGCCCCAGCAAAATAGGAGCAGAACTTGGGGCAACTGCATCAGTGGCAACAATGGCAGTTTCCAGACCTCTCATCCCACAGATGGTAAGGGGATCAGATAACGGGTCAGAAGGAGATATGCAGGGGTCCCTTAGCTGGCACCAATGGCAGCATTCTGTTGGATTGCCTATACTTGGATCTGAGTGACAGTCCTAGGTCTTAGTCCCAGTGCAAGGAGGAGCACTAGCACAGCAGAGGTTGGGGTCACTGGGGAACAGGGACCTAGGTCAAAGTTACAGGGTTGGAAAGAGTACTTATGGTCTCTCACAAACCAATGTACTCTACAGAGAATAGTAAACACATCTCTTCCTAGATCATACCACCTTGGAAGAACTGAAAACTTACATGTTCCCAGAACTGCTTCTGAAAACAGTTATATAAAAAAACCTAAAGCTTGGGACAGTGACCCTTCCACTTGGGAAGCAGAGACCCCCTTTAGCGTAGAGTTAAAACTCAAAAAATAATTTGGAAAATGAATGAACAGGAAAAAAAAATTGAACATACGGTGACAGGGAAGATCATAACACAAAGTGAGAAGAAGACAATAAAGTCAAATTCCTGAGTCAATGAAAAATATGAATTGATCTCAGGCCATTGGAAGAGCTTGAAAAGGATTTAAAATATCAAGTAAGAGAGGTAGAGGAAAAATTGAAAAGAGAAATGAGAATGACACAAGAAAATCATGAAAAAAAGATCAACAGCTTGAGAAAAAAGGTACAAAATATTTTGAAGAAAATAACACCATAAAAAAAACAGAATAAGGAAAGGCCAGATGGTAAAAGAGGCACAGAATTCCAATGAAGAAAGAATACCTTGAAAAGCAGAAGTTGCCAAATGGAAATACACACACACACGCACACGTGTGTATGTAGGTATGTATATATGTATATATGTATATATATATATGTGTGTGTGTGTGTATATATATACACACTCAAATATGTATTGAGTATGTGTACATGTGCATTATAGTGTGTACATATATGTACTTCCATGTATATGTACATATATAATGCAAATTGCATACACCTGTACATGCATGTGCATATACATGCATATAAACATGTGTGTATAAACATATAAATACACATACATATACAAAAATTAAATGAAGAGAATTCCTTAAAAAGTAGCTTTGGATAAAGGGAAAAGAAGGTTCAAAAGCTCATTAAAGAAAATAATTCCTTTAAAGTTAAAATTGGACAAGTGGAAGCTAATGACTTTAAAAGACATCAAGAAACAATCAAACAAAATTGAAAGAATAAAAAAAGTAGAAGAAAATGTGAAATATCTCATTGGAAAAATAATTGACCTGGAAAAGAGATCCAGGAGAGATAATTTAAGAATCATTCTACTACCTTAAAGTCATGATCAAAAAGGAGCCTAGAAGGCAATTTCAATAAAATATCAAGAAAAATTTTCTTGATAATCTAGAACCAGAAGGGTTAAAACACAAATGGAAAGAATGCACTGATCACCTCCTGAAAAGATCCCAAAATGAAATCTCCCAGGAATATTATAGTCAAATTATAGTGCCCAGGTTGAGGAGAAAATTCTTCAAGCCGCCAAAAAGAAGCAAATCAAGTATTGTGGAGTCACAGTCAGAATAACACAAGATTGAGCAATTTCTACACTAAAGGATCTAAGGATTGGAATATGAGATTCTGGAGGGTAAAATAACTAGGATTACAACCCGAAATCACCTATCATGCAAAACTGAGCATACTCCTTCAGGGGAAAATGAATATTCAACGAAATAAAGGATTTTCAACCATTTCTAAGTAAAAGACTAGAACAGAATAGAAAATTTGACTTTCAAATACAAGATGTGAAAGAAGCATGAAAAAGGAAACAAGAAAGAGTAATCATAAGAGATTAAATAAGTGACGGCTAGATGGTGCATTGAATAGAGTACCAGCCCTGGAGTCAGGAGGACCTGAGTTCAAATCCGGCCTCAAACACTTAACATTTACTAGCTGTGTGACCTTGGGCACATCACGTAACCTCAATTGCCCTGCCTTCCCCCCTCCAAAAAAAAAAAAAAAGAGAGAGAGAGAGATTGAATAAGTTTAAATTGTTTATATTTATAATTCCTAAAATCTTTCTCATTATTAGGGCAGTTAGAAGGAATATACATGGAAAATAGAGGTGTAAGTTGAATGTGATGATATGATTATCTAAAAAAATATAATTAGGGATGAGAAAGAAGAATGCACTGGGAAAAGGGGAAAAGCAGAATTAGATTGGGACAAATTATCTGACATAAAAGAGGCCTGAAAGAGATTTACAATGGAGGGGAAAATGGGAAAAGGGGAGAGAACCCGTGTACCTTATTGTCTTCAGAAGTGACTCAAAGAGGGAATACTATATTCAACCAATTGCATAAAGAAATCTATCTTGTCATACAGTAGGAAGAAATGGAAATAAAAGAAAGTGAGGGGAGGGAACTGATAGAATGGAGGTCATTTGGGGGAGGTAAAAATTGGAAGTAAAATGCTCTTTTTTTTTAAAAAAGACTTTTAAAAATGGACAAGGTTAAATGCAGATATATATTTATATACACATATACATATGTGTGTACATATGTGTGTATATATATTTATATATACACATATGTGTGTATACATATATACATACATACATAGAGAGAGAGAAGAAACAGAGGATGGAAGGAAATACATAGTTAATAATCACTACTGTGAAAAAATTACAGTGAGTTTATACGATAAAGACTTCATTTCTCAAACATGTGGAAAACTGAGGCAGTTTTATAGAAATAAGAATCATTGCCCAAATGATAAATGGTCAAAGGATATGAACAGGCACTTTTCAGACAAAAGTAATGAAAACTATAAGCTTATGAAAAAATGCTTTAAATAACTACTGATGAGAGAAACACGAATTAAAATAACTCTGAGCTACCATCTCACACCTGTCAGATTGGCTAATATGAGAGAAAAGTAAAATGACAATTACTGAAAAGGATTTTGGAAAATCAAAATACTAATATACTATTAGTTAAGTTTTAAATTGATTCAACCATTCTGGAAAGCTATTAGAAACTATGTTCAAAGGGCTATAAAACCATGCATACCCTTTGACCAAGTAATGCCACCACTAGGTCTGTATCTCAAAGAGATTAAAAAAAAAGAAAATGACCTATATGTACAAAAATATTTCTAGCAGCTCTTTTAGTGGTGGCAACAAATTGGAAATTCAGGGGATGTCCATCAATTGGGGCAAGGCGATTGAGCTGTTGTATATGATTGCGATGGAATACTATTGTGCTTTAAGAAATCATGAGCAGGATACTCTCAGAGCAACCTGGAAAGACTTACATGAATTGACACAAAGTGAAATGAGCAGAAGACAGGAGAACATTGTATGTAGTAACAGCAATATTGCATGATGACCTACTATGAATAAATTAGCTAATCTCAGCAGTACAATGATTTAAGACAATTCTGTAGAACTTATGATGAAAGGTGCTACCCATCTTCAGAGAAAGAACTGGTAGAGTCTGCATGTAGAGCAAATATACTTTTTCATTACTTTATTTTTCTTGGCTATTTTTTCTTTGTTTTCTTTCACAGAATGACTAACATGGAAATGTGTTTTGTGTGACTATACAATTGGACACATGTCCAATTGCTTGCCTTCTCAAGGAGGGAAAGGGGAGGGAAGGAGAAATTTTAGAATTCAAAATTTGAAAGAAAAATATCATTAAAATTTTTTTACATGTAATTGAGAAAAATAAAATAAATAAGATTAAAAAAAGAAATCTAGGTGTATATCAGCATAGGGGATATAAAAGGGATGCTAATTGGGAGGTGAGTGCATCCCCATTCACAAGGTTTCTAGCTGCAATGGTTCCATCAGTAGTAATACACTTTCTTACAAATTCTGTTAGAAACTATTCAGCTGAGCTTCAGAGCCTAGCCCAAATTGTCCCTCGCAGATTTACTATTCTCAATGATGCCATTAAAAATCTACAAATCAAGACCAACTCTTCAGCTAAAATAGCTCTCCAAAATTGACTGATACTTGACATCCTGACAGTAGCTCATGGCAGAGCATGTGCTATGATTGACCAGTCATGCTCCTCCTACGTTAATGGCTCAGGTGAAATCATTAATGATGTGCATGAACTTCAACATGGGCTAGCCAAAATTCGCCATATAGCAAAGGAAACAAGTGTCTTGATTTATCCCCAGTGGGACCCTTTTTCTTTGACTGTCTCTTTATTCATTGAATTCTAAGGGATAGGCTTCTTTGCCACTATATCGTTTTATTAATAATCCTTCTTGGCAAATGTTGCTTCAATTGTTGAGCTTCTTGTTTTTTCAAAATTGCCAAGTCTCTTTCTGAAGAGTTGACTCAAACCCATATCATAGTCAGCCAACATTATGGTCATCCATGTTATGGGTAAACCAGATTATGTTCATTGCTCCCTGCCACCCCTTCCTGTTTACCAATCCCATTGCTGCTAATTTGGATAGGTTTTATGATCTTTCTCAGAGAAGAAGTCTGCTTTACATGGAATCCCTCCTCAGCCTTCTCTAGGAGGCAGACCTTCTTGTTGATATATCTTCACCATTTCCATCTTTGCCCATTCTTTAAGTAACACCATCAACAACACCTCCTCCTCAGCTCACACCTCCTCTAGTATTTTGTACCCTTACATGTCTCAACTTAGCAGAACCAATTGAAGAACAAATCACCCATCCAATTTTTTCATCATATACAGTATGTGATACTGATGGGGTGCTGGGGTGCCTTTGTAACATTGTCAAATCTCACTTGTGTTTAGATGTCTCTGTAACATCAGCCTGTGTAATTAAGTTGTAAAAATCACACTTCTCCAAGCCATAAAGCATTAACTCTGCCTCTCCCCTTCCTTTCCCTGAAACCATTAACTCTATAACCATCCCTGCTTGGTATAATAACAAGCCATACCTATGAATCCCTCAAAAGCATTCTATAAACCAATCCTTAGTTAGAGAAATGTATCCCTCCTTTGTTCTAGTGGCCAACTGCAAACTGGGAATCTTTCAATGCATTATCAGTAAGATAACTCCTCAAAATTGGACACATACTGAATCCCCAATTAGCCCAGCTTCCCAAGAGCCATCTTGTCGAAAAGGACTTTGATGGCTAACAGACTGGGTACCTCTCATTCAAAACTGACTGCTGGATGACTTTGTGACATTTTAAGGCAAAAACTACACCTACTGGTAGCCCCCCTTGGGTTCTCTCCCAGTGAATTATGGGCAATATGCCTGTGCAGTTGATATAAAAAGTGCATGTCCCTTTAAGCACTGACCACTCCTTAAGTCCTCTCAAATCCCTCCTTTACAAATCCAGTTAGCATAATTAATATCAGATTTATGGTTTTATTACTATATAATCAGTATCCCTAATTCCTGCAGGTTGCAGGCTTTCTCTGACACTTCCCCCCCACCCCACCCCCCCGCCTGCTGAAAAGCATAATAAACTTTTACAAACCTGCCAAGACAGAGCAATTCCTAGAAATCCATCTCCTTCTCATCCTCTTCAGTACTATTCTACAAGGTTACCCCTATGGTGTTTCTGCCTGCATAAATTGTGCAGAATTTTTCAAAAGGAACTATTACAAGAGATGGTTTACTCCAGGTACCAAAATGGGTTTTTGTGATACAACTTCATAGATTGCACTGCTCGCCACTATAAAAAATGCTTTGAAGTTGGCATGTGCTTTAATCAGATAATTGCAAATCTTTTCCCTTCCCCTCTTGATGTGAATAGCAAGGAGGTCATGATCTTTACCTTAAATATCATGAGGAAAAAGATCAGAGAGATAACCAAAGAAATCAAATAGTCAAATCCCTCACCCAAGTAATTCAATATACTCTGTGTGTGTGTGTGTGTGTGTGTGTGTGTGTGTGTATGTGTGTGTGCGCATGCGCACATATTCATTTAGTGGTTGGTGAAGATGTATACTGATTCAACCATTCTGGAATTCTGGAGAACAATTTTGAACTATGCCCAAAGGGTTGTAAGACTAGGCACACCCTTTGATCAATCAATACCGCTACTAGATCTCTATCCCAAAGGGATAAAAAAAGGAAAAGGAAAAGGACCTATGTGTACAAAAATAATTATAGCAGCTTTTTTAGTGGTGGCAAAGAATTGGAAATTGAGAGAATGTTCATCAGTTGGGAAGTGGCTGACACATTTGGAGTATATTATTGTTATGCAATGCTATTGTGTTATAAGAAATGCTGAGCAGGACATTATCAAGAAAACCTGGAAAAACTTATACAAACTGTTGCAAAGAAAAGTGAACAGAATCAGCAGAACATTTTACATTGTAACAGAAACTTTGTACTGTGAACAACTGCAAATAACTTTGCTATTCCCAGCAAGAAACAGATTCAAGATAATTTTGAAGGATTTATAAAAATGCTATCTTCCTCCAGAGATGGAATCCAAATGCAGATCAAATATACTATTTATTTTACTCTTTTTCTTGTTTTTTCTTCATTTTCTTTCATAACATAATTAATGGGGAAATATGCTTTGCATGGCTGCACATGTGTGACTTACATCAAATTGCATACCTTCTCAATGAAGGTGGATGGGAGGCAGGGAGAGAATTTGAAACAGAATACTTTAAAAATGAATATTAAAATTATTTTTACATATAATTGGAAAAATGAAATATTTAATTAAAATTTGCATCTGGGCAGTTTCATATTACCCCGTTTTATGAATCTGAGATGGCATTTACATGATGGCCATCAAATGCTTTCAAAGTAAAAGTCATTGTCAATGAGCAGGTGGGTCACTAAGAAGCCCAAGCCACTCATTTTGAGGAGTGACTGAATTAATTTGCTTTGTTTGTTTGTTTGTTTGCCTCTGGCAGAAGTTCAGGGGCTCCCAATATGATTGTCTCTGGCTAGAGCTGATTGACAGGTGTGACAATGAAAATGCAAACACTAATCTAACCTCAGAGGGAAAGCTCTTTGTAAAGGGAATAGGTGGCTATGTTGATGTAGTGTTGTGCTTACAATAACCCCAGGCTGAATATCCTCTCTAATTAACTTAAAATTTTCTTGAAGAAAACATTGTAGATACTTTCCCCATTGAAGATTCTTTGTGCAAAGAAACTGAACTACGTAATTAGATGGTGGAGTTAATAGACATTGTTAGGAAATGATTTACTTTCTTTTAAATATATTCATATTTTTCAGTTATCAATCACTCTTTTTTTTTTTTATTTCCCCCTTGTAGGAAAGAAAAAAAAGGAAGGGGGAGAGACAGTGAGAGACAATTATAGACATAGAGAAAAATACAGAGACAGGATGGAAGGGAAATGAAGGAAGGAAGGAAGGAAGGAAGGAAAGAAGGAAAGAAGGAAGGAAAGAAGGAAGGAAGGAGGAAGGAAGGAAAGAAGGAAGGAAGGAAGGAAGGTGGAAGGAAGGAAGGAAAGAAGGAAGGAGGGAAGGAGGAAAGGAGTGTCAACATTCAAGTAACACATGAACAGGCATCTCCTTTATCAGTTCTCTGGAACCATGGTTGATCATCAACATTCCCAAGAGTTTCAAAATTGCTTGATTTCATAATAATATTATAATAGAAATTTCTGTTTGGGTCACATGTCGTCTTCCCAATTTTTTTTCTTGAAATCATCTTTTTCTTCATTTCTTACAGCACAATATGATTATTTTAATTTCATATGCCACGGGTTTTTTTCTTTTTTTCTGAGAAGTAAATATTTTCTGTCTGATATCTACTTTGTAAAAGTAGCTAACATAAACAGATATTATATACAGCTAGTGATACATAATACTGCTAAATAGTTTATAAATCTAGTACTGAACTATGTAGGTTACAATCAAGTCGGGAGCTTTAAGTATTCAAACAATTGGACTTAGAAGAATGTTTGACCATTAAATTAAATTATAGCTCACTGTATTTAGTCTTTAGACAAACTAATTATATGCACACTCATCTGTCTCTCCCTTTTCCTCTCTCTCTTTCTCTCTCTCTGGATATATGCATATAAATTAATATATGCATTTGTAAACATGTACCTGTGTTAAGCCCTTCTTACCTTCTTAGGTAAAAGTTGATTGTCCCAGAAATACCCAAAATCATATTACTTTTTGCTTCTACCACTATGTTCTATACTGGAACCCAAAGTGTTCTGCCACCTTCCCTTTAATCCAATTTTCCACTGATTCAAGTCATTTTTTGGCTTTTCTTTTGGGAATATAGATATGTTAACTATCTTGATTTTCTTGAGCCTCTAAATTATCCAGGTAACCAAGAAGAACTGCATGGGGACTGGATGCGTTAGCTAACTTACAGGGCTGCTTGACATATCAAGAATCCTTTGTAGTGACCAAGAGTAAACTCATTCGGACATTTAGAAAAACAGTGACTCTGAAGCCAATCAAAGTCATACCAGCTTTGAAGTACACCCTGAGCCAGCTGGTTGTTTATGGACTCTCAAGAGACATTCTTATCTTTAGAGACTCCCCTAACTTCTGGTTATGAGGCTCTCAGATGCATTGTGTTTTATGGTTTTAGGAGACATCCTCTTATCTTATCATTTTTGTTCACTCCTTGAACTAGCAGGACTTCTTATCACTAAGAATGCCTTCTGAGTTGTGTATCAAAGGGTCACAGTTCTGATACCTAGAATTCCTCACTCCCCCTATTTCCTACATCTCCCCCTCCCCTTCCTAGGATCTGCCTAGTTCCCACCTTTCTTCTTAATTCCCTGCCTCTCTTTGTTTGAAAAGTATAAATACCTCATTCTTCCCCACATATCTTCAAAAAAAGAACAAGACAGGGGTGGCTAGGTGGTGCAGTGAATACAGCCCTGGCCCTGGAATCAGGAGGATTTCAGTTCAAATATGACCTCAGACACTTGACACACTTACTAGCTATGTGACCTTGTGCAAATCACTTTACCCCAATTACCCTGCCCTCTCCCCTCCAAAAAAAAAGAAAAAAAAAAGGAGAAGACTGTCTCACTGTCCTGGCTTGTATAGCTCCTTCTAAGACAATAAATGAATTTATAATCCTTGTAAATTGTGATCAGATGCTAAATCATTCCAGGGCCCCCTTCTTGGTCCTTGGAGTTTTTACATTTTTAATAGTTCACCGAGATTTTTAATTTAACACTTTCCTAGGACATACAAAGTGATTTCATCTTTGTTGGGTAAGTGACCCTTTTTAGTGAGGTGATGTGAGACATTTCATTTCACAATGTTAATATTGATTAAGAGCTATCAAGCCGATATTTCTTACATGGCATTTTCCCAAAATGTTGCTAAGTTTAAATGCTGCCATGGCTCTTCAGTAAGAGTGACTTGCCCCATTCATTTAGAATGGCCCAGGAATACCAAGTGTGAAGGTGAAGATCTTTTAAAACACATGTAGAGTAACTGAGAATCTGTCTGGGACCAGATTCCCAGTGAGGGCAAATATTTCAACATGCAGAGAAGGTAAATAAGGTGAAAGTTAACATCCAACAATATCTAAAGTTAACAAAATATTTGACCCTGCCCTAGTGAGACTTTCCTCCTCTGACCACATAAAACACTTTATTTTGTACTTTTCTGATATATTTGACATGCATCATCATATATTTTATCCTCATTCAACTCTCCTAGGGCAAGGGGACTTATCTAAACTTTGTGTCCTCTATAGCCAAGCACATAGCTCTGCAAACAACAGCTGTTCTGAAAGTATTTGTTGATTAAAAGAAGACTTCTCCAAAGGCAACCATTTGGCAAAGTGGCTAGAAGGCAGAATTTGGAGTCAGGACAACTTCAGTTCAAATTTGGCCTCATTAGCTGCTATCTGTGTGACCTTGGGCAAGTCACTCAATTGCTATTTGCCTCAGCTTCTTAAAATGTAGAATGGTGGTAATAACAGCACCTACACAGAGGGTTGTTTTGAGGATTAAATGAGGTAACATTTATAAATCACTTAGCAAAGTATCTGATTCATAGTTGGTGCTATATAAATGTTTATTCCCTTTCTTCCCACCTCCTAAATATTTCTAATCTTTATATTTGACTGATTGACCAATTTGATTAATTGCCCAGCAAGAACTGAGGAGAATATCAAGTATTGTTTTGTTTTGTGAATGGGAGAAATGAGTGAGCATAAAAGATAGTCACCTTTGGATGAATAAGTATTACTCAGGTGAAATTTGCCTGTGCAAAAAAATTTCTTAATACTTGGGAAAAAAAAAAACAACTAAATATACTCATAGTAGTTAGTATTAATTTTAAAGTACCATAAATTATTCATAATTTCCATCCACCTGTGAATAAATGGTCTGTGACTTGAGAAGACCTGAAAGGCCTAGCTATCCCCACATTTATATTCCCTACCAACTTGCTACATATATGTGAATTTTTTTTATTTCTAATGTAGAACATACAAACTCTGGGGCATCCCTATCCTAACTCCAACTTTTTCAGATAAATTGGATCCCTGGGTAACATTATATATCCCTCTCATTTTCCTAAGGATTACTCCTTAAAGTTTTGGGGGAATTCTTCTCTAAAGCTATCAGTTTTAACCCCCTTTTTTCCCCTGTATTTGCCCAAAGTAAGCCAGCAGTTACAATCACTGTCTCTTATATCATAAGTAGCCTCTAGTAATAATTGTCCCAGTTCCATTTATTAATAATACTTACTATTATTATCGCAGTCAATATAATATCAATTAATGCAATAAATTGCTATTATGGTTTGCATTATTATGCCTATAATAGTAAGCATTTCCATTTCTCACTGCTCTTAAACAAAGGAGATTAGACTAAAGTTGTGACTTTTTCAAGTTTCAAAATGTTAGGAGAACAAGCTGATAGAAGAGCTCTTGCATTAATATATACATGAGACATTTTTTCAAAAAAACAAGCCTGCTTAAGAGTGCAGTCCCAAATAGCCACTATTATCCACATGAGAAATGAATGAAAAGCAATGAATAACACAATGATGATGATGAGGAGGAGGATGATAAATTAATAATAAATCCCTGTTAGCATTTATATGCTGCTTTCTATGTGCCAGGCAGTGTGATGATCACTTTATAAGTTATCTTTGCTAATCCTCAGAACAGCCCTGGGAAATAGGCTTCATTATTATTACTCTCATTTAGTGGTTGAGGAAACTGAGGCAAACCGTATTTAAGTGCCTTGTCTAAGGTCACACAGCTAAGAAGTTTCTGAGGTCACATTTGAACTCTGTTTTTTCTGATTTCAAGTCTAGTACTCTATCCACTAGACTATCTACTGCCACTGGGTCAAATGGCCACCTTTTCAGTAATATGACCAATTAATATCAATTAGGTGTGTTTTATTTTCAAAATGGCTACTTATGAAGATGTAGCAAAAATCAGAGTACAACTACTCACCCCAACATCTTGGGGACATACTCTCCTCTATACTACCAGATCATTGAATAGAGTGAGTTCAGAATTAAGGCTATCTCTACAAAGCAATACAGGGCACCTAGGTGTTCCGGTGGATAGAATGCCAGGCCTGGAGTCAGGAAGATGCATTTTCGTGAGTTCAGATCTGATCTCAGAGACTAGGAGTGTCAACCTAGACAAGTCACTTAACCCTGTTTGCCTCAAGTTCTCATCTGTAAAATGAGCTGAGGAAGAAAACAACAAACCATTCCCGTATCTCGACCTAGAAAACACCAAAAAGATCCCAAAGAATTAGAAATGACTGAAAAACAAAAACTACATAGCAATTGCCCCACTAAGTACACTTCCGAATTCTTGGTTGCCTTCAATTCACTTTTCTTATGGATAACACTGGTCACATGGGACTCCCCTCCTTACCAGACTTCTTTTTAAATTGGCATGTAATATAGCTCCTGGACCTCTGGAAGCTTGCTCTCCCAACCTTATGAAAAAAAAAAAAAGTCATAGCCTAGTCTTATACTTTTTTGCCTAAGAGTTGGAAGAAAAAACAACAACAAAGAAAGAAGGGAAAGCTGCAACAAGCAGTCCCAAGCTATGAGGCAATAGCTCAGGTGAGGAGATAAAGACCGGACTCCTCTATAGACACCTGGAAAAATTTATCAAGCACTTACTGTTTGAAGGTGCTGTACTGAGCCATTGGGATACAAATACAAGCAAATAAGAAAGACAGCCCCTATTCTCAAGGAACTTACATTATAATGGGAACAGCTTATCATGAAAAAGAACTGAAAACCAGGAGGAGACACAAAAGGTGAAGGGATTCTACAGTGACATCATTTTGAAGTCCAGAAAGTAAAGACAAGGACGGGGAAGAGAATGAACACAGACTATCCTGGCCTCCTTTATAAAATCCAAGTTCTAGAAAGAATTCAACAATGGAAGAAGTGTGGGAGGTAGACTTTAAGAAAGGACTTTTCACATTCAGCAGCTCACAGGGACCACAGGGATGATAGAAAGTACCTCCTCCACCCAGTGACCTAGATCAGTGACTCAGAACTTGATAGTGCATAATGGAGATGCCAGATAGCACCTGTTCCTGTGCACTCTTCTACTTCATAGATTCTTTTCCTCCCATGGTGTCTAATCTCAGTTTTCTTTCAATTGCTAGGACCTGGAATGTAGTGCGTTTGGGACATTCTTAGACAGACTCCAGTTTCATTGTCTGTAGACGTCTGTGGCTTCTTCCTGAACCTATGTGGGCTGAAAGAATGATTCATTGATTGATTGCCCCAGTTCATTTCAGTCTGATGTGTTTTCAAGATAGGTATAGAAGAGGTATGGTGAGGGACCTTGGCTGCACTTCCTGCTACACACCATTCTCTTTCTCTCTCTCTC